>CM024687.1:12766589-13333597 GCA_014182735.1 Corymbia maculata
CACAACGTGGTGAGGGTGAATGAGATTCAGAAGTACATAGACATATCGTGCGTTCAGACATACATAATCAACAGCGCGAAGATTGTGTTCCTCAATGAGAGGCCGCAGCCCAGGCCGGGGAAGGGGGTCACCAACACTTGCGAGATTTGTTGCAGAAGCCTCCTTGATTCCTTCAGGTTCTGCTCTCTGGGTTGCAAGGTAAATTTGTCTGATTCTCATCCCTTCTTCCTTGTGATCGAAGTACATTTTTGGGTGGGTTGAATCATTGATTGATTCATGGACAAGTTCTTTTCGTTCATTCGTTGTTGACTTTTGAGTGCTTTTGATCGATTTTGTATTAGTTGGACTAATGAATGATTGGTGCATCAGCGCAAAATTTGTGGCATGTATTGGATTAACCGCCCAGGTTTTCTGGTTTTTATTGATTTTAATTGCGTGCTAGTTCGTTTTTGGCTGATATTTTGTCTCTGTGGCAATGTTTCTTCACCGACTCTGCTGATCGAATCCATTGAATTTGCTTGCTTTCAAGTTATTCATATTGGCATGGCGTCCATTTCTGATCACCATGTGTTGACCAAAGCTTCGACATTTATCTGAATCTGTCCATTTCTTCTGCAGCTCAATGCAATGAAGAGGGGCGATGATCCTGACCTCACATTCACTCTGAAACATAAGCATGGCAGGGATGTGCTCAGCGGTGACTTCGAGTCGGATGAGTCATCGACTCCAAAGAAGCCTCGGAAGTCCCTGTTCTCCAGCCGTCTGATGGATGGGACGCCATTTTTTACTGATAATAAGATCAACGGAGGAGAGAGGCTGACTTGGTCTGGCGATGACACTGCTGCAAGGATCTCTCCAGGCACTCCGCCAATATATAACCACAGCAATGCCAGGCGAAGAAAGGGCATTCCACATCGGGCTCCTTTCTGAGAAAATGGAAAAGAAGAAAAAAAAGAAAGAAGAAGAAGAAGAAAGATCAGGTCTTTTTCTTAGTTTACAGTGTATAGTGAGTCAATGGGGACGAATACAGAAACATAAATTATTAATGACAAGAATGCGAAGTGAAAATGTTGTAAAGGGGGGATTGAAACGGCCAAAAGCTTTTAGCTGTAAATAGTATATATGGTGAAAGATTGGACATAGCTTGTGCCTTTTTCTCGTTGTATATATGTGGACCAAGGATTTGGCTTTTACCTCTTTTGGCTGTTGCATAGGGGTTTGGTTTCATGAGGTAGAATCTATAGAAATATGAAGTGTACATATGCCTCGTGTACTGATCATGACTCCTGATATGTTCGAGCATGATTTGCAATAATGGAGTCGCATATTGATATGTGTACAGAAAGGAAAAAAAACGGTGTTCATTTTCTCATAGCTTTCACTATTGAGCCCGTGTTGCGTTCATTCTATAGTTGGTACAATGCTGGGTTATGCTTAGGATTAGTATCTGCTAATGCATATGCTCTACTTTGGACTGGGGAATGCTAGTCCCATTGCTGGAGTTTATGTCGATCGATGTTGAAGAAGACTTAAATGTCATCGAATTGTTTGATATGGAAACTGATTGATGTTTAGGATTATGAAGTGGGGTTTCCTTTTCTTCTCTCCTTTTCTTTTGAATCTGCCACATCTTTCTTTTGCCTTGTTCTGGCGATGGTAGTTGGTCTTTGGTGGGATCCCTCGGTTCTTTCTTCGGTCCCACTTCAATCGTGGGTCAGCTCACTGTACTCGCGCAGCATCCTTGTTCTATCTATCAACAGATGATATTCGTTCGATAGGTTGGCAAGTCGAGGGCTGTCAGATTCTCCCTGCCGATTGCTTTCTCTTCTAAAATGACAACCCCTGCCCAGATTGAATTAAGCTTAGCACCTAATCCTGATCATGCGCTAATTTAAAAAAAAAAAAAAAAACTGAAGTGATCACACAAGCTTTCCAAGCTTCGATCGATGAGCATGATTGCATTCGGTGGGGGCGACTCAATAAAGTCAAGCTCGAGGCCTGGCTCAATCCGTCGACATTGCAGGAAAAAAAAAAAAGCTGAGTGTCATCGAGAGGGTCTGAGGAGACACGTGACGGGGACATGCCCTCTGCTTGTGGCCGTCTCCTTCGTTCATGATTGGATTAGCGCAATAAACAAAAGTGGATTATGGAGAGAGCCGTGAGGAATCAGAAAAGGCTGCGTGCGTGCTGCCGTTCTCTCTCTGGCTTTCTTTTTATATTCCTTTTGGGTTCATTCGGTTCAACGGTGGCTAGACAGCACCTTGCAAGATTTCTAGATTAAGAAATTTAATGTAGTTAGAATTTGAAAAACTTAGAATTTTCTCCAGTATCTTTGATACTTTGACGTACGAAGAGATTAGCAGTTGATGCGCCGAGTGATGAATCATCGAAGACGGCGACGGCGGTTGCGTCTACCACACGAGATGATTTGACTATCTCGTGTATAATTCGAAGGGTATGACCGTGAAAATTCGATTAATCGGAAGCCCTCGGATGAACTGATCCTCGCAATGGCTAGATGTTCAACTCCTTTGAGAAACTTGCAAGTTAAGAGCCAACGCTAATTAAGTGCATGGAGATACCGCCGAAAGAAAAACCAAGTGTAGAGAGAGAGAGAGAGAGAGAGAGAGAGATGTTTACAAGTTAGGGCTAGGTCCGACATGCCGCCAAGAGGTGCCACGTCCACACCGATGTCCCTTCTGTGCATGCCACGTTGAATCTGTTTGGAGCATTTCATCGAATTCGCCCGTGTCCTCTTCTCGACGAAAGGAGCGGTCGATTATTTTCCATGCCGCCGAGCCATTCTAGAAGAAAATCGCATCGATTTTTTAGGAAAAATCGAATTGTCTTTTCTCGTTTTGTATTATACTAGTTGTACGCATGTATAAACATACGATAGGTTATCCCAGGCGCAGCATTATTTGATCGGAGGTGCGTCGATATCATCAAGAACGAGTGAGTTAGTAGACTTACACTTAGGACTACTATAAGCAGATACCGTCCCCACTTAGGGCCCCTTGACCTACTTTCGCAGGAAGGCATCTAACAAGAGCTATGAGCCTCGCCTTTGTTGGTTTTAAGTAGGTCGTTAGAAAGATTAAACATAGTGACAGGTCAATGTCCGATGTCTCGAAAGCACTATATTTGTGGATCTAGAGATAACTTCTACATAGAGAAGAAGTTATTTTGTCACCGATATATACTACATGATAGTGACTTGTGACGAGCCGATCAATCAAAGATGAGAACACAAAATATCGAGTGAAATGAGATTCATAACATGAGCAGTGGCAATTGATGAATCACACCACATCATCACTGTTGGAAACATATTTTACCTTCTTCAAGGTTGGAACTCAGTCAAGGTTTCAATTATTGCGAAGACTAGATAGCTTCATAGCAAAGCGAGGGCAAATAGTTCTAAGTGAAGCCAAGGGTCATCCAATCCTCAGGAACATCTAGAATTAGACGTGGACAAAAGTGTCCATGTAAATCTGGCCATCCTTTTCCCTTAATTTTGTGCGTGTAGAGAGAGAGAGAGAGAGAGAGAGAGAGTTTTGGCATGTAGTGCGAGAGGGAGGTGGTGGAGGTGGGCATAATGTGTGGTGTGGATAATGGGAGTCTTTATTCTCCTCCATTTGTGTATATCTTAATACCTTGAATAGCGCCTTTCAATTATTAATGAGGCAGGGAAGATAATAGGATTTATAAAAAAAAGGAGAGCACAACCGAATAAACTAATGGCGGTTGAGATGGTGTGAACTTGATAAGGCCCTTGTCGCGGCGGTCGCCCTCACACATCAGACATATCAGATGGGTCGTCATGTCGTCCGGAAATATTATCAAATCTATCTAATGGCATATAAACTCAGTTCATCTCAATCCTTAAATTATGTTGGTCTCATGTGGGGTCTATCAATATCGACGGCATGAGGTGTAAATGTACGAATCCTGCAAAAATTCAAGTGAAGAATTAAGAGGGCAAGTTCAGCACTCGTTCAAATCCAAATGGGCCTTAGTTACATTACGACAAAGAGGAGAGAGTTGTACATTTCCAAGCTTTGGCAGCGAGCGTGGGGGATGTGCTTTGTTTCTGACAAAAGGCTTGATCGAGAAGGAGGGAGAGTAGAAAGGAACTTTAAGAGAGACGTGCACACAAGAGGCTCGTTAAAGTGGACCTCGTGCGCCACGGCTCCTATATTCCAAGCCCTCCCCGCACTTGCGCCTTTACTCAGGCGGGAGTCTTTCTCTCTCTCTCTCTCTCTCTTTACGAAAATGTGGGGAAAACAGAAGAAAAGAAATTTTCTGCATTATCTAACCAATTCCTCTTTTTTCCTTCTGGGATATTTAGTAATACTTGTAGAAAATGGAATGGTTGGTGGAGAATCATGGGGCAATCAAGTGGGTTCATTGTCACGCATCGAGAATTAACAAGCATGCGAATCATAATAATAATAATAATAGTAATAAAATCACCTAATTAATCCGGCGAGGTCGTATCCACATATCATGTGTGTCATATATTCTCTCTTTTGGATCATGCTCTGCAATCTTTCTTTTAACTGCTCAAATGCATTCGATTTGGATGTATCTGCGAACATATATATGTGAGTTAAGATTGTCCATCACACAAATTAAAAAACCACTTTTAAAACAAATAAACGTATCGTGTACATTTATGGGCATGCATAAGCTTAATTAAACTAGATGCATAGTACGAACAAAATTTCACCAGCCCATACAACATCTTATCTTGATGACATTTTGTGAATTTGGTCCGGACCCCTAATTATCAAACATCATGACCAATTTCTAGGAAAAGTTGGTGTGTTTTTTTTTTTTTTTCAGAATTTTCAAAAGCAGCATACTATTATTGCTTCTGACGTACTGGTTGATCTAAGTTTCTCTGTACTTTGGTTGACTTAATATATAGTTTGGACAGCTCACAAGCTCAACCAACCATAACCTAACTCCACCGACCACATGATTAAACCATAAAATATAAAGCTGAGCGGACCATGTCCAAGCCGTCAACCTGAAGTTTTAGTTAGAGAAGGAGGTAAACGATTGTGTGCTTAAAATAAGTGTGCTACGCCATTTATAGTCCTAATCATGCTTAGGTGTTATACTAATCCGGAATAGGACAATTAGGGAGAACTACCACTAAGGATGGAATAATGCTAGGTTGTTAGGTTTCGCATTCGCGTCTAGCCCGGCCACGAAAGAGGGGACAAGAATGTTGCCCTAACAAAGCGACGAAACCCTAGAACCAAGAATCGGATTCCCTATAAATATAGGCATTGCCTATTTTTGAGAGGGAAAGAGGAAGAAGATCAGTCATCTTTCCATCTCGGTTAGGTTAAAAAGAACCTAGATTATATTGAAATTATGGACTTGAACTATCTGAGATCTGTCGAGTCTAGTGAACTCCAAGTGAGAATATTGAGCCAACAAACCACATTTCTCTCCTGAGACTTGAGTTCGAGCAGTGTATACAGTTTTGCAACAAAATGCGAAGTGATGCAAATGGAATGAGCTATAACGTTGCATTGAACAGAAGGTTAGTAAAAAATATGAAATGCAGCCTTGAAGAAGATTGATTGACTTCAAATTTACTTTGTCTGTTGATGTTGATGGCCATTCTCAGTCTCACTTCCACATATAGCTTGGGTTAAAAAAAAAAAAAAAAAGGTTAAAAAATTCACTTTCAATGCTTTTTTACAGTGAAAAGTCATTTAGACGGATGCATTCGCGGCGAAGGGAGGGATCTGAATCTTCGTAATATCTATTAAGCACCTGATATGATGCGCTCCTATCTGCCCATCCGACTTAACAAGTCCATCGATTCTCAGAAAAATTCCTACATAAACTGTTTGCCCACTCATTTTAGTCATTACATCATGCGCGCCCTATCTTGTAATCACATCATTTAACGATTAAGATAAAGGATAAATGAGCTCACGTGGTTTGATTACATGCAAAACGTGCTCTAGTTATCAGCTCCACCAGATAAAGTGCCTTTTTAGGGTTTGTGGAAAAGGCTGGATTCTCCATCTCGTGCCACTTGTCCTTAATTGTGGATCTTCTTACACTTATCTCTTCAACTTCACATTTGCTAATAAACACGATAGATATTATACACCACAGAGTGTGGCAAGCCAATAAATAAAGGGGCACGCTGTCTTTTAAAGATGCTAAATTTTGGTTATGTTATAAATAAATCTCTGCTCTAAGCATTTACTACTTCATATAAAGAGATTTCATAACTTTTGAGATGCCGATGGAACTGCAGCAATAGGCTCATATATTTATAAACGGACTTAGTAATGATGGCTCAAACTAAATATTTCATATTGGGTGTGGGACTCCTAGGATAATGGTCCGAGGGGTAACCACACTAATTGCCCCTCCAAGTCGGGGTTTAATAATGAATTATTATTAATGATGTACTGAAAAAAAAAAATTGAGAACCGCCTTCTCTCACAAGTCTTGCTTTAATGCTTTTACATAACAAGCCGAAAAAGCTCTCTAGGTAAGAAACGTGGGACGATTCTCTTCTATATTTCCATCTTCTCACTTGTCGAACGTCGACTATTTCGTTGAGGTTGGAGCTCGTTCGATTCTATAAAACCAACCGACGAGACTTTCCCTTTTAGCACCCACTCACGAGGCCCTTTTCATTATATATTATAAAAATAACATAACAATGAGTCCTTTCCTATTTCGTGGTTACTACTTATTCCAATAAAAAGCGCTCAGCGGGCACCGTAGCTCCAAGGAGGTGTCCCCGCTCTCTACCCTGACCCCGCAAAGGGCACGGAGCAGCGGACCAGGACGGGGATGGGGACGGTAATCCCCGGCCCGGCCCGTATTATATTGCTGCTTCATTTCCTTGTCGGCACTCATATCTTTTGGCTACTTTGACCCGTTGGTCCCTCTACTTTCTTCGGCCGACTTGATAAAAACAGCTAAAAGTTCGTGGTCCAAACCCATTATAACCTCACATGATTTCAGATTCTGAGAACATATGCGGGGGAAATAGAGTTTGCTTGCTTGAACTTTAGATAGCTGGAGATAATCGACTGGGGGTAAATTCAAGCATGTGATGATATCTGGGTCATGGCACGAGATAGTGAAATTGACTGAATAAAGTCTTTGATATAGTGGGCTTCTTTACTGGGCCATATCTCCATAAATCAAATGCCAAAATGCTTTCCCAATTTTGCCTTTGGTTGGTCTTTATGAAAACGAGATGGAAGGGCCTTGGGCTTGGGTCAATCTTTAAAGCGCCCAAGCACAATGAGAAAGGAGCGTTTTGTTCTCACTTTCCACAAAGAAAAAGTTTGCCAACATGATTCTATTTGTCTATGATTACTTTCTTGAAAAATGTGTTGGGTTTTATTAGAAAAATAGAAAAAATTTCATCTATCAACAGCGTCGGTTGTTCAGGCTTTCTAAATTTGCTTCTCCTACATTTTTCTTCTTTCTACATTACTTTTATAAGCGATTAGTTTGAATGCAGCAAATCTTGTCTACAATTCACATATCTTCTTCTTTTCGTGTTAACTTGGAGGCAACATGTGCAACCTGTAGATAGAAGGGTTTGCATGTTTAAATAAGGCGATTTGCAAGTCTCTGCGATGATTTGAAGGATTCGTATAATCGATGTATTAAAGTAGATTTTTTAATACGTGCTATAAAATCAGAAGAATTATAAAAAAAAATCCTAAATCTATTGCAATTATATGAATTCAATCCTAAACTTATTTTTTTCTAATTGAGTCATAAATCTTTCACATTTGTGCCCAAATTTTGATAAAAAATTGCTGTCATAGATGTTGACCATCGTATGTGGTGTGCCGGCGTTAATGTTAACATTTCAAATAATATTTTAATAAGTTTTGAATTTTTTTTTTTTATCGCTGACCTCAATCAGAGGTTCGTGTGTCTTCCTCACATTGAAATAGCAAGAGGCGAGGGAGACCTTCACAAGTGATGGAGCTGCGGTAGAGACGACACCGGAAGGTGCCATGAGAGCTGCCGAGCGCTTGAGCTTGAGCTTATTAATAGAGAGAGATATGAGATGGAGGAACGATGCATCTGCATGTATGTGTCGGTACTGTCGACAAACAATATGACAACGCGGTCGACGAGAACTAGGGCAGCCTAGCATGATCGAGAGAGAGAAAGATGACTTTGACTTACAAGGTTTTCACATAATGCAAATATTTGTTTGCAACTTGTAAAATGTAAAATCCACTTTAATTGGAGTTCTTGCTTTCCCATTAATACCACTGCTGCAGAGAGCGAAGATAGCGCAGGTCGCTTTACATCCGGGTCCTTCTCCGTCTTCTTAAAGCAAACATTGGTAGTGCAGAACAATTTCCAACCAACGCTGACCTTCTGATTCTTCATCATAGGGGCAATTTGTTCCAACATTGATCTAGTCCTCTTCCCCGGCCATCGATGGCACGGGCTTGTCGTACTCATCCTCTCCAACTATGTCGAAGGTCGAATCCTTGATCTTGATGTGCATGGCAAACTCGGCTCTACGGTTGCTAGCGATGAGGGCCTTGAGGCGTTGCAACCCCCTCACACAGGCCGTCACCATGGCTCCTCAAGTTTTGCATTGGCTTGTGACTCTTTGTTGCTCGTTTTCCATAATTGTGTGTTAAGTAGACTTGTCAAAATGGGTTTTAAAATCATATGTAACCTATTTAAACTATAAATGGACCATATATGAATCATTTCAATTTTAAAGAGCCTACCTTAAATAAGTTTTAAACTTAAAAGCTAAAATAAATGGATTTAAATGTGTTAAGTTTAAAACTCATTTTCAACCCACTAAACCCACCCACGCTCTCTTTGGTAATTGATAACAGAGCATCATCTGTAAGTGAGTCAGGGAAGGAGAAAGAGACCATCAAGAGAGAGGATGCAAGTGAGCCTAGTGAGCAACACATGTCGCTCACTGAATAGGCTATTACAAAGTAACGTGGCATCACAATTGCACCCAATATTTTCTCTATTCACACTAGGTGACGGTCACAATGTTGATTGAACTGCCATGTTAGTGATTTTACGATTTGGAGTAATTAGATTGACTACATTAAAAAAAAAAAAAAGGCATAAAAGTTTATGACTATATTAGTTCAATTGAAAAAGGACTGAATTGGAATCGTAAATCTATAACTTTTGGGATAATATTTTCTGCAGGAAGATAGTATCGAAAATAATCCCAAAGAGAATGTTGTTGTTAACTATCAGATGCGCGAGATGCAAAAGTCAACTACTACACGTATCGGCATGGAAATGTCGCCCCGAAACCTCATTAATTGCATCCATGTCGGAAACTGCCTCTGAGCAAGCCGAGAGACATGAAATGCCAATGTCGAATCATGTCATGTGACTGACTAACGACATTTTTTTTCTATCTTTAATTGTATTGCTTATAATAATCAATAAGATTGGAAAAACCAATAATGATGTAGGCAGTTCTTCTAACAGAGAGAATCCTGCAAATCTTCTGATAAGAGTATTTGAATTGCTGTAAACCGACATTATATGTTGGAACGACAAGCAAACGTGATTTTGAGAACCACTTGTCTTAGAATGAGATGCTTCCGTACCTGTAAAGTACAAATTAATAGCATCCCGATTGGTACACCCTGTAGTCGCATTGTAGACGCATTGCGTTGCAATTGTACTACAACATGCAATAATTGTAATGGCGTAATATGTCAATCACAAGCATTATTAAAAATTTAAGCACTTTAAATTACTCGTGAGCTATTCAAATTTGACTTGCAAGTCCATCAAAGTCGATTGTACTCAAATACTTAATTGAGTTCACCTCACAATTGAAAATGCTAGACTTTAAGAAGCTCATGGGTCTAATCGAGTAATTATGTTTTTATACATGTCAAAACTATCTATGCACATATAAATGTCCTTAAAAAGATTTTAAAAGTTACCGATCTTTCCATTACAATGCATCTAATATACGTCCAAGTATAATTCAAGTTTCAGGTAGAAGTTATTACCCAATTGTGTCGAGCTAAAGCTTGAAGATTAAGCTCAATCAAGCTTGAGTCCAACATCAAACCTTAACCATTCAAATTGAGTCAGCTCTAATACTGAATCATTTCAACTCGACTCCATCACCCTCCTAGCAGCGACGCCTTAATGGTTGGCGTGGCACCTTTATAAAGGGACTACAACCGTGGAATAATTGCCGAACATCTTATAAAATCTAGACTATCAATGAAAAGTGTAAGTCCCCTGCATTTCTCACATAAGCCAAAAAAAACTTATCAATATTGATGATGGGAAACTATAAATTATCCTGAGTTGGACCATAAAAAGTAACAAGGATTGAGTCCTCTTCTTCCACCAATTAGCTAGAGGAATCTGTGCTCCAGGAAAGTAAAGCAACGCGAAAGAGCACATCTTCAAGGAAAATGAAAAACGACAGAATATCATTGTTTTTTCATTTTTCAGATCTTGGGGCCAATAAGCGAAGAGAAAATCATGTGCTTACTGTCTGCTAGTGCGTTGTCTTCGCAAACATAGGGGGGGAAACAGCTAATATCGTGATTTAAGTAATCCTTGATCGAGTGCATTTGCCGGGGGCGTGTCCTGAGAAGATGAAAATATTATTTTAATTGATTATACCTCATTGCCTAAGTCCTGGCCCTTTGAAGTTTCGTGGTACGAACAGTCTCACGTGGGCGAGTTATAACCTCCCCTTTGAGAAAATATCGTCCGGAGCGAAATCATGGACCGATTTATGATGTGAAGCGGTCGAATATTGTCAAGACAAAACCGCCCGAAGGTGTCAAAGTCGAGATCTATGAATGCGATGTTTTAAATGGGGTCATTTGATCATCACATCATTATCGACAATGGGAAAAGACCCTTCCATGTATAATATCTGGATGCTTTACCCTATCATTAAATGATTTTTTCCCCTCGAAATCAAGTAAATACACGGTTGGTTTCTAGTTTGTCTGCCATATATAGCTTCCGTTATGGATTTTTTTTTATTCAAAAATTTATTCGGTCAATCAAATAAAGAAAATGTGAATCCGGCATACAAATGCATTTAACAAAATCTTAGCAAGCTGAAGTAAATTAATCAAATATTTAAAATCACATTAACAGTTGTGCGTAAGCCATAGTCTAAGACCAGCACAAAAAATAACTATAAGTACATTAAAAGTAGAAAATTACTAAATGTATCTTGTTTTAAATATATTTTGCTATCACTCGTTCCTTGAAAAACTACAACCACAAACAAGCATGGCCTCAACTTTCTTTCATTTCATATTTTTTTTAGAGTTAATACCACAAAATACTTTAAATAGATACATCTATAACAATTTACCTAAATTAATTTTTGGATCGCAAAAAACTCTAAACCGATACATTTGTGATAAATTTATCTAAAATTAATTTTTTGGTCGCCAAAAATTCTAAATCGATATACTTATGACATATGTACTCTCCATTAGCTACCATCAAATTTATCCGTGAAATTACTAAGCTAGATGACTCATGGCAATAGCTCAATTAACATAGCAAGTTTACAAAAAAATTCATATCAATTTGGGGTAAATTTTTCGTATATATACAAATTTTGGGTTTTTGTTGACCAAAATAATTAGTTTTTGGTAAATTTTTCATAAGTGTACCAATTTGAAGATTTTAATGACCTAAAAATTAATTTTTGATAAATTTGACACAGATATATAAATTTTGGATTTTTTTCAAAATGTTAAGCCTTTTTTCTAAATCATGGCAATGATATCAATTCCGGTCATTTTTTTCCAACTGTTATGTAGGCTTCCCATTCCACCAAATAACAATTGGTAGTGTAAAGTGTAAAACTTTAAATAAAAAATAATTCTTGATGGGTTTTTTGTCTTGTAAGTCTAAGCGAACGTTGATTTATGAGTTTAGACTTCTAGCTAGGTCGTTTCCATGATTCCCGCCTCTCAAAATTCCCCCTTTCGTCAAAAATGATGGACAGACGAATTACACTAAGGCGTCATCGATGGTTAGTCGCTGCTTGACGTAAATAAACTTTTTCCACTCCTAAGACCGGTGACTGCCCGTAGAAATTTATCTATTAAATTTACAAACAACATTATTGTCACGGAAAAAACATTGTTCATGGTTAAAGAATCAAGGGCGAGTCAGAGATTTATTGCAAGTTTGTTTAGCAAAAGGGAAAAAAGGGGCATAAACGATTTCGTCAGCAATTGATATCAAAATAGGCCCTCTTTCTCCATTTGAAAATTAGGGTTGCTTTCTTGAGTTCTAAGCAAAAGGGAAGTCATTTTCCACCCGTCAGAAAATCGGGTTGATTTTGAGTTGCGATCGCTGCTACATGACAATGGGAGATGATATTCCTAGTTGGAAAAAAAGAGGACGATGAAAAAGAAAGATAAGAGACGTAAGCAATGTCATCTCTGTGCATGTAATCTTGAAGCGTCAAAGTATGAGTTGGACACATTGCCAGGGCTAAGCATGGTTAGATTTAGACCACCAAACCAAACTAGATTTGACTGAAATTGTCAATTCAATCAATTTGGAAATGTGATTTTAGAAATTCAATTCATCGAATCATATCAAAATTTGACGGTTTAGTTCGGTTTATATTTTTTCCAAACTAGGCAAAACCTCCAAAATGACCTGCTTTTCGTACAAGTTATGTTATCATGTTTTCCAAATCAAAAATTTACGTGTAAGCTGAGCTGTGCCAATTGTTGTTACATTGATGGCTTTAATTGTTGACCAATTAAAGGCTGACAAACTTAAACACCAATAGATAGGCGAAGCGGAAAAGTTATATAACAAAGTCAGTTCGGCTCGAGAATCGAACCGAACTGAAAAATTCAATTTAATTCAATTCAGTTTCAAATCTTTATTTATTTAAGTTCAGTTATTAAATTTTCCAATTGATTTTTTTATTGATTTTTTTCTAAATCAGACCAGATTGAACCGTTTTACCTTAGGAATTGCCTTAAAACATGGCTCATCAAATTACAATAGTGTCAATCTTCATCTCACATCAATTCCTATTTGGTGTTCTTCGAACGAAAATTTTGACCATACGGCAGCCCGATTGATCGCTCCAACTTTTACATTTTCTTCACGTCTCATCAAAGTGATAATGACGTCGATCCCCAGAAAAGTAAATGCACGAGTTGCTATCCTATCATCGTGGCTCGCTAAATATTTTCTTTTTAGGATTTTCATTTCGCTTTTTATCTTCATAAAATTCTGCAAACGAACAATTATCTTTCCTTTAAGTTCTAACGTACACGTGGCATTCAATAACGAGAGTATTTGCATGTACCCACAACACGAGAGGATTCACGACTATGATAGTTGATCTAGTGACTTAGGGCTTCCTCTCGAGTGATTTGTCGAGAGTAACATGTTCGAATCTCCTAATCGCTCGATAGCCTTGAGAAATACTTGGTTAGATTGCATCATAGGTTTGGCCATGCCACGACGTAAGATAATCCCTATTATACTACCTTTAGCATTGTAGTGAGATTAGGTTGATAATTTGACTTGAAACTAGCAATAGTAATAATTTAAATCGAGTATCTCGTTGAAAGCGTGAAACTCCCATGCTAACACTCAAAGAGGTCATCGATCCGGATTGTCCATTCCTATCTTTTTTTCATCAAAAGAATGATATTTTCATGTGTGTCGCTTTATAAGTAAATATAGGTGACCGAACCCAAAAAAAAAAAGTGAATATAGGTGGTCACTCACTCTGATGGATGCAACAAATGTACAACCTTAACCTGAAGTCCTTCATGGATGCAACAAGTTCTCCGTCACAAGCTCTTCAACTAGGAAAGATTAACAAAGTACTCTTTTAAGGTTTATTAAAATTGGAAACGAGACATCTCAAAGTAAAGAATTACACATTCTGTAGAATTCAATATCCAAATAGTAAATTTTAAAAATTCAAAATGCATTTGATAATACTCAATAAATTATCATTGGTCGGCATTTTTTGAAAATTCGTTATATAGATAGACGAAAGTCAGTATTGTGTGTCCGTGGTACTACCTAGAAGAGAAACCCGCAACAGCCCGAAACCGGAACCCCGTTACGAATGTGAATACCTGGAAAAAGTGAAAAGCATGCGAAACGAAAAAAACAACAACACATCCGAGTCAAATGCCGGTTCCTGGGGAAATCCCGCGCGTCTACATTGAGATAACGTACGGCGCACACCATACGGAGTCGCCCTTGCATTCGGAAAAATCATTATACGAACGATTGTGTAATGATTTTATGTTACAGCAAATTAAATTTTGGACAAATTATATACGGAATCGTCCCAATCTGAATTTCATCAGATCTCAAGTTTCAAATTAAATTTAATACGTATATAATTACATGGATCTCATCTTATGTTACGAATCCTGTCAAATTTGTAGTATATTTATTAGATTGGTCGAGAAATTAATTACTCGCCGTACACGCGTCGAACTAGTCCTTGCACGTCGAGCTTTTCCATTTCAGTGGCTGGCCGGACCGTACCACGAGCGGTCCACCGCCGCCTGTCGCCATAGAACCCACGTCATCGCTTATGGAATTATGACTGCCTCCACCTCCGAAGTCAAACCTTCTCTTCCGTTGCAGATTTCCCTCGTGACGACCCTGCTTGCGTTACCCTTACCGTACTTCAATTGGAAAATCGAGGAAAACACCAGCGACTGAAACCTCATTTCACGAGCTAAAAAAAAAATATATATATATATATTTATAGATATTGACCGCTGCCTTCCGACAAATTTGACATGTAAAATATTCCAATTGGAGAAAATGGGTGACCAAAAATTTGATATTTTTATCATTAATTATCTCGATCGATATTTGCAAAATGCTTATTGACAAAACTTTTTTTTCGAGCAAAATCATTTTTTTTCAAATATTTAACTACATGATTATTATAATGTTGAAACAAATAATGAATTTCCCAATCCGTTAGTTTCCGGATAAATGTTATTTTGTTTTTTTTTCACCTGTATGAATAGGATAGGTGGCCAAACTAATAAAATTGCACCGCTTAAAATAACGAATCAATTCCAGAGGAAGACCGAACGTGCCCTGACTCTTTATAAGAACCGCGTTCACTCCATCCTAAAGAAACGCCCTTCACTTAGACTCGTCTCTCCCCCCCATCCTCTCTCCCTCTCTCCCTCGCAAATCTTGTCCACGGAATTCTCACCTGTGCCTCGCCGGAGATGGGTAGCTGTTTCTCTCAAGAAGCCGGCGACCCGTCACGGACCGCCAAAGTGATCTCGGCAAGCGGCGAGCTCCACGAGTACCGCGTCCCCATCTCCGTGTCGCAGGTCCTCCACGCCGAGGCCTACTCCTCTTCCTCCTCTCCCTGCTTCCTGTGCAACTCCGACAGGCTGTACTACGAGGAGCTCGTGCCCGCCCTCCGCCCCGATGAGCAGCTCTCCCCCGACCAGATCTACTTCGTCCTCCCTGAGTCCAAGCTCCAGCAGCGGGTCACAGCGCCAGACATGGCGGCCCTCGCCGTCAAGGCCAGCGTTGCCCTCCAGAAGGTGGCGAGGCGGGGCGGTGGCCGTAGGCGAAGGAAGACCCAGATCTCTCCCGCCTTGGAGGTGAACTTCGACGGGAGAGCTCACGGTGGCGACGCCAGCAACGACCTCAGATACGAGAGCCGGGAGTTCGAGGTCAAGAAGAGCTTCGTTGTCGACGTGAAGGCGGTCCGTGGGGCGAGCCTCTCGCGATCCGGGTCCATGAGGAAGGTGCAGAGAGTATCTTCAAAGCGAATGAAGCTTGCGGTCCGTTCGTTTAGGATGAAGCTGAGCACGATTTACGAAGGCTCCGCGATGTAGAATAGTTTCTGGAGGTGATCGAGGGTTATGATGACTCCATCCCGCTCGTGTTTGCACCATTTGCATCCCCTTTTTTTTCCTTTTCTGTTCATATCACTTTCCCTGTGTTAATTCTTGCTGGAAAAGAGAGAAGAAACGCAGCAAAAATAGAAGAGAAGACTTGCTCTCTCCATGTAAAATACGAAAGAGCGGATTGAGTATGTGCTTCTTGGCTGGTTCGGAGCTTGATGATAAAGTCATGCTGATCTGAAAAAGTGTGTTCAGATTATCAGTTTTGTCTATGAGTTCTTCAGTTTTCCTCCTCCTCTCGCTTTGTTTATTTGTTTGCTTTTCCATCAGCGAATATAGTATGGCTTGCAAAAGGGGTTTCCAAATCGACTCTCGCCTAAATTTTAAGTATATACTCGGCTCGACGTGCCTACGAAACCTAGCTTATCAAGCTCCTACTGGTTTCCAAAGATACTCGATAGCCGTAAAATCGATGGAAACATTCGAGAACGCATGTGTACAGATGTAGGGGCGAATTACTTTATCCGCGCTCGAGCTCGAGCTCATTTACAACTTGATTGTTACGGAACCGAGTCTTAACTGAGCCTTGGATGTCTTGATTTCCCGTTTCAACTCGAGCTCGAGCACGAAATTCGATGCTTTACCAGTCAATCACAACTCAGGTTTTACGCAACAGATATGTGGATCGAGTCGAGCTTGATTCCGATGCTGGATCGGTTCGATTACGGCCCAATTCTACTTGCATAATGGTCAATCTAAGACAGCACTAGATTTTTCCCATGTACAACTTTTCAAAGAATTTGCCCGCAGATCGTCCTACGCATAGGTGTGAAAGGTATATAAGGTATTGTTCAAGGGGTGGCAATCTGGGCATGATTGAGAGAATGGAAACCGGGTTTGAGCACATGACGATGTTGGTGGCTGACAGATGAGAAGGAATTATTCTAAGTGCGGGGGGTGACAGATGAGGAATCTTCGGAAGCTTCCTCTGCTCGAGGGTTCCTTCGTGCATGGCCTCCACAAGGCATGGTGAAACATAAAAGAAATGTCTACGAACCGACATCTACTATTAAAAGGCACCCATGGTCTCAACGGGATCTTGTTGATAAGGAATACTTTGGGGATGTGCACGTACGTCGAGGGTTGACCTTATAATCGTGCATCGATCAGGAAGGGAACGGACACCATTTATTTATGTTTTCTGAAAATTCAAGGTTATAATTAGGTCAAGTATGGGAAAGCTTGTTGTGGTGTCATAGGATGGACCGTGCCTAAAAGTAGATCATGCAAGGGCCTTATGAACATCCCATTCAATTGAGATGTTAACCTAGATTGAAATTGCTAATCTTGATATTTTTCAAGATTGAAATTGCTATGTATTATCAATGTTGCGGCATCGAGTGTGGTGCACAAGTGCCTAGCATAAAAATGGACTCATAGACTCAGATGGAGATGGCAAGATTCACATCAAACCCATTTAATCTTTAAAGTTCTGTTTGATAACTATTTATTTCTCTATTTTTATGTTCTTTTGTCCCCCAAACAGATAAAGAACATAAATCCGTTGGATAATGTCAACTAATTTATCTATTTCTTGGAACATATTAGTAGCTAGGGAATAAGACTAGAATAGAAATAAGAAATTGAAAAAAAAAAAACTTACTTCTTTGTTCCCTAGAACAAAAGGAGAAAAAAGGCGATTGTGGAAAAACAAGCTCCACATAACCTAATGCTTGTCTTTACACAATCAGCACAAGGTCCAATCTTTTAACCCAATCCGAGTCCTTTTTTTCAAAATAAAAATAAAAAAAATTCAGAAATTCAAGAAAAAAAATTTAATTAGATTTTTAGTACTTTTCCTAGATTTTAGTGTTAATTCTAGTTTAGAATTAGTTTAGCATAAAAAATGTGAAAATCTTTTTTGATGAAAATTGGATTCAAAATTAAATAATATTTATTAGGGTTTTATTATATGGGTTTTATAATGTCGTTTTCTTTTAGAGACAATTCTTTTAGAGACAATGCTAGATGGCGAAAGATTGGCAACTCCGATCTTTTTCTTTTAAAAATCTTGTATTAATAGAAAATTAAAAATGGCTCTGAACAAATCTTTTGCTTTATCATTTATATTGTGTTCATAGCAATCAAATAAACCTATACTTCATGAATTTCCAATGTCATTTGCTTGAAGGTTTTACTAAATTTGTACAAATAAGTGCACCAAAGAACGCGTCCATCCTCATTTGTTCGTCATTGCCCATTCTACCAAGCAATGTTTCCTCTTCTTCTTGCAGCTATAAGAGCTTAGAAGGTCTATGCACTTGTTTATTGTAATGCCCAAAGATTTATAGTCATCCTTCTCGTATTGTGAGTTATAAATCCAACCACCCATTTTTTACTAACTATTATGCTGGATTTTATGAGTCCATCTTAGAATATCTTAATCAATGCCTTACAAAAGTCCAATTTTATTCAAACATAAATTGCTAAGTCTTCACTAACTTTTTCATAATTAAATGAAAAAAATTGAGAATGGAAATTTTTAGGATCATACCAAATACATTTTTATTCTTTTTTGTATTCTAGAAATAGAAATTTGTTGCAATTACCAAACGTATTATTTTGCTCAAAAACTCATCTAGAGAATAGAAATAGAAAAAAAACTATTTCTAAATAAAAATTATTCCTATAAACATAAATATTACCAAACGCATTCTTAAAGGTTGACACGTTACTAACATGTGTACCTTATGCATGCACCTTGGCAAAGATACCTTATTTCTAAGTTGATTGATCGATTGTAACATAGATATGGTCATTCATGCACCTTGCTAAATCAAATCTAAGAAAGACTATTGATAAGGGTACTTCAAAATTGTGTTTAATTAGTGTGACGATGCTTAATTTGAGCTTTTACATGAAAATGCGCATCCCAAGTGATGCGGACACAACTGCTACTTTCTATAGCCAGCAAACAGAATTAGATCCAATATGCAGGCCAGGATGATAATTTGTGCAACATGTGAGAAAACAGTCACAACTTTTTATCAATAAAAAGTTGTGCGACCCATAATACTAATCCAAAAAGCCTATCGAAGCACTATTTTTGCGGTCAATTTGCGACACCTGTCTGCATTCGTTTCAAACCTCAGCATCCTTTGTTTAGACGTGTTTTGAGACACTTTTCTCTTTTTATGTCAATTTTTTCACTGAATTATAGGCTTTTGTTTATTCTTTCGAATTCTTTACCGTTTAAACTTATATTTGATCTTTCTAATGTCACCTTAGGTTAGTAGGGCATTTATTCGATATTTCCTATTTATCATACAGCTTTCTTCATACTTTTACGAAAGATTTAAAAAAAAAAAAAAAAACTTCTTTCTATAGTTGTGTCCGTGAGCATCGGCGTCTACGTGCGCGTTTGCGATCGGCCAATACATGCTCCATTATCGCTCGCTGCGGCCCCAAGACATTGGTCTTTGTGCCAAGCTTTATCCAAGTCTATTCCCCTTTCAAAGAGACGCATTAATCCATCGAGACTTTACAGACTTTCGCCAGCCAGACGAACACGACTTACCAAACACAAAGCAAACTAGCAATGTGAATACAGTCAATCTCGCATAAACCCTAGGCAAAATCTTCCCCTATCTATCCATATCTACACCACGATACGTCTGGATGTATATATCGAGACGTTTTGAAATGCCGACGTTCGACACGTGTCGGGCCAGACATCGTCCTGGGCCCGCTAAGTAAAAGGTCAGAGAACGGTGGCCGACAGCTGACTAGACCGGGGGCCGATTCTTGCATTGCATGGCGTGGCGTGGTCGCTCCAACACTTGCTGCCAGCGACGTTCCTCCATCAAGCCGCAGACAACCGCATGTGAAAGTTTGCGCGAAACAAGTCCCCGTTTTTCATTATTTTGGGCGTCCATGTGGTGCACATTTTGCGCATGCCATCTCAGAGACCGCTGCGTACTACTCGGTCGCCAAAAAATTAGGGTTTCGATCAAAATCGTGTTGAACATGAGCTTTAATTCGTTCCTGTGAAATTAAAAACTGTTTATCCCAGCAAGGGTGATAGAAGATCATGGACCGTTTGACATACGCGTGAGCTTCCGGATGAGACCGGCTGAAAAAATTTATGAATATACAATGACCACGAGTTGATTTGCGGTGAGAGAAGGAAATGTATGACCGATTAGTCCCCAAGTTTGATCGTTTTTTTCCTGGAGTTGATGTTGAACGCTCTGAAATATTTCGGGGTAGATGTTGATGTTGGTCTTAGTTTATTGTGTGAATGATATCTCAAGTGACAGCCACATATATATAGCAATTAATCACTTATTATCTTGAGGTTTTTCTTTATGAGGAGGAAGTCCGCATAAAGCAGGTGACAAGATTAGCGCATGTAATGGAAATAGAAAGTTGATACTTACAGTTCATTGAAGTCAATAATCAAGAATATACTAAAATGCGACGAACAACTGTTAAAATCAGATATATTAAGTCAAACTCAACCTTTTCATAAATGACTTGGTGATCATTAGGATTCCTGATGTAGAGGATTGAATTAGATACATGCTATCCTTAGCATCATGCCATATTGTCCCAAAAGCAAATGGGTCATCGAGATGCCTGAATTTTATGTTAGTAACAAACTCATATGGAACTTTCATGTTATAATGAACAGTAAAATAGTACATGGTTGGCCTGGGTACTAAGGCTTCTTTTGTTCCAGGGGAAATGAAGGATTTGGAAAAAAAATTTAAAAAAATAATTGCTCACATCACTCAAAATAATTATGTCCAATAAAAATATATTTGTAATATTGACTACAATTTAAATCCGAATTTAATTATGAATGATGAAAATATTTATTATGAATGATGAAAATATTTTTCTTTCATTCATTTCCGTAAGCAATACAAACAATCATTTTCAGTAAGATATTTTTTAAATCATTCATTTTCCATACTTATACCCTAAGACTTGAAATAAAAGTGAGAGAATCTGTTTTCTAAAGGGTATAAGCGTTTGTATCTTTATTTTATTTTACGTTTTCGACAAACAAACCATAACTAGGCCTATATAGAGGAGCACTTTATCGTCATGAAGTACAAGTGAGAGCACCTCAAAATTTGGTGTTTAACATATAACATGGTATCGGAATTTCAGTAATCATTACAATCGATGATGACCGCTCCTTTGCAAAACACATTACCGAGGGTCGCCATTCAACTACACGAGGACGACTTTGTTGTCACTTTGAAGGCATGGGGTCCAACCTCTATTGATAGATCCGCACCCATTCCAGTGCTGACAGTTTCAGAGCTTTCTGATGATGGAAAACACTACTGATATCACTTCAGATACAAAGTACCAAAAATTCGGCTTCCACACGGTTAAACAATTGCGTGGCTTCTTGATAGGATCTCAGCCGCCATATCATCGGTCTCGCCCATGCACGGGATGTTTGGAAAGCGCTTGAGCATCTGTTTGCCTCCCAAAGTGAAGCTCGGCGTAGTGTTTATTAAGGAGCACCGCCTCTCCCTATCTCTCACTCTCTCTCTCTCTCTCTCTCCCTCTCTCTCCGTGTTTCTAGATTTATCTTGAAACATATGTCTAGAATAGATAGTTGGGAATTGTGCTGTTGAAGTTCCTGTAGTGTTAGGTGAGATGAGTGCTTAAAAATCATTTGCAAAGGTAGGTAAATCTTGTAATAGTGGACAGTCCACGTTGAGCCATTGTTTATCCCTCCCTTTGTACGGTGGAAGACTCCCTATAAATAGGGATGCTCCCCTTGTCAATAAAGCCGAGAAAGAAAAGAAAGAATGCTGTGTGTATAGAGAGTGGTAGCGTTGTGGAGTGTGCGAGTGTGTTGCGTTATAGAGTGAGTGCGTGTGCAGTAAGGAGAGTGTCGTGGGTGGTGTTGTGAGTGTAGCGAGTGGCAGAGAAGCGTGAGTGTAGTTAGTGTGGGTGAGTGTTAGTGTCGAGGGTGTTGTGTATTTGTTCTTTTAATAATTAACAGAGTGTTTATTTTTAGCTGGAATATCCGCTTAAAGTTCTACAAATGGTATCGGAGCAGGCGTTCGATGATCATGAAACCAAGGATTGGGATCGTCAAGCGAGAGAGAAGAGTATGCTAGAGTTCTGCCGATGCACAATCCAAGATTGTGAAGTCGGTTGGTTTGAGACCAAATTTACTTGGTATAGTGCAGGGCATTGCAATCGAGTTATGATGGCGTATTTCTCGAGTTCAGTAAATGGCATCAAGAAGCTTAACAACTCTAATGATAATAATTGGAGTACCCACATGCAGTGTTAATTGCTGGGTCAAGACTCGTGGGATATTGTCGCCGGCAACAACGCCACACCACCCACAAATGATGGCGAATTAAGAAAGTGAAATATCAAATCAAGTAAGGCTCTTTACATAACTGATGTAATTGTTGAATTATTGCTGCGTATAAAGAGCACAAAGACCCCAAAGGAGACTTGGGATAACTTAACGGCGTTGCTCGTGAGGACAAATGATCCGATTGGAAAACAAATTCCTCCCATCTCACAACAAAGTATGACATTGAGTCAATGCTTCTCCAAAGTTAAATTTATTTGCAAAGAAATTTCAAAATTTGATCCTCAAAATGCCATCTCTGAGACAAGAATCAAAAGAATTATTATTCATGGGTTAAGCCAAAGTATAACAGTATCGTCATGGCCACGCGTGGATAGCAAACAAGCCAACTCTAACCAAGTTGGAGTATCTATTAGCCAACCAATACGCCTAAGATAGATAGATGTCTATAGTCTCAGTTAAGGAGGATGAAAGTGTCCTCTTCAGTAATAAAATAGGGTTCAAAGATCAAAGTAGAAATGGTGTAGACATTAGAGATGGCAAACATAGAAAAAGTCACGTAGAATGGCAAAAGCAACTAGAAGGAATGGGACCTCGGCTAGGGGAGCTCACCAAGATCGCGACAAGGATGACAAAGAATATAAAAAGAATAGAAGGTGTAACGGACAGTGTTACACTTGCAGCAAAGTAGGTCGCTTTGCCAAGATTGTCAATTCAAAAGAGTTGAAGCAATGTCGCGGCGTCTAAGGAGAATGATAGCGAAGAGAAATGAGATTTCCAAGCGTCCTTTGCAATAGAGGAATAAGAAGAGCTCACAACCTCCTCCATCAGAAAATTAGAAGATGCGATAGCCCTCATCACAGAAAGTGATAAATTAAACAATTATGATAGTTATTGGATAGTTTATTTAGAGTGTTCAAATTATATGACCAAAGATTGAGGAAAGCTATCAAACATGTTTGAGGATGTCAGTGGATGAGTAGTTGTCATTGCATAAAACTAAAGATTACTAATTACCCATGCCGGCCAAACGGTGATAACACACCGATTTAGTTCACATCCAGTTGAACCAAAAAATTTATATCATGTATCAGGATAGAAGAAAAATCTGTTGTCTATGTCACAACTCACTAACTCGAGTAATTATGTGGTGTTCGGTCCAAGAGACATTAAGGTGCATGGTAGTTTGATACCTACTGGTACATCAATCATGGAGGAGCATCAACTAGAGTCTGTTTACGTGGTGTCAGGTCAGACGACATACGAAAACAAAACTCGAAAGAGTGATGCCAAATTTGTGGCACGCGCGGCTTGGGTACGTAAGCTACCATAAGTTAAAGGCGATGATGAAGAAAGGCATGCTAAAGAGTATCCCCACATGGAATTCCAAGAAGACATAGTCCATGCTGGATGTCAATATGGGAAGACACGTAGCTTCCATATGAGGAGTCCACGTTTAGAGATAAGATGCCTCTCGAGCTCATCCACTCAAATTTATTTGGACAGTGAAGCAACCATTGGTCAGAGGATGAAAGTATATGATAATGTTCATCGATGACTTCTCCAAGTATGTCTTGGTCAACTTTATGAAAGAAAATTTTGAGGCATTAAACAAATTTAGGGAGTTTAAAGCAAAAGTAGAGAATAAAGTAGGCAGGAAACACCATGCCACTGTAGAGATAATGGGGGAGAATATACATCAAATGACTTTAAAAAGTATCTTCAAGAATGGAAGATATGTTGACAATTTACCTTCCCAAACATGCTAGAACAAAATGGAGTTGCCGAAAGAAGGAATTAGCATTTTGTGGAAACCTGTAGGAGTATGTTGCATGCAAAGAATGTTTCACCCAAGTTTTGGGCCAAATATATGAAGACAACAAAGCATGTGATCAACAGGCTACCTCAAGTAAGCCTTGTCTTTGTGCCACCGTACGAGAATCTGTGTAACATGAGCCCACAATAAGTTATTTTTAGGGGTGTGCAAAAGAACCAAAACCCACCCAAACCGCCTGGACCCGAACCGGACCAACCCAGAACAAGTAGTTCTTAAAGGGATTGGTCCGATTCTCGGTTCCTAGTTCCATAGGCAAATTCGCCCACCTGCCCACTCAAACTGGACTAGTATTATAATATTTATATTAATTTTTATTATAAAAAATTACATTTTTTTGGTTGAAAAAAATTAGAATTTTGAAGCCCCAAATTTATAATTCTTATTGTTCTATTTGGAGCCCTAATTTTCTATTTACTGTATAGCCCTTGCAATTCTTATTGTCGAAGTCTCAAAGAGCACAACAAAGGTCAAGAAACAAGCGGCTTGCATAACGTCTCTTAATTTCATCTTCTTTGTCCAACTCTTCGAGATTTCGACAAACTCGTGCATAGCTAATTGGTTGGTCTAAAGAAATCAAAAGTGAAGCTATAACACTATGTTGCTTAACCCAACGTAGATGCCACATCAATTTGTTATTTTGTTGCGAGTTTCTTCGACATCAAAATTAGTTTGGTAATGCGAGAGATTTCATCATTTTAGTTCTAATCTCATATCATTCTTTTATCACCTCATGGTCAAGAATTCAATAAGAGGTGACTATAAAAGCATGTTGGACTTCAAAAGTTTTGAATGTTACATGCTTGTGCTTATGAACGTAAGTACAATCAAATTTGGTCATTAATGCATATTAAGTAGACGTGATCGCTTGTGAGACCGGTTCCAAAGATCCACTCAAAAACTAGACCATACCAACGATCTAGTTCTCAAGTGGATCTGTGGAACCAATGGGCAGATCCCATATCCAATTTTTCGAAACCAGTCCTTAGTGGGCAATTCCCAATTCTAGGGTGGGAACCGCCCACCCGAATCATTCACACTCCTAGTCATTTTAGAATATTTGGATGTGTATGCTTTGCATTTGTGTCTAACCATCTACGCAATAAGTTTGATAAAAAGGCAATTTGTTGCATATTTATAGGCTACAGTAATCAAAGGAAGGATGAAAGTGTTATGATCCTATGATAGGGAGGTGCTACACATCCAAAAATGTAGTGTTTGACGAAGTATCATCATGGTGGTCATCACAAGCTATTGAAAAGCAAATTCAAAACAAATTGAAAAAAGATGTTCATGAAAGAGTGGAAGAAAATTGTGAGCTTCATAAGGGCCAGCCAATTAAAGAAGGAAATGATCTCTTAACTAGAAGAGAAGAAGTCATAGCACAATCATTAGAAAAATCAAAGAGCTTGTGGTGAATTGGTGTATGTCCAAAAATGATAGAAGAGCTTCGACCAAGTCAAATTGAAGAACTTGGAGAGTAGGAACATCAACTTAGGAGATAAACAAGGCAAAGAAGATTGGCGTTGACCATAGATGTCAGAGTACTCAAGCCGTCTACATACAAGGAAGTCTAACAATACACGAAATGGAGGAAGGCCATGGAGGAAGAGATCTAAGCACTAAGAAAGAACGAGACATGGGATCTAGTGCCAAGACCTAAAGAGGTACATCCTATATCTTGCAAATGAGTTTATAAACTTAAAAATTTGACTAGACATGTCAATAGAAAGATATAAGGCACGATTGATTGCTTGAGGATTTTCTCAAAAGTATGGCTTAGACTATGATGGGTCCTTTTTCCTAGTAACAAAGATTACTATAGTTTGATTCTTACTAGCACTAGTCATGGAAATTATGGCAAATGGATGGAAATCATGGAAATTTTTACATGGGGAACTAGATTGAGATGGAGTAGCCAAATGGTTTCAAGAGTAAGAGTGTGCATGGTAATTGGCCAAACAGTATTTGATTCTATTTTTTTTGTTTCCGAGAATAGATTTAGTACAAAAATCCATTTGGTAAAATTTGTATTCCTAGAAACAACTTTATTCTCGGGAATAGATTTAAAACAAAATCAAGAATAAAAAAATTGATTCTCATTCCCAAGAACAATTCCAAGAATTAAGTCCAAGTTTTATTGTCTTTCCTTTTCATCTCCTCTTTCCTTTTCTTTTCCTTCTTCTTCCTTTCGGCTAGTCACCAATCTCAGCCATGGCTGGCGATTGACCAGATGAGGGCCAACACAGCCCCTGCTAGAGCGTCACCGACCCAAGGCTCGCTATGGCTGGGTGACTTTAGCCTCACCCAGCTCATAACAAGGCTTGTCAGCTCACAACGAGGCTTGAGCCGACAAGCCTCACTGTGGCTCAACATTGCTAGGGGTCGACGGCGTTCTAGCAAGGTCACGGCCCGAGTTTGGCCAATCATTGGGCCAACAACCAAAAAGGATGACAAGCTGAAAAGGAAAAAAGGATAGAAAAAGAAGAAGAGAAAAATGTAATAAAATCATTAAAAAATTAAAATAAAATGGTTTGAACTATAAATTTTAAGTGTCCTACTAAACACATTTCTATTTTAAAAATAAAAATTTTGGATAGTTACCAAACACCTTCAAATGCTTAGAAATTATTTTTGGGAACAAAATTAAAAAGAATCATTTCTAAGTAAAAGTTGTTTTTAGCAGTAGAATGGTTACCATTCGCACCTAAGACTCATCCAAACTACGTATGCAAGTTAAAGAAAGCCCTTCATGGCTTAAAGCAAGCCTTGAGAGCATGGTATGGGAAGATTGCTAAATTCTTAATGCAAAGTGGTTACTTAGTAACCCTAGCAGACTCGAGCTTGTTTGTGAAGGCAGAAGATGGCAAGCTTGCAATAGCATTAATCTATGTGGATGATCCAATTATTGTCAGAGATAACGAAAAAAAAGATATGCCAAATTAGAGCCAACCTCTCAATATGGTTTTAGATGAAAGAGCTTGGAAAACTAAAACATTTTTTGGGACCTGAGGCTGAGAAGACCAAGGAAGGATTATTCCTATGTCAGTAGAAGTATGCACAAGATCTCCTAGAAAAGTATGCGATGCTTGATTGCAAACCTATATCTACTCCAATGGATGGAAATGTAAAGCTATGTGTTGATGAAGGACAAGAATTAGAAGAATCGACTATGTACAGGCAATTGATGTGTAGCCTAAAGTAGAGAAAGAAAATATATAAAGGGTAAAGCTATGTATACTAGAATCGACTTTGTACTTTGTCGGTGGAAGATGCTTCCCTTGCCAACTAAAGCAGAGAAAGAAAAGAAAGAGTGTTGTGTGATAGAGAGTGGTGTGTTGTGCAGTGTGTGTACTGTGTTGTAGAGTGAGTGGGTGTGTAGCAAGAAGAAAGTGTCGTTGGTGGAGTTGTGAATGTGGTGAGTGGCAGAGAAGCGTGAGTGTAGTCAATGTGAGTGAGTGTTAGTGCTAAGGGGTATTAAGTATTTGTTCTTGTAATAATAAAGAAAGTGTTTACTTTTAGTTAGAATATCCACTTTAAAGTTCTACAATGTTCTCTCAAGGTTGAGTTTCATGGTGTTGAATCTCTTACTCGATCATCTTGATGAAAACAAAACCACATATCTTATTACTAACATAGTTGTTACGAGGAGATATAAAATGTAAGTATCTCATATATTGGTCATAGCACCACTGATATTTACATCGGCACGACATAATTACTATTTTTAAAGAATTTCCTCGCAAATCGTCCTACGCATATGGGTGAAAGGTAAAGGTTCAAGGGGTGGCGATCTGGGCATGATTGCGAGAACGGAAACCGGGTTTGAGCGCATGACGATGTTGGTGGCGGACAAAGAGAAGGAATTATTCTAAGTGCGGGGGGTGACAGAAGAGGAATCTTCGGAAGCTTCCTCTGCTTGAGGGTTCCGTCGTCCATGACCTCCATAAAGCATGGCGAAACATAAAAAGAAATCTCTACGAACCGACATCTATTATTAAAAGGCACTCATGCTCTCAACGGGATTTTAATTTCATGTTTTCCATCGTTGTCTTGTTGATAAGAAATACTTTTGGAATGTGCACGTACGTCGAGGGTTTACCTGCACCAATCAGGAAGGTGACGGACACCATTTATTTATGTTTCTGAAAATCCGAGGTTATAATTAGGTCAAGTATGTGAAAGCTTGTTGCAGTGCTCCGGGATTGACCGTACCTAAAAGTAGAGGATGAAAAGGGCATTATGAACATCCATTCAATTGAGATACCCAAGATTGAAAATGCCAATCGGGATATATTCCAAGATTGAAATTGCTATGTATAATCAATGTTGCAGAACGGCACATGGTGCATAAGTGCCTAGGCGTAAAATGGACTCTTAGACTCGGATGGAGATGGTGAGATTCATATTAAACCCATTTAATCCTAGAGGCTGACGCATTATTAATGTGGGCGTATCTTATGCACGCACTGAGTTGATCAATCGATTGTTATGTATATATGGTCATTCATGCACCTCGCTGTTCAAACCGGAGAAGGATTAGTGAAAAGGTATTTCAAAATTGTGTTTAATAAATAGTGCGATGATGCTTGATTTGAGTTTTTATGTGAAATGCGCATCCCAAGGGATGCAGACACAATTCTTACTGGCTTTCTCATGCAAGCAGATAGAATTAGATCCAACATGTGGGCCATGATGATAATTTCGGTAGCATGCGAAAAGCAGACATAACTTTTTGATTCTAAAAAAATTACAAGGCTCGTAATACTAATCCGAAAAGCTCATCCAAGCACTATGTTGGTGGTCAATTTGTGAGACTCATTTGCATTCGTTTTGAACCTCAACATCCATTGTTTAGGTGTGTTTCGAGACACTTTTCTCTATTTATGTCAATATCTTCACAGTATTATAGGTTCTTGTTATTTTCCCAAATTCTTTAATATTTAGGGTTATACTTGGGCTTTTCCAATGTCACATGGGATTAGTAGTAGGGGTGTACATGATTCAGGTGGGCAATTTCCACCCTAAAACTGGGAACCACCCACTAAGGACTGGTTTCAAAAAATTGGATCCGGGAATCGCCCATTAATTTCATGGATCCATCCGAGAACCAAACCATACCAATAGTCTGGCTCTCGGGTGGATCTATAAAACCGGTCTCACAAGCAATCACGCCTACTCAGTATGCATTGATAAACCAAATTCGATTGCACTTACATTCATAAACATAAGCATGTAACATTTAGAAGTTTTGAAATCCAACATGTTTTTATAGTCATCTCTTATTGAATTTTTAACCATGAGGTGGTAAAAGAATGATATAAGATTAGAACTAAAATAATGAAGTATCTCGCATTACCAAACTGATTTTGATGTCAAAGAAACTCATAACAAAAGAACAAATTGATGTGGCAATTATGTTGGGCTAAGCAACAGAGTGTTACAGCTTCACTTCTAATTCTTTCTGCTACACATGAGTTTGTCAAAATCTCGAAGAGTTGGACAAAGAAGATGAAATTGAGAGACGCTATGCAAGCCGCTTGTTTCTTGACCTTTGTTATGCTCTTTGAGACTTCGACAATAAGAATTACAAGGGCTGTTTGGCAAATAGGAAATTAGGGCTCCAAATAGAACAATAAGAATTCTAAACATGAGACTTCAAAATTTTAATTTTTTTAACCAAAAAAATTTATTTTTTATAATAAAAATTAAAATATATATTATTATAATATTGGTTCGGCCCGGATGGGCTGGTGGGCGGATCCACTCATGGAACCAGGAACTAGACCGATCTCTTTAAGAACCACTAGTTTCAGGCCGATCCGGTCCGGATCTAGGCAGTTTAAATAGATCTCGGTTCTTTTGCACACCCCTAATTAGTAGGGAATTCTCATACAGCTTTCTTCGTAGTTTTACGGAAGACAAAAAGATATCTTTCTATAGTCGCACCCGCGAGCATGCGCCTACGTGCGCGTTTGCGGATCGACGGATACATATTCCGTTATGGCTTGTTGCCTCCCCAAGACATTGGTCTCTGTGCCAAGCTTTACCCAAGTTTATTTCATCTAGACTTTACAGACTTTCGCTAGGCAAATGACCACGACTTACCAAACACAAAGCAAACTGGCAATGTGAATACAGTCAATCTCGCATAAACGCTGACCAAAATCTTCGAAAATCCGTTCATATTTGCACCTTCAAACGTCTGGATGAAATCCCTGTATCTTCTTTCAGTCGCAAGAAATATCAAGACATATCAAAATGCCAACGCTCGACACGTTTCGGGCCAGACATCGTCCTGCGCCCACTAACGAAAAGGTCAAAGAACGGTAGCTGACTGTTGACTAGACCGGGGCCGATTCTTGTGATCCATGGCGTGGCGTAGTCGCCCCAACACTTGGTGCCAAATACGTTCCTTCATCGGCCGCAGACAACCGCATGTGAAAGTTTGCGCGAAAGGGATCGCCGTTTTTCATTATTTTGGGCGTCCATGCGGTGGACATTTTGCGCATGCCATCTCCGAGATCGCCGCGTACTACCCGGTCGCCAAGAAATTAGGGTTTCGATCAAAGTCGCGGTGAACATGGGTTCTAAGTCGTTCCTTTGTGATTAAAAACTGTTAATCTCAGTGAGGATGATAGAAGATCATGGACTGTTCGACGTACGCGTGCGCTTCCAGATGAGACCGGCTGAAAAAATTTATGAATATACAATGCCCATGCGTTGATTAACGGTGAGAGAAGGAAGTGTATGACCGATTAGTTCCCAAGTTTGATCGTTTTTTCCTGGAGTTGATGTTGAACACTTTGAAATATTTCGAGGTAGATATAGATGTTGGTCTTAGTTTATTGGGACTCAAGTAACAGCAACATATAGTAATTAATCACTTATTATATTGAGGTTTTGGTTACGAGGAGGAAGTCAGCATAAAGTAGGCGACAAGATTAGCGCATGTGATGGAAATAGAAAGTCGATACTTAGAATTCACTGTAAGTCAATAATCAAGACTATACTTCAACGCGATGAACAGCAGTCGAAAGCGCATATCTTAAGTCAAACTCGACCTTTTCATAAAGGCCTTGGTGATCATTAGGATCTTCTTGATGTAGAGGAGGAATTAGAAACATGCTATCCTCCTTACATCATGCATATTGCCCAAAGAGCAAATGGGTCATCGAGATGCCTGATTTTTATGTTAGAAACATATTCATAGGGAACTCTCGTGTTTATAACGAACATAGAAGAGTACAAGGTTAGCGCGAGTATTAAGGCTCCTTTGTTTTGTAGAAAATGAATTATCTAAAAAATATTTTCCTAAGCTTGTATCACTCAAATTAATCATGTCTAATAAAAAATATATTTTTATTATTGACAACAATTTAAATTTAAATATTCTCGTAGACAATGAAAATATGCTTTATAGATTAATTTTTGTAAATGCTACAAACAATTATTTTTAGGAAATAAGTTTTTCAAATCATTCATTTTCCAAACTTACACCATAAGACTTGATATAAAAGTGAGAGAACCTGTTTTCTAAAGGGTTATGTTTGTCAACCGTATCTTCATCCGGTCAAAATTAGTTTCACTCATATTTGGCATAACTTGCCTATATATACGGGTACTTCATCGTCATGAAGGACGAGTGAGAACACTTCAAAATTGGTGTTTAACTTAATATGGTATTTTAATTTTCAGCAATCATTACAATCGATATTGACCGCTCCTCTGCAGAACACATTTCTGAATGTCGCCATTCAACTACACGAGGACGACTTTATTGTCACTTGGAAGGCACCGGTTCAACCTCTGTTTGTTGCCATTGGATTATGGAGATCTGTCGATGGATCTGCTCCCATTACAGTGCCGACAGTTTCAGAGCTTTCTGATGATGAAAAACACTACTGACATCACTTCAGATACGAAGTACAAAACCTGGCTATCACACGGTTAAACCACACTTGCATGGCTACTCAATAGGATCTCGGACGCCATGGCGACTAATGTCATCGGTCTCGCTCATGCACATTGAGTGGAAGGCACTTGAGCGTCTGTTTGCCACCCAAAGTGAAGCTCGTTGTAGTGTTCTCATGACTGAGTTTCATCATGTTGCATATATTGGTCATTGCACCACGTGATATTTACATCATAGCGGCATAATACCATGACTCAAAATTACTATTTTTGAGAAGTCAATATATGAATGCTTTACATCATAGCGGCGTAATACCATGACTCAAAATTACTATTTTTGAGAAGTCAATATATGAATGCTGCATGTGGAAAAAATGGACACGACGCTAGGGAACTTCTTAATCAAGTACAAGAATTTCGTTCAACCCTAATCAAGAAAGAATTCCATGATTGAGGAATCGGTAACTTATTGACTGCTATTTGTAGAAAATCATGAAGCTGCCCAGCTTGATAGAGGGAAATTTTTTGATAAAATAGAACTTATTATAATGAACTTAGAAAACAGAACTGGCGACCGTGTAAAGAACCAGCTCTACATAAAAAGTTATCTGTGGTGTTTGGCAATCAATCAGGTGAAGATCATCACCATAATTGGTTTATCCTCAAAGGGAAACTCAAAGATTAGCAGCAGCTAATTGATTGAAACCACCTATGAAAGAATCAAGCTGATTTGTATCGAGAAGGAAAGTAATCCCATTAATGTCGAGTGATTTCTGCTCAGATGAAGAGCAATACGAGATTGGGAATGTACGAACAAGTCATGACTAGTTGAGGGCTTCTCCAAAGTTCGTGATAATCATCAACATAAAAGCTCAAGAAGCCGAAATAAGAAGAAAAGAAACATTTGACAAGGACGGGGAAAAAACCGAGAGCTTATTGCAATTAGGTTATGTGTTTCTCGTACTTAGACTTGCCAATATCTGAGAGAGCTTCTGGGTTGTATTGTATGTAGGGAGCTTTTATACTCTTGTAAACACAAAATGGGAGTGTTTCACGAGAGGGAGGTGGTAAGTCGTAAGTACCTGCTTCGTCAATAGTAACTGCTGCTGCTGCCGCTGTGAAAAATTTATTACTCTAATCTACTTTGGCTTAGCAGTGGAGTTCAGCCTTTGGAGATTATGAGGCCACTTAGTTCGGAGACAGGGACTAGGCAATAAGGCATGGACGACTCCCTGTCTTCTCTTATCTCTCAAACTTTCATGTCTCTATAATTTACTGCATAACATCCTCGTGCGTCATTCACAGCATCATCAATTGCCTTGTCTTAGTGAGATTTCAAATGGCCTCAAATTATGTGCACAGAAACCATACGTATTGCAGATGATCTTGCCGCTTGTTGATTGACCCATCACAGCTCCTGATCTTTGGCATCAAATTTTACATGCACTTGCGCCATGCTATGAGCATCTTGTGGCAGGCATGGCAATCTCTACTACGCAGTTTCTGATGCATTGCTTCATGTGACTCCAGTGGACTCTGTTGAGGGTATTCCATCAGACCATCATGGTCCTAACCAAGTCATTATTGGAGTTGGTTGAGGTTTGCCTAATTCGGGCATCACCTACATTTGATTTTAGTTAAGTTTTTTTTTTCTTCTTTTTGTGATGCAATAACTTGTAACCTCTCAATCAAATATTATGATTGGAGGAAATCTCCTCCAAACATGTCTCTCATGCATCATTTCTTAGGTCCTTAACTAAAAGTGAGGTTATGTTTTCCTCCAATCACCCTGCTGATTGGTAGGTTACAAGTTGTGGACATCACCTAACTCAATAACTAAAATGATGATTAGAAAAAATTTCTTAATCGATATAGCCCATAATTAAACGTGATTGATGTACATATATGTAGTCCGTGAATCAAAGGCGTGGTTTGACAAAAATCCTATAACTGGAGAAAATACATTGTTCTTCTTCAAGAATGTTTTATGCATAATTACAGACCTTCTTCACGTAAAATGCTCAAGCCCTATACAATGGGCCTAAGATGGGGAGAAAAAGAAGGCTTGGGGGCCTCTTAGCTCTCAAGTCAAACAAAAACTCTGCTCCGAATGTCAGGCTTGGTTTTGAAGCCCTCGTGCCAAAGGCCTTGTTTGTTGCGGCAGATCCTTTCGGGGCTTTCTAGTTGATCCCTTGAAAGAGTAACCCCTGCTGAAACATGTGATCTAAGCACTAAGTAAGAGAAGAATATCTTTAATTTATCAACACTAATCTCCTTTCTTAAAGGTAGATTGAGGAATAATGACACCACTTATTTGGCAAACCTTTCTTTCCATGATGGCACCCATCATTCAAAAACAATGCCCTATCTCTCCAAAACCTACCGATCTATGGCCCCAATGCGATGTGACCCCTCCACACTCCCATTACTTAAAACGAACACATAAACAACAAAAGAAATTGTACTTAATCATGCAGAGATCAGGAAGGAATCATTGATCAAAAATTAAAGTATTCTGTAGTGGACTGGAAAGCCATCGTATGCAGATGTAAATGGCATGACCGTTCTCATAAATCCAAGAATAATGGCTTTTTGCATTTGATTCTCTCTCTTTCTCTCTCTCTCCCTTTTAATATTTAAAGAACCTTGGAAACCCACAGAACGCATTACTGAATAACGTACGCATGAGAACTTTCAAACCTGCGCAAATGCACCTTCCAAGGACCATGATATATCCATGTACAGCATGATTACTTCTTTTGCTACTCCCATCAATGTCCATATTCCCATGCGCTTGTGAGGCACGGGCATCAAAAGGGGGCACCACATGATTGCTATTCACAGAGAGAGAGAGAGAGAGAGAGAGAGAGAGAGAGAGGACTGCTTTTGGTGATTTGGATCTAATAAGCTGAGCTTTATTTGCATTCTGAAGAATTCATATATGTATAAAGAAGGATTAGTTGGACCAGAAAAGGCTCGCGGTTTGACCCAAATACAGCTTTTTCTCAAGAATTGTGGTGGAAGTGGGTGTTAGTGTTGGCAATAATTAATTCAATCATGAGGGATGGAAAAGGCAGCGGAAGGCGTGCATCAATCCGGGTTCTGTTCGACCAGAAGGGTGGCCCCAACATGATTTTGAGGGATGTGGAAGCCCTCGTTACACCTAATCCTTTCTAGTTATCTTTAATATATCCAGCTATGGGGAACATCTATCGGTTATTCTCTCACTTGCTAGGACTCTTCTCGTGCCTTGTAGTTTATAAGTTCCTTTATGTAACTGTCAAGGAATGTATCTAACAACATAGTGTGTCCCCTCTCTAAACAATATACCCTAGAGGCACGACCGCATCCGATATAGGTGAGAGAGAGAGAGAGATGGGGTGCAGACAATTGCGAGAGAGTGGGCGAAAGTAGAGGCATGGTGCGATAAATTGTAAGCTCAAATCTTGCCATTCTCAATCTCATTTCTCCGTTATACTTGTTATCATCATGTATTTTCCCATCTTTAATTAGTTTATCTAACGTAATCAATCACTATGCAAAGATGCTGAAAATAATGTCGCACAAGCACCACTTATCCCGCTTTACCAGCGCAACATGCTCAAAATCCACCATGCCTCGGCTCAAGGTTTTTGCTATGCTTAAAGTGAACAGGGTCGTGGTTAACTAAGTCCTCAGATCACATTATAGCCTTTACGAAATGATTGGATCCTTATCCTCCTGATTTCAATCGAGGGGACCTCGTACGTTGCTCTTTTCTTTTTTTTCTCTCGTCTCAATGTTCATCGCGTGAGGCCGCGTTAGCTTTCGTAGCGTGTGGAACCAAAAGATCGAAATGTAGGATTCTCATCTGGCATCGTGCCTGGGAATGTGCGAGCGTCAACATCGTTGGTGAGCCAAAAGTGCGAGACAGAAGGGACCGGAGGGGTCTCATCATTGCCCCCCCTCTCCCTCTCTCTCGTGTGCACTGCTGCCGTCCTTCGGCTCTTTGCTATCTCCGCTCGCATGGACATCCCATCCAGTCTCCCTCTGTCACCCACTGCCACTGAAACCCAACACTCTTTTTCAAAAGCCTCTTTTTTTCCCTTTTTGTGCTTGCGTCTTACCTTGTTTCTCCTGCGATTTCTTCCTCCAGTTTTCGTTTTTGTTCTTCCATTGTTGACGATTTCCATTCGTCCGCCAAAAGATGAATTGGACTTTTCTGCTTCCCCCTCCCATACCGCGTGGCAATCCATGAGTCGCTCTGTTTTTCAATGCCGACGATCGATCAGTAGGGACCCAACCTAACATTGGATTCGTTCGTGTAATTCAAAAACGACCTAAATATGTTTAAACCCTCCGTAAAATTGATTCTGAAATTTTTTGCGACACAATTTCTAAAAGAAATCGATTTCTTTGAAATAACTTCACACATACATATTAAAGGAGTTGTTTAGATCATTCAAATCAATGTAAACTTGAAAGGAGGGCACGTGCTCACTAACTCGGACACCATCAAGTTGATGAATTCATCGCATGGATACATGATTGCTAAGCATCAATTTCAGGTTGATCCCCGAATCAAATAAGTCACAAAATCCTCAAGTGCCTGTCGATTCAAGCCTCGCCCTCATGTGACAATCCGGAGACGGAGCCATCTCGAAAGCGAACCACCGCCCTTCCCATACTCGCCCCGACTCCCGACCGCCGGTATTGTGGCTCCCCGGGTGTTCCTTGAAAATGGGCCCACACAAAGGCTCCCTCGTGGGCAGAATTATTGCCCACGATTCCTCGGCCCACTTTAGCAATCTTTTCCCCTTATTGATAGGCTTTACACCTTTCATTCCCTCTCCCCTCCTCTCCTTGCTTATTTATAACCCTCGCCCTCTCTTCCATTTTCCTCACCACTTCCCAGCGCAGGATCAACGAGCACGAGCTCGCATTCCGCTCGACACCATGAGAATGATCGACCTGGGCAGCCAGACGGGGCCCCTCCACATGATCGACACCGCCACCTCCGTCGACTGCGGCCGCGACGTCCGCCTCCGCCGCTCCTTCCGCTCCCTCGTGGAGTGCGTCGTCCCCTGCTGCTGCGGCTTCCAGGCCTCCTCCGACTCCGACTCCCTCAGCGTCTCCGCCGAGTCCTCCGCCAACTGCTCCTCCGTCGTCACCGGCACCTTCTTCGGGTACCGCCGCGGCCGCGTCAGCTTCTGCCTCCACGACGACACCCGCGCCTCCCCACTCCTCCTCCTCGAGTTCGCCGTCCCGACCTCCTACCTCGCCCGCGAGATGCGCCACGGGCTCCTCCGCATCGCGCTCGAGTGCGGCCGGAGGAAGGCGGGGGAGGCGGTGGAGGACGAGGAGCGGCGGGGGCGGCGCGGCGGCGACGCTCTGTTCAGCGAGCCGGTCTGGTCCATGTACTGCAACGGCAGGAAGGTCGGGTTCGCCGTGAGGCGGCGGGTGACGGCGGGTGACGCGGCGGTGCTGAGGCTGATGAGGTCGGTCTCCGTCGGCGCGGGCGTGCTGCCGGTGGCGGCGAGGAGCGAAAAGGGCGAGGGGGACGGGGATCTCCTGTATCTGCGGGCGAGTTTCGAGCGGGTGATCGGGTCGGTGGACTCGGAGAGTTTCCACATGATCGATCCGGTGGGGAGTTATGGACAGGAGCTCAGTATTTTTCTTCTCAGGTCGTGAGGCGTGTCGTGTAATTTGTAATTATTAATTTAGCTTAAATTCGAATGCTGTTCGAGCTTATGTTAATTTCTAGAATTAAATGAATTTGGGATGTACGAGAGCGATGAGAAAAGAAGGGGAAAAGAAAATGTTCTCTTGTCAAAAAAATTTCTTTTTTTTTTTTTTTGGCTTTAGATTCCGACTTATCTTTGGTTATATTTTTATAATTATGCGCTAAACAAGGATCATTTTAAGTAGGTTTTTAACTAAGATGTAGATAAGTGGTCATGGTCGGCCGTTCCAATTGCATCTAAGTTGTTGACATGTGCCATTAGATTATGCTAGGCCTACATAAGACATGCATCACCCAACAGTGCGTGTGAGCTATAGGCTCACATTAATCGAGATCATGAAAGATTCTCCCACTCCCAAAGAAGAAATTACCTTCTCAAGTTAGACCTCATCAATGGCTAAGAATTTCATTTTCGAGGCCACTCACTCATGTTTTGACTTAACTTTCGCATAGCCCATGAAATTAGTGAGATCTTTCGCATGTTTGAAATTAATCTACAAAGGTGGGCATCTTTATCAATGAAAGAGGGAAAATCGATCCCTATGCATATTGAAATTTTGAGATAGATCTAGGTAGAGGAAATTATTAGGTTAAATCTTCCAATCAAGTATGAGTGTAACTTGTTGATTAAAGTCACTCATTGAATAAAAACATAGCATTTTCTTCAAGTTGGGTAGGCCTTTGTGGGGCCCAACAATTCGAGTAGAGCTATAATTAAATGCCCTTGATTAAGCTAGTTCAAGTTGAATCTCAAAATCTTTAGACTCAATCAACTCATGAACACTGAGCTACCATTTTGGAAACTTAGCTGGTTATCTCCAAGAAGTCATAGTGAAAGCCAGTCTTCATAGGGCGATTGTCATTGCTTATGGACCCAAATCTAAAGGTTTGATCTAGACACCCATTCAAAGGTTATGGGTGGGCGCATTGGAAGAGTGGGAAAGTTGCGAAGGATAGATCAAGCAATATATTCAAATGCCATCAAGGTGTTCAAAATTACATGTCGAGATAGTTCAATGAAGTTGGGTATTAAGGGAGCAATTGATTCTCTTTTGTATTTATCCCATCATTCTGCGAGCAATTTATTCTCAATGGTCCTCTAAAGCCATCTTCTGTCTTGATAACGATCAGAAAAAGAGGCAGATGAAAAACACTACATCGCAATGTAGGGAGGATTCTAAAATGGAACTCCATAAGGAAAAAAAGGAAGAAGATTGGCCCCATCTTGGGCCTCTCCCATCAAGCGGATAGAGATGTATCGGAGCCCTTGCCGATTACTCCTTGACTCCTATTTTTGCTGCATCTGCAATGGAAGGCCGCGGCACAAAGATATTCCCTCCAAAACCATCCTCAAAAAAAAAAAAAAAAAAAAAACCCATAATTTCTCTCAAGAATCGATCGTTTCCCTTGACAGAATCGAAAGGTGACAACATAAAAATGACAAAACAAATCGAAAAGTCTCGTCCCACGGTTCGCTCGGCTCAGCTGTCTGGGGCAAATGCCTGTATATCCCCACCACACGAGGGGCAAAAATCTTGCGAAAGATTCATTGAAGTTAACAGTTGTCGATTCTTTCTGTCTGTCCCCCCCTTCCTGTTCTGATGTGCCAAAAGATAGAGGATTGAATTGGGGTCTTTGCTTTTATTTCCATCTCACTTTCATCTTTACCAATGATAACCCAGGCAGGAAATAGGAAGTAAAAGATAAAAGGAGAGAGGGAGTAAACGAAAACAGTTCTCTGGTCTTTGCAAACTGAAGATAAGCTGCGATCCTTCGAGTATTTCCATGGAGATTGAGCATCCGACATGCATGAGCTCATCCCTGAAAAGATCATACCGTTCAAAGCGGCCCTATTTTTTGGTTGAATTGTAAGCGCCTCCATCAGATCATTGCATAGTAATATGTGACAACCTCTCAATTTTTTTATATTTATTTTTATTCTGTGAGCTCAGGCCGATTGAAAAAGCTCAGAGGTCATGCTCATGGGGCTCAATGGTTTGACTGGTCCTTGAAACGATAATGGTGCAAAAAAGATGGGAGCTTGAAGTTAAACTTTGATGCACGGTGATCATGACATCCAACAACATCCAACTTGTGGTTGCCTCCTCTTTTTTAGTTTTTTGTCTCGACTTCCCTACAATTGAGGGACCAATGTTTCCTTGTCATTGTCCCCGGTACAATCACGATGACAATTATATAAACTTTATTAAAAAGAATCACGGGTTACTTCTTAAATAATCAGATTGGGTAATACAACGACTTTCGATACACTAACCATTATCATCATATGCATTGTTAATACTTTGAAAATCGAATATTTGTACACTAAGTGCGCTTAAAGAATCTCCTTGTTAACAAGACTGTGATAACAATTTGAGAAATCGAATTGGGATTATATTTGTACACTAAGTGCGCTTAAAGAATCTCCTTGTTAACAAGACTGTGATAACAATTTGAGAAATCGAATTGGGATTTGAGATGATAAGAGCATGCTCACGAGAGGACATGCACACGAGCATTAGCCCTAATTCTACCCCACCAAATTTTGGCTCCACCACCCACGTCCCCCTTTTGCTTTTCTTTCTTCCTTTTTGCATTTGTCCCGTTCTTTGATTCACCCGTGCACAACTAGACAAGGGAAAAAGCATGCTCCCTCTCTCTTTTTTCTTATCGATTAGAAACCTCCCAAATTGGATCAATTTACACCAAACGGTTCTATTCAGGATCGGGATGTGAACACATGTCTTGTGTAATATCTTCTTTCGTCGGATTCTTGACTACCAATCACCCAAATCCAATAAGAATGAGTGCATTAACCCATCTTAGATTCTTTAACCCAACGAATTAGATTTTGAAAACACATTCGGCTTCACTAATCAAAGCTACACAAGCTCATTTCCGATCAAAAGGACCCTTTTGTTATTTCGTTTTAGTTTTCATATTCTGACCAATACAACCTTGCTAGACTTCAAGTATAGCTTCACTTCAAGAAATTAGGTATAGAGTACACAATTAAACCATTAGACAAAGATGCGACATGTCTTTCATGTCTTGAAAGTACTTGGTTACGGGCAAGTTAGCATCGGGGGCTCTTTGGACTTTCTCAAGAAGCCAGGCCCGAGGCGACAGACCGGAGGTTTCTGGGGCGAGAACTCATGGGATTCAAGAAAAAGTGATTCACCAAGTTTTTGGGCTTTTAATTCATTGGGCCGCTCATCAATCCATTAACCTAATTGGGCTGATTTTCTTATTTTGAAAAGGCAAGTCCTTATTCATACCGACCCGGTAAAATGGAACCCAAAGAGAAAAGGAAAAAAAAGACGAGTGCGATTTAAATCTCATTAGGGTTTGGATGGTCGAGGGAAGATCATGAGTATGTACATTACCTGTTTCAATTTTGGCTTAGTGTTAGGCATAGATCCTAATGGAACCAAATTATTGCTATAAGATAAGCGATGTAAGTGAAATTTCAAAACTTTTAAATAGTGGTGCGAGATATCGAGACGCACTAATATTCCTTTTTGTGCGGAAATTGACTACATTAACGATAGGCAAGAAGGTTGTAATTGAATGAGAGAATATGCCCACTTCATCTTCATTTAGGATCGGTGTGTGTGTATGGTTTGAGATGTAATTTGAGATTTTGGAATTTTCAATGCTGCATCATGGCTCTAGCTCGTAGATGCCTAGTGCAGTGTCAGTTCGACTTTACTTATGTAAGACTTCTGTAATGTGTACTTTTTCCTTTTGCAAGATGACATGTCTAAATCTAATGTACGTTTTATTACTGCTCCCCCGCATCAGCCATATGCTGCAGTTTGCAAAGTTTAGAGCCCATGATCCACAGCATTGACCTATGATAAAGCTCATTGTAGGGTTTGGATCTTCGGAGCCCATGCCTACGCAAGTCTCTCGGACAGGAGGTTCTCAAGGCCCGGTAAACCGAAGAGATAACTTAGATGACTGAGCAAAGCTTTGAGGCTCATTAAGGTCTGGGATTTCGTGTGTAAGTATTCTCAACAGTATCTTGAGGAATGTATAACTGCATTCTAGAGCATTCCTATATTTAATTGGGTTAATTGGTTAATCGGGAGATTGGATCTCCACGATTAAATCAACAAGAAATCTGCAGTTGTAATCAGAGGAATTTAAGTATATATCTCATTTGTTTCATTGGATCATCCCACAATTCCAACAAAGAAGAACGATAGAAAAATTCTCTCCCAATACACTCCTCTTTCCCTCTACAATCCAGGGATGGTCAAATAAGTGAGTGAGTGATAGTTCGAGAGTAAGGCTAAGCTCAGCAGACTCTAGTAAGGGGTGAACAAGTCGGACGAAGCCTAATTACTGCATGGTCCCGCTATTAATTGTCAGCCCATGGCACGAGCATCTTTCTTTTTGTTTTTTCTGTCACGGGATGAGCCGAAGCCTATACTTCATTTTTGTATATAAAACAAAACAAAACCCCCCATTTTAAAGCTTAGAATCATTACAAGAATCCAGGTTCGTGTCATATGTACTCAATACGAGGTCCACTTCGTTGCCAAATACAAAAAGAACACGAGAAAGAGAGATGGAGGGAGGGAGGGAAAATATTCAAATGGGCCATGAGCTGAACGAAGTAGGTGAGGTACCACGAAATCAATTCAGCTTATTCAATTTCCCCTTTTACCTTATTTATTGCCTGAACCTAAGCCGTCAACTGTCCTGGAATCTATTTCATTGCTCAAGCATGAGAAAATGATATCAATTAATGGGCCATGGCGATTTCCCAAAAAAAAAACCTTCCTACTCCTCTTTGGGTTTCACATCTGACAGCACTCAACTCTTTTCTTTCATTTGTCATGCGTGCATGAAAATGGCGGGGACATAAATTTTAAGACTAAGGAGGTGATTTAAAAGAGGTTTCCTTAAGCTTATTTTGGGGTATATATATATAATTGGAATGCCGAAACTTGACATAAGTTGACACTTTGGTATCAAAATGTCATTTTTTTATAGAAAAGTGGGACATTTTAGTGCTATGTGGTATATTTTAATAATATAAATCATTAACGTGACTAGGTCGAAAGACCGATTTAGTTTATACTCGGCCAAAACAATGTCGCTTCGGCTTAAACTCAATTTTTAATGTAAAAATTAATTAAATTCAATTAAAAGCTTTAAATCAAAAAAAAAAAAGAAAAAGGAAAGAGATCAACACAGGTAGGGGAGGGCTCCCCCACCTGTGGCCGCCATCCCATTGTCAACGAGGGTCGCCGAGGTCAACGACCCTCGCTAATCGGAGGCAAGGGCCAAGAGAGGGTGGCAACCCTCTCCTAGATCTAGGCAAGGGTCACCTACCCTTGCCCCGGCCTAGGCAAGTTTGGCAACCCTCACCCAACATGGACTTGGGATGAGGTCCGACGACTCCGAGTGAGGGCAAGCAACACTCGCCCAAATTGTGGAGATGGTCACCACCCTCTCCAAATTTCTTGTGAGGGCCTACTAGCCCTAGCCTCCAGTCAGCGAGGGTTGCCAACCCTAGCCTAGGTGCCGGCAACACTCACTAGTCATTATGATTGCCCCACCGACGATGGGGCGGCGGCCACAACCCTGTGCTATTCTCCTTTTTCTTTTGTTTTTTTTTTTAAAATTTTTAAATTTAATTTAATTAATTTTTATATTAAAAATTGAATTCAACATAAAACGACATTATTTTAGGCTGTCTAGTCATGTTAGAGCCCAAAATAACGTTGTTTTGGACCTACCTAGCCATGTTAACTTGCAAAACAACATCGTTTTGCACTTCTCTCGCCGGAAAACCGCAATATTAACAATTTAATAGGATTTTTTCGCCGTTGACACTTAAGTATTCCATTCTTTTCTAATTTTAGCATTGAAACATTTTGAAAGTTTTAATACTTTTACCAAATTTTGACACTCCAGTCATAATTTACCTCTATATATATATATATATATATATATATATATATAAAAGGAGTTCTTTTGGCATGATTAGTAAGAATTTTTGTTAGTGGGTGTCCAGTAAACTAAAATTAAGCTAATAAAACTTAACAATATTTGGGACTGTTCTCGTGTCGTGTGAAATTAATACTTGAAAATTCAAACTATTCCAAATTGAACATACTTAATGAGGATCCCAAGGCACTCCTTAATAGCATCGAATCAATAAATAGGTTTTGTTCTTTAGTACCGGGACAGATACGTATCTTGTATCGAAAGCAACTTCCTCAGCCAATGCAAAATCATGAATCACGGAACTTATATTGGTCCCCGTTGAGGAAGTTTCCAATTGCACGAAAAATGAAAAGAATAATATAAAAAGAAATTGACAAGGAATGCCCTATTTCGAGGGCAAGGAATGCCCTATTTCGATTCGATGACAAGCGTGGGCATCACCCCTAAATTAAATGAGGCCCGATTTTGGTTCCTTCTTCTGAAATCAGTCATAAATGCCATTCACAAGAAAATGGACTCCTCATGAACCTAAATTCACCTCATCGATGCCCTCTTAATTTAACTTGGCTCATCCCAACGGCCACCAAGTGAGAAGTTCGAATTCTTTTTTTTTTTGGAGGATTGAGATTGAGACATTTAGTTTCAAGTATGGGTTTCGACTCCTATGTTATACAAAATGGTAAGGTAAAAGTATGAGAATGAGTTGAAAGTTAGGGTATGACAAATAATAATAATAAAAAAATTGACCTTTCTTTGTTCAAATTTACAATTATTAGCTACCTTCAATAATGATTGGCCCATAAATGTGCAGTTTATGTGAAGATGAAAACACCAAATAGTACATTCTTGAAACTTTCACAGAGCTCTGAGTGTCAAAATGTGGATTCATACGGGATTTTTTTTTCCTTTGTAATTTTGACTAGAAAATGCAAACAAACATGCCTTAAAATTCTCTTCCATATGCTTTTACGGTTAGCTACTTATCTCTATTCTCTACATATAGAGAAATGCGAATAACTTCTCTAGTAATTGAGGCCAACGTATTTTGAGTTGAAAATTCCATGTCATCGCCTTCCTTTGGAATGGCCTTCTCAAGCATCATAAAGCATTTGATGGTGATTTTTGAGTACAATTCCACCACGCAAAAAGAAAAAGAAAATCTGATAATGGGCCCAAGCCCAGATCGGGTGGGCCTGATTGGGCCATCGAGAGGCGCGAATCTATTCCCGCGCTAACCTTTTACCTCCCATTAAATGCCGTTAATGCGCTTATGCGCGCCCCGCCTCCCTACACTTTCTCGTACAATAATAGTAATAATAATCTTTATTATTATAATAACTACTATTATATAAGCAACTGAATTGACTATATTGGCCCTTCCTGTTCCTTCTCATTTACAAATGGGGTCAGAGCATCTATTGGCCCCATTATCATTACCTGCAGGCTGACCACTCCTCGCGAAAGCCAAGGCTCAATTATTAATTTTTTCACTTTTCTTCATGGGGTTTTATATATATAATGATTATTTATGTATATAAATTAATTCTTTATTTCCCATCAAGCGAGCCTTGTCGGCAGTTCTTACATTATCTGTTGATTAGTGCCAAGTTCGGTTAACATGTCATTTTTCTTGTCTCGCGAATCCCCCCTTTTTAACGGAATTACGGCTGATGACCTTAGAAGAAAACCACACCTCACAATTCAAGTGGTCAGCGCTTTGACCTCCATCCCCCATTTACATAAAGCAGGAAGTCCCTAATGATTATCAGCTTTTGCATTGATGACCATGGAAATTTCAAGCGGATGGAATTGATAAGATGCTAATTTTACATGGCAAAAAGATTTTTATAAGCGGATGTAGTCACACTTTGTGTCGATAACTATTATTGAAAAGTATATAATTCTTGTCACATTTTTTTTAAATATTTTTATATATAAATAATATCTTGAAGATTTAAATCCTTCTTATTTAATAATGAGTATCGTATAAATTTATTGATCGTCTTAAATACATACCATTCTCATGTTTAAAGAATTTGTTACACACAAACATTGAGAGATTGTACATTAAAAGTTACAAACTTTTCTAAATTGCATATTTGACGGATCTCCCGAGAGTTGCTTGGCCACAAAATCAATCCGGGCTTGACCTATTGAGGAGGTCACTGGTCGTGCTTTATGGTATTAATTCGGGGACCATTAACAAAGGGGTTCGAACAAATTATTCAGGAACCGAGAACTTCAATGTTGGACATCACCCGCTTTTCCATTTTTCCATACCTGTCGGGTCCTTTTGCCAGTGAAAAAGATGAAAAGATTGAGTGCTGAGGAAGCTGGAAGTGGACGTGGAATCTCATCTTCTTATGTCGGTCTGACCCGGTGGTGTAAGGCAAAAAGTCAGAAAGTGCATTTAACCCTCGCCCTCCCTTTCCCACAGTAATAAACAAAACTTCAGAAAATCCAAAGTCCTAACACTTTCAGTTTGAGATTCTCAGTACAAGAACTATTCTTCTTCCGTAGAACACAGAGTTAAACTTTCGTGTTTTTTAAACCATGATCGAAGCTGGAGTCATGCTTACTGAAGGGTCACTTGTGACAGTGAGGATACTTCGGCCGTGGGGAATTGCGTTGAGGAATTCAAGGCCCCTCTGGATCTAACTCACCGAGGCCCCAAGCATTTAATGCACAAGATACAGGTGTCAAGAAAAAAAAAATTAATGTACTTCGATGCGTCAGATCTTTTTTGTTATTCCCTCCCTCCCTTCCTACCTTCGTACCCAACAACAACTACTTTTCAAGAATTGGTTTCTGGTAAGTGGTGAAAGATTAGCATCTGGTCAATTGTCTTCCGAGTCTCAGCACCCTTTTTTTTCACTCGTACATCTGCAATTTGGTCATTATCCATTGAATTTTGAAGTTTTTTTTCCCTTTTTTCATTCAAGTGGTGTTAATTTCACGGGCTTGAATTGAGAGTGAGCCACTGTAGCTGATTAATGGTTGTTTGTTTGTTTGTTCTTGTCTGTGGAAGAAGACGGGAGTAGTTTTCTCTGTACATCGTCTCTGTTCTTGTTCATGAAGCGAAAAATTTTTGCATGAGGGGGTTCGTAAGTGGAGAAGGTAGGCAGAACCAAAAAGTACTTGCCTTTTTGGCGCGCGCCCCCCACGTCTCTCTCTCTCTGCGAGTCGTAATCATGAACTGCTTACTTTCCACCACCTAATCTAATGAGTATTTGGGTTTCGTTTAATTATGGTCTATTCTCAGACACAGTTGCTCTTCTCATGACTCATCATTACTGTTTTTCTTAATGCCCCATTCAACAACACCTCTTTCTCTCTCTCCTCTCTCTCTCTCTGTTTTCCTTGTCCCTACTCGCAGAGATTGTTTGGGATTGTGATCTTGAGATGCCTTCTTAAACAAACCCATTTTCTTCCTTTCAATTTTTTTCTCCTGTCTCTTTCCGGAAGAAACAGAACACACCCACTTCATATCTTGAAGTGGGCCGTTCATCTGCTCGCTCAAAATATTCTCTTGGCAATTCTATTTTAAATCCTTGGAGGGTTTGTTTGTTGAATATAATTCTGCATTTGGTGAGTGTTAGTCTGATTGCTACTTGTGGACACCCATATCTTACTGCAAAACATGGCAATGTCAGCTTATTTGACTTCACGTTGTTTTCATTATCTTCTTCTCCTTCCCCTTGCTCATGCTCAAGCAGGTGATATTATATATTCAGGACCTGAAGAAGTGTTTCTGAGGAGGTCTCAAGTCATTGACAATGAGTGGAGTCAAGCTTCAAGTCTTCACTTTTAGCAGCTAACGAGGTAACGATTTCCATAGTTGAAGCTGTGATCCCCCTTTCCTGTCTTTCTTTTTGTTGACTTTTTCAGCTCCACAACTGTGGTTCAACATTTTTCTCTGATTTGAACAGGACAATCACAAGCGAAATAGAATGATGCTGGGCGTGAATTGCAGGACTTCCTCGTCTTCTTTCCTCTCTCCTTCGCATCTAAGTTGTTCACCAAGGTTAGATTTTTACAAAAAGGATTTACAGGGGTCAGATGCATATGTTCTCGTTTATGACCTTCGCGTCGGACTCTGACTGATAGCACATTGCAGTGCCGGTGAAAACGGGCTTTACAGGAATATACTGAATGCATCGCCGAGGCTCACTTCCACTTCTAATTTTGTGAGTAATCTGCACATTTTTTTGTAAGAACGTGCATGCAAGAATGTGTGCTCTGAGTTTTCCTCTTCTTGATTTGTCCATGAGAGTACTTAGTTTGTAAGCTTCAGTCAAAAGTCAGGCGTGCGTATTTTGGCAATGGGTTGGGCTCATGGTCATCGGAATGGATTAATAAGTCTCACTTCCGAAAAAATTGTGCAGTTAACTGTGCGAGTCCAAACAGTGGTTGCTTTCTCATGAGGGATTGCTCAACCTTAGTGGCCTATGGTATTCTGGTTTTTGAAGATCAGATGATGCTCATTGAGTTCGGATTTCAAACTAGTGTTTGCTGGCCAAAATTGGTTCCGTTATCATCTATGACATGCTGATTGGGCAATCTTGGGTTTGTCTTACCTTGAATGACCTGAGGGCAATTCCAGCATGGAGTTTTGAGACTCAATTATACTGGTTTGGCTTGCTATTAAAGCTTACCGTTTTGAGCTGAAGCCATGCCACTTGAATTTTCGCACTCTCTGCTTGACCACTAAAAGGAGTCCCTAGCATGAGTACTAGATATGGATACCTACCTTATTTAACATGATCAGCAATGTATTTTTCATATCAATTTTTTCACATTCTAGTCGAGAACCCTGCTGTTTGCCTTGGTTGCTACATCTTTGCTTCTGTTTATTGATCTAGCATGTGAGACCCAATAACATCTGTGAGAGTTGAGACTTTATATAGGGTATGACTACAACAGAACCTCTATTTGTAAATCACTTTGCTGTGTCTTTTTGACCCAGATTGTGCAACTGGAGAGGACTTCACCTCAACAAACATCCACATGTTGGGATGCTGAAAAGATAGTCAACTGTGATTCTGTAGAATATATCCCTTCTTATGGCACTCCATCACATAAGGTTCTCATTCTATCCTTCTTTAACCCTATAAATTTATTTGTCAACAGGTATGATGCAGTAGTTATTGTAATTTGTACTTGTACATAGTCTCTGCAACTACATATAAGTAAAGTGCGGTGAACAGCAGTGATACCATCTTTAAAGTGTAAAAAGAATTTACTTTGTCAATTGTCTTCATCCGTTTGCACGATTCTTTGCCAACCCACATTTGGATTTGCACTGCAGTCCACTGTGGAACTACGAAAGGAGATTGCCACACTTGAGGTTGAAATTATGCACTTGGAGCGTTATCTTCTTTCACTTTATAGGACGGCTTTTCAAGAGCACATGTCCACTCTAGCAAAAGTCTCGGAAACAAAGTTGCAGAGCAAGACTAGGTCACCGTCGCAAAAAATTCCTAGTGAACTCAAGCAGAGAGCGGAGCCACACGTTAGGCGAAATGGCCTCCTGCGTACTTTCCAATCTTCCCCCGCACATTGCTGGGCTTCTTCAGATAATCAGAGCTGCACTTCAAGTTTCAAAGCAATATCTGCACAGGTGAGCATTTGAGTTGCTCTTTCGCATTGTGTGTGTCTTTTTCCTTATCTGCATCATTTATATATGGGGGAATGATTTTGCAGGACCATAAAAATGCCGATTTGGTCATAGGAGCCTTGCAGATCACCTCGGAGCCAAAGATATTTCTCTCAGAACTCCAGAGAGACTCTCTGAGGATATAGTGAGATGCATATCTTCAATATATTGCAAGCTTGCAGATCCCACTCACATTCAAGTTGGCTCATCTGCTTCACCAACTTCTTCCTTGTCCTCCTCGAGCATATTTTCCTCTCATAACCCCAGAGATAGTTGGAGCCCATCTCGGAATGATGAGATTTCAGTGCAGCAACTTCAGGGACTGAGAGAGGAGAGCGGGAGATATGGCGATATGGTAGAAGTTCTCAAGATCTGTTTGGATGATAACAGTTTCAAGTTTGCTGCTGCGATGCTGCAAAAGTTCAGGTGGTTCATGGCTAATAAAATAATAATGACTAATAGCATGCTTTGACTTCACACACCAAGCATACCCTAAATCTTTTAATCCAGTCATACTGTATCTCTGCACATGTTATGTAGTGAAAATTGTTTTTTTTCCTGATATATCCATGTTCTAACCATCTCAGGTCATTGGTTCGTTGTCTCGAGGACATTGACCCAAGAAAGATGAAGCGCGAGGAGAAACTGGCTTTCTGGATCAACATTCACAATGCCCTGGTTATGCATGTATTTCCCTTCCTTGTACTTGTTTGTTTCACTGTACAATAGAGATACAATTTGAGATGACACCAATTTTGGACTCATGACTTGGCAATTAGATTACTTTCCTTTATCTTATTACCTGATGAGCTAAGGTTGATCTTGAAAATATCGCTGAGTGTTTTGGTATATCTATTGCAGGCTTATTTAGCTTATGGAACAGGCGGGCGTGTGAAGAGCACCACTATAATGAAGGTGAGATTGTGCACCAGAGATTGTCAGGTGGAATGATGCTTTCAGTTTATATTATGTTATCATGCGGTTTCATTTTTCAGGCGGCTTATAATGTGGGTGGACATTGCATTAATGCCTATATCATACAAAGCGCAATTTTAGGAATCCGATCAAGTCATTCGGCACCGGTATGATTTTCTAACATATGGTGCAATCTTTTTATCAGGTGTCATGCATGCATTTACGTCAGCCTATCCATTCATTTTCGTTGGATATGGAGATGAATAGTTATTTGCGTCCGAGAACTTATTTCAAGCACAGTAACATTATAACTCCTATTCTTTAATTGTGAATTCAGTGGCTACAAGCGCTGTTTACTCCTGGAAGAAAGTACAAGCCAGGCACTACCGGACATCTCTATGCTTTAGAATATCCTGAGCCGCTTGTTCATTTTGCACTTTGCTCAGGGGCATACTCCGACCCACCGGTATCATGATTTGCTTTCTCACAAAGTAGTGTGATTCAGTCCTTTAGTAGATCTTAATGCTAGTCACTATGATTGCAGGTTCGAGTTTATACAGCCAAAAATATATTTTTGAATTTAAAACTTGCTAAAGAGGATTTTCTTCAAGCAAATGTCTACATCCACAAGGAATCGAAGATCTTCCTCCCAAGAATCCTCTATTACTTCGCGAAAGACATGTCACTTACTATGCCCGGGCTGTTAGAGGTGGTGAACGAGTGCCTCTCGGAAGTCCAGCAGAAAACTATTCAAAGGTGCATGAAGGGAAGGCTCGATAAGTTCGTCAACTGGATGCCTCATAATTCAACATTTCGGTACGTGATCCACCGAGAGTTAGCTGGAGGGAGAGTGGCAATTTGATGAAAGCCGTGACTGTATGTAACCCTTCAAAAGATTGAGGTATTTGTTTTTAGTTTTTTTTGCCAAAATAAGTCGTGAGCAGCGATCTGTACAGAGGTGTGAGGGTGCAAGATTCTTTGAAGAATTGAATTGGATTTGCTTTGAGCCAAGACCATCATCCAGGGCACACTTCAAGTGTTGTCATACCAGAAATGTGTAAATCCTATGTAAATTTTGCGCAATGTGATCTCAGTTGATGTGCACAGACAATCTTTGAACCAGAATGTCCACTCTTTCTCGGCAGATTCTCAATTTCTAGTCACTGTTCCAACTGCCATGAACTCCATAAGTTCTGTTGACATTAGTTATACAAATAAGAGGGCTGAGTTTACTATGCCTTTGTTGGTCTACCTCGTGAAGATTTGATTTCTAGGAACTAGGAACTCTTCATAGAAAATCTGTCAGCCTAATCCAGAGTACTTAAAAAGTAGAAATACTATTTGAGTCCATTGAAGTGGTTGTGTCATACGCAGAAAATTGAACAATCAGCTAATTCCCTTCCCTACTCATCTGTCTTCTAGTCTTGATGATGTGTATCTTGTCATGCATCTGCAAAACTAGTACTCCTGCACCTGAAATCCAACCGCTGTTCAAATAGTATCCCTCAAAAAACTGTTCAGCTGGGTTTTATTCCTAACAGAATCATTCCTAGTGCAACTTCATGGCGCAGAACGTTGAGCGGTAAGCATTAACATGTGCAGCAAGGTGAGTGTAGCGGAGATGCAAATGCTTCGTTCGATGTGCGGGCAACCGAGGAAATGTTGGATCAGAAATGAATTACACTAAGAAAAGTGGGTGCAGTGCCAATCTAGTATCAGACAGTAAAAACTCGTTCGAGGTCCCCGCACCGAGGAAATGTTGGATCAGAAATGAATTACACTATGAAAGGTGGGTGCAGTGCCAATCTAGCATCAGACAGTAGAAACTCGTTCGAGGTGGTTTGAACATGTGAGACAACGGCTTCCGGTTAATCCAGTGCGGAGATGGCATCATGAGGTTGGGAACTGGATTAAAGTAGAGGAGGACTAGAAAAGACATCGGAGAGATGGTTTGAGAAGATATCGAGTTTCAAGATCCTTTTGATGACTCAAAAGAATCGAACGCAATAATGTGTGTGTGCGCACGTGAGAGAGAGACTTTATTCTTCTCTAAAATTTCAGCCATACTATTCACAATAGCTTCCTGTGTAAATTTGAAGTTACAAATAGGCATATTATCAAGAAACTGCACATTTGCCAAGCCGCATTAGCGTTTGAGACACTGCAAATTAATACAGCTGAAAGAGGGTGCCCACCTTCTGTTGTTGACTATCTGAAGAGAATATAACAGTAATTGCCTTAATATCAGATCTATGCAACTAAAAAGAAGACAAACACTGCCAACGTCAAAATGGCAAATGAAATATGCACTCACTCCCATCAGCAGGCACTACGATCTCAGCTCTACAAATCTCTGTCTCACGGCACAAACAAGGTCCATCTCCCCACAAGCAGCTAAACCTTCAACTACCTTTTGCCTTATGCCAATGTAAGGAATAAACCCTCTGGCTGTCATTGCCATCACCATTTTTCCTGCTAAAACATGCTCGTGGCACTGCAAGCATCCCTCAACCAGCCTTTCATACGATTCAAACCTGAGAGGGTAATTTTCCCTCTCCAAGAACTCGATAGTCTCCACTGCCTTCCGAATCTCTTTAGTCACACGCAACGTCGCTAGCACTTTTGCCACTGTATCTTGCCTAGGTGTCAACCCAACTTTCACCACCATCTGTTTCAACATCTCTACAGCATCTGAAGTCCTTCTGGTGGAGCACATTGTGCCAATTACTGCACCGTAGCTATCCAAATCAGGAACACAACCAGCTCGAGTCATTCCCCTCAGGACTTTAATTGCTTCTCCTAATTGATCAATGGCACAAAGAGATGATATAACATAATTGCAAGTGCCTGAATCAGGACTGTACCCAATCAACCTCAAATCTAACAAAATGTCAGCTACAGAACGAGATTGGGATAGCTGTTCCAACCATGCAGAAGAGAGGAGCAAACGGGCTTGGGGAACAGGAATGCAACCAGAGCGAAGGGTACGTTGAAGGATGCTAAGGGCGAGAGGAAAGGGATCAGGACTCTGAAGGGTGTAACAAAGGAGGCAAGAGTATGCAGTCCGCAGCCTAGAACGAGGTCTGAGCGGGACAAAAGACTGTAAAATTTCATCTATTATTTGGGTTCTGTCGTTCCGGGGGAAATCTGATAGAAAAGATAGGAGTTTTGGATTTTGGTCTTGGAAAGAATTGAGAAGGTCTGGAATATGCTGATAGTTTTTGGCTTGAACAGCAGCTTTCAAGGTTTCCTCGAGACTTTGCAATGAAGAGACCGACCGTACTGGAGAAAAGTTGAAGCCGAGACTGCTAAGATGAAGAGAAGACCTGCACAGTTTCTTTGCTCCCACAATCATTTTCACTTGATAGGAAACGATGAATTATTGTGGTGGCGTGTTACACGTGCTGCAGCGTATAACCTGCAGAGGATTGCCATCTTAGATGTCTGAAAAGCCGCATGTGCCACACATAGAAACAAGCACACACCCACATGATCGACCATACGACGACAGCTTCAGAAGCACGTGATATAGACAAGAGCAAGCATTAGTAACAACGACGTAGAAGAGAGAAAAAGAGACAGACAATATTGCAGCCTCGGTCATGAAGGTCCGTACATGCGCCCTCACATGCGCTCACACTCTGGAGCTATAGAAAAACAATGGAACGAAATTACGTGCACATAGCGAATCATTGCAAATTCAATCTCTTTTTGGGTTTCTCTTCCCTTCGTCTCCAGAAGCTATTGTCCACGTTAGAAGATTGACAATAAGACTAAAAGGCTAAAAAAGCCCAGGACCATGCAATTCATGCACCTCTTACGAGATTTAAAAAAGAAAAACAAGAATGCCCATCAAATCGGGAGCGGGGACGGAGTCGGCACGAAGACGATTACCGTTCGCGTTTCGCATGGGCATTTCGTCGAGCAGGTAATGCGCAAGGAGCCGGCGAAACCGGAAGACGAGACTGGAGCCCGCCATGGCGAGAGGACAGCAAGTGGGAAGACAAAAAGGGATCAGAGTTCACGCTCGATCGGTTCGCGAGATGGAGATGCGAACCAGGGCAGCAAAGCCGAGCAAGTTGGGTACCTCTTCTACGGGCGAGCGAGGGATGGAGCAGTTGACCCGGCCATGTTCTTCGTTTTCACCTCTCTCCCCGCAGCTCATTCGCGCGGGAGTCGTGCCGTTTGTCACCCCCACCTGACTTTTTACACGGCGACGATGCGCACGTGACAGTGTCCCAAGTCCACGTTCATTTGCCTGATGGTACACTTCAACGTAGATTCCATCTAAATACATCGCTATCTCTAATACTGTATTTTCAAGTATATTTTTTATAAGACGATTTTTTTAAAGAAAAATATTTTCATTGTTAACAAAAGTGTATGTCTGTATATTTTCATTAATTTCACTTATTGAGTAATTTTCTTAAATAACACGACTAATCACTTCCAAAAAATAACTTTTTAAATCAGTAATTGTTTTGGAAAAAGAAATTATCCTTTCTAATATTACCTTTGATTAAAATTTGTCCTCACTACACCTTGAATGGTAGAATAGTTAAATGCCAATTTTCCTTTGACTAACGTCTAGGTTACTTCATAACATCATCCTCTTATTATTCTTTTCAAACATAGAATTGAATAGATGATTGATTTTGTTCAATTACAAGTGAAAACCGGAATAAAAAGAATGGACGATTGAACTGAGAATACCCTCGATATGATTTGAACCCAACGGAAGATTCAGTCTGTCCAATCACCCTTGAGCGCTTGGCCTCACAAGTCAATCCCATTTCTTCTTTGCTTTTGAACCAACAAGAAGCAAATTGATATGTGTCGGTCTCAAATTAATCCCGTTACATCGTATTTGAGTTTAGATCCTCGTGTGGTTGATCTGTCAAAATAGATCATAAATTAATTATTTTACCTATTTTTGATAGGTTAAGTTATTATATGAGTTAATTATATTTAGTAAATGGATTTAAAATAATAAAACTCAAAATAGTATAATGTAGTAAATAAGTTTATCATTTACTTATAACCAATCTATCTCTATAACTCTTCTCTTTCTCATTTGATCTTATGCTCACTCATTTCGTACCCTTAAATAAGGATTTTGCTAGAGTGGTTTAAATATATAAGTGTCTTAATAATACAGATCATGGATTTGATATAAATCATATAAATTAGGTTAAATCAAACTAATGGTCTATTTGATTCAACTTTGAGGAAATAGCTTTGCATTTCCCAAGTATTTTAAATGAATGAGTATTTGGATAACTAATTTTGTGTATTTTCAAAGCAACTTTGAAGTGGAAAGAAAAAAGGGAAAAAAAAGAAACATAGATCTAGATGAGCATTGGTAAAGGCAAGGATTGGGTGAGCTTCGTCGGCATCAATCATAGGTGAGCATCGACAATGACCAAAGGTGATTGTCGTCCGAGGTTGTGCAAACCCAAGCAAGGCAACCCCTAGGGTTGCGCAATCTCAACAAAATGGAGGCTTCATCAATGATTTGCAACATCGATTCTAGGATTTTTTTGATTTGGAAATTTGGAACATTAGAGATTCATTGGCAACTATTCCCCCAAATGACGATCACCAAGGATGCATGACACCGAGGCCGCACTACCACAGTCGAAAGGCCATATCGAGTCGCTTGACTTTGACCTCAACCCATAACAGCTAAGGCAAAGATAGTAGCTCTGGCAAGCAGCTAAGAATGGAACGAACAATTATCAATGAGGATAATATTGGAAAGGAAAAAATAAAGTCATCAAATTCTCATAATAGTATTTTGAAAATGTTAAAAACTTACATTGAGCTTTCATTATTTTCAATACAAGCATTAGGCCAATGAAGCTCCAAAAATACTTCCTAAACACCTTATATTTTCACCTCGGAAAAGCTAGGTTAAACATGATCCAAATATATTAATTTAAGTTGGATTATTTTCGATCCTTAACCCTTTTATTTGACAAATCTAGATATGTCCGATAACACCGAACCATACCCTATTCGACCGTATCGCAGCCACTCGCTAGCAATTGGTCATGAGCGCCCGCGGAACGAGCGGCTCAGGCGCATCCCAAGGCCCGTCCGTTCCGAGCTCCCCGAAAAATCTGGTTCGAGCCCTTCTCCTAGTAATCCCGACTCTGTTCCTCGTGCCTTATTTATCCGTAATTACGAAAAAGCCATCGCCTCTCTCTTCTTCGCCGGGCCCCATCATGCAATCCCCCTCCCTCTTCTTCTCCGCCAAGCCTCTGTCCCCTTCACCGGCCCCTCGCGTCAGGGCTCTGTACACCGCGAATCCGCCGCCGTCGACCACCGTCGGCAACGACCCCAACTCCATGGCGGCCTCAGGTCCCAAGTGGGCCCAGAAGACCATCACCCTGCCTCCCCAGAGGCGCGGCTGCCACCTCGTCACTCCCAAGGTACCCCATCCACCCTAATCGAGAGCCTTCCTCTCGCTCTGCTTTGCTTGCTGTTCTCGATTCTCAGCTTGGCGTGCGTGATCTGGATGGTGTTAAATCGCCGGCTGATTCGGAAATGACCGATTCCGGCGTGGTTGTTGCTCTGCGGATTCATTTTGAACCGTCTTGTCATTGTATTCAACTCCAATGGGTATTGTCGGCATTAGAAATTGAGTACGTAGATTGCTTTGCCTTGTCGATAGAGTCGTGAACGAGGGAGGCGTCGCTTGCTCTGTTCAGTGCAATTATTTTTTTTCCACAGGAGGCACTTTTGTGGGTATGTAATGGAGCAATTGGATGTGATTATAAACGTTCAAGAAGTGCTATAGAGATTCTCTCATGGCAATACGCCATCTTGGGTCTTTACTGAGACTAACTAGTAAAAAGGCCTAGAGCTGGGAGCGATCTTAGAAACCAATCGCGCTCTGGGCAAAAAATCTCAATATCTTCTTCGTTTAGAAGAAAAATAAAACAAAATTTATGTTTTCATCACGCTCTTACGGGACAACATTTACTTAAAATTGTTCGTATCACTGGAAAAGCAAAAGGGTAACAGGTCAGACTGTTGGTTTTACTAAATTACTTGAAATGCATTTGGAAGACATCTTTTTCCAAATGAGTTTGACAAAGGATACTTGCCTGAGGGTGGCATTTTCTGCCTACATGATAACTGCAGCACATGAAGGCATAGCAGCAAAGAACAGTTTCAACATGCTCATCTATATATCTCTCTTATTTTATAAAAAGCTAAGTGAAAGGTTTCATTACTGCAGTCCATGGAACTGTATTTCCTTCAATTTTGGTTTACTTCATAGCAGCGCAGTTGGCACAGTAATCACACATTCAATTAGCAGGAATGTTATGTTGAGGACATTTCATATTTCGTAATAATTCTTCCTGTGTGGGCAAATATTCATTCTGCTAGATTTATTGCTAATGTGTTCTAGTTGTGGCTTTGATTGCTTGGACTTTTGTTCCTGCTTGTGGATTATTATAGAGGTTACATTCTTGCTGAAAAGTTTTTCAACCATACTGTATGTGTTCGTATCGTCACCACAATCATTGACTCATGCTCTGGTCATGCAATTGAATATCAGATTTTGAAGGAAATTGGACAAGACTTGTCAGAATTCAAGTGTGGCCTTGCACATCTCTTCTGTAAGTTGCTTTAAGCCTCATCTTCATCTTCATCTTCATCTTCATCTTTTTGTTTCCTTATTCCACAGCAACTCAACTTAGCTGTCAACCGGGCTAAAGTAATCTTGTCATCCACATCCTGCAGTGCAGCACACAAGTGCATCTCTTACCATCAATGAGAATTACGACTCAGATGTTAGGGATGATACGGAGACATTTCTCAACAAGATAGTTCCTGAGGTTTGATTACGCTTGGCCACGCTGCTTCTCTTGTATCCTTTGAAAAGACTAAAGTGATTCATTCCTTGGCTGTGGGTTTAATTTTCAGGGTAGATCCGCACCTTGGAAGCATACAATTGAGGGTAAGTATGAGATTTGCATCATTCAGAATGTTAGCACCTTTCTTTCTGTACATCTCTGGGCAGTAATTTTATTTGGGTCTAAATTACCATAAAAGGTATGAACAAGACATATATGGCTTATTTTCCTGCTGCATGGCTTCTTTGCTGGTCATTTACCATAATAAAAGGCATGTATCTGCTATAGCGGTTGGGATTTTAAATAGTTGCACTTTTTCTGAGACAGGAGAAAGTATCATTATAGGGGCTGAGTCTTGTTGTGCTGTATTGTTGTTGTCATTTAGCACCTACAAGAGGCTTCTTGCTAAGAGTGATAAGGCACTCTCAACTCGTTAACACTTTGTTGATTTATGATTGAGTATGTTGTTCATTCTAATGAAGCGAGGAAGTTAATGTATTGGATCCAGCTTGTTTCTTATCATTTTCACCCTCGATTGTTTCTGGTGCTCATCACTTCATCTTTCGACATGGCACTTTGTATGTCTTATTCCATGAGTTTATTTGGCCAACTACTAGTTCATTTATAATCTTCCCACTTGGTTCTTTCTGTGGTCAGATAGGAGAGTATTTTGACATTGGACTCTGGACCTTGTGCAGGTCCTGATGACATGCCAGCTCATGTAAAATCTTCCATGTTTGGCTGTAACCTCACGTAAGATGACCAGTTTCCAGAGCTCTAATGGGACTGCTGTGTTTATGTTATTGGTGCATTAAGCATGTTCATTCTTGTACAGGATACCAATTACAAATGGGAAGCTTAACATGGGAACCTGGCAGGTTTTATTCAGAAGTTTTACCCCCAAAATCATGCTTCATTTCATCTTCAAGTGTATGAAATCGCTTACATCATTTCTTTTCTTATGCTTCAGGGAATATGGCTTTGTGAGCATAGAGACCATGGCACTGCCCGGAGTGTGGTAGTAACCCTTAATGGAATATGAAATGGCTTGATTTAGCAATTGGTTTTTGCCCTGATGTATAAAGTAAACTGAAAGAGGGATGGAGTTCTTGCTTGATGTCTGTGTCAATTGCTATATGTAATGACCGCTTTGCAACTTGTACTGCGATGACTATTGTGGCATCATCTTAAGTGTGTGCAGGAAATGAGCATTTTGACATGGGTGGATGATGATGCATTCACTCAGACGATCATGCTGTCAATGAGCAAGAATGTGGTGTAGCTATTTACTGTTATTATGGAGTTAAGATTCCATTGAAATGTCCTCTCATAGCAGATGTTGGAAAAGTTTCCCGTCATGGATCTCTGCTGTCATGCTTTGCTGATTTGCCTGATTTTGAAAGGTCTATGGTTTGAAGTCAACTATGAAGTCTTATCCTGGAAAACGAAGTGGTGGTATTTTTATTCCGAGGCTATGGGCCTTTAGGATGCAATTTCTGGATTTGTCCACCCAGTAGCCAGTCATGGAGTACTTCAGAATCAATATACATCATCCAACCAGAGCCAATGTCCAATTGTTTGGGTCGGGTCGGGCATCGCCCAGAAAATGAAGAATAAAAGTTACTTGAGGCCCCGACCAACGCGATACCTGAATATAATCCAACTTGATATTGCGTTTCGGTTTGGGTTGGTGTGTGCGTGTTTTTTAATTTTTGGCCCATTCTTCGCTGCAGATGGGGCATCGATTTTTCAGAAAATAGAGGGTATCAAGCGGGATCCATCTGTCCCTCCTGTCCTCGTTAATCGACCACAAATTCCAAGTCTGTCGACAAATTGGCGGAGGATTTCCAATTCGCCATCGACGTCTCTGAAGTCAAAGCCAAGCCTTGTTGTTCTGTCCCAAAACCGAATCTGTAGAACAAAAGCCACAGCTCGAGGAAGAAGATGGAGATTCGGACTTCAAATTCGCTTGCCTAACCTGGGCAATTCAGCAGTCTCAATAGAACAACATATTTGACAACGGCCTGTCCCGCCCGATTTTCCCTCTCTTTAGCCGTGACCTCATCTTGGCAGACTCCGAACCAAACCCTTAGCCGTCACCATCGCTTCTCCAGCTGCCTATGAAGAAGCTGCTTGCGGAAGCAGGCGTTGGTCGCGGGCCGGGGACCTATGGGAAGAGCGACTCGACCAAATCCTTGAAGCTCGCAAAACCAAGAGGAAATCTCAAAACCCAGCCTTCCTCCCTCTTTATTTCAGAAAGAAAATGATGCCGATCGCTCACAGATAAGAAAGAAAACGGCACAAAACAGCCAAAGCGTGGGCACTCACACTGCGCACAAAACTTAGCTTCGACTCTGAGTCCGACCAAAAATGGCGAACTTGAGGACGGCCATGGACGCGGCCTTTTGGGACCTCAAACATCTTTGCCTCTCCTCAAGCCCTCAACGGCACTGCGAAGCTGGTCCGGGGCGACCCTGTCCCTCTCGATGGCACCATCTTCAGCAGAGCCATTCGCTTCCAGCAGCTCTTGCTTCTCAGAAATGGCTTCCTTCTGCACATCATCCTTTCTTTATCATCCCACCCTCAAAGGAACTGGACTCTCTCTTTCGTGCATTCGTGTTTAGTTTACCGCGTTTCGATTTGGTTCTGTTTCGGATTTTATGACCCAAACCATTAAGGTAACTGAACACGATCAGAAAAGACCCGAAATCTTTGGTTCGGGCATTTTTAACGCCCCTTAATTGTTCACAGTATGTGGGATATGACCGGTCTTAAGAATCTATTTCGTGGCCAGGACACGTTGATGTTAAATCCAATCACTTCAGAATATAAAAGACAGACGAATCAAATTCCTGGCTGGAGATATTAGCCTATGATAGTCTGATCGTTTCTGCCCTCTAATCCGTGAAGACTGATTGCTTCCAAAAATCCACTTTGAGTGTACTCAACCTAACTTGGTCAAAATATAAGGGTAAAATACAACAAAAAAATTCCAAACTTTGGTGCGTGTGATACATTTACCATAAATTTTTTTTCGTGACACAAAAAATTCCAAACTTTGTCATATGTAATATATTTACCTCAAACTTTTATTTTAAAAGGCATTTACGTCTTTTACTTTTTCTTTCCTTTTTTCCTTTTTTTTCCTTTTTCTTTCTTGCCTTTTTTTTTTCCTCCGGAGGAGCCGCCAACATCCACCCTTGCCCGACTCAAGTGAGGGCTAGGGCAACGGCGAGGGTCGCCCTCGCTAGAGGGCCAACGCCGACGGCTTCCCTCCACTGCCAGAGGAGGAAAAAAACAGATAATGATAATGCCCTTCGAGCTTGAGATAAATGTTATTTAGGATTTTGTGTCAAAAAAAAAATTAGAGTAAATGTGTTAGAGCAGGTAAAGTTCAGGATTTTTTGTGATATTATTCCAAATACAAAATAGGAGGAAATATCGCAGAGAACTGATGGATAGAGAAGATTTTGTGACGCATTAGTTCGACCATGAAGCAAACATATGCATTTCTCAAGCTCGTGCTGCTTGGACTACAGCATCAATTTACAAGCAAAACTAGCAGACCAAGAAAAGCTCGGTACCAAGCTGCTCTACAGTGGTTCGGCCATGAAATAGGTTATCTAACAATTAACTGGTATATGCTCGCAACGTCGGTCACTTCCCTCAAACAAATTTTACTACAGCTTACGCGTAAAATGCCTCCCATATAACTTGTCCAGAAGAAGCAAGAAAGAAATATGGAGAATCACACTCCCCAATCAGAAAGACCAAGCCAGGAACCACCAGACAGATTTCCGCTACACTTACAACATTGCGCCTATTAACAGCATCCGCATACAGAAGAAATTTTAACAAACCTGCATATAAATACAAAAGGACCAACTACTTGTTTGACGGCCACTCAACCATGCCACCTGAAACCTACTTTGCCTTCTCTCAAGCTTCTTCCTCTTCTATAGTCAATCTCTGCATCAGACATAGAAGAGCCTAATTCATATTTACGACCATTCTTGGGTAAGTGAATCCTTGCAAATACATCTTCATCATCAGTCAGAACATGGGTACCAGGTGTGCTTGATCCAGAGACATTGCATGAGTTAAGATCTGCACCGTACAAGGAAGAAAGTAAGCACCTCCAGGAATAGAGAGCAGAAGGAACGCTACACAAACATTGCTTTGCAGAAGGGCGCTGGCTCAGAATTATAGCACCTGCTTCCAGACAGGAGTAATCTAAAAGTATGGTATTGCACAAAAGACATTTCTGGCACACTCCATATAAAGACCATCCTCAAATCCAGGCTCATCGTCCACAATTATCTGAATGGATCTTCAGATGGATAAATGTCTCTTTCAAATGAATATGCTTTGAGTGCAGATGTCCCAGTCTTTTAACTCAAAATTTCCCCAAATTTAAGTATATTAATAGATCAATCTACAGAAATAGATCCAAGCAAGTTTGATTAAAGAACCTTGGCCCTCTAAAGACTGACTTCTCAAATCATAGTATGATGTCACTGCAAAGCAAAGCACCGACAAAACTAAGATTGCCAAGAGCAATATGAGACTCAATTAAATCCTATGAATATCTAGAATGAAAATAATGGTTAGTTATACAATATTTTAAAATTTCTTTTCCAAGTCCATTTTTCGGCAATATAAGGAGAAATAATATCTACTAAACCAAGTTAGGAAGCTCACCTTTCCAAGTATCGCGTGAAGTTAGTAAATCACGTTGCACATCCTGGTCAGCTTTAACGCTTTTGAAGGGCAGAAAGTCTGTGCCCAGTTTCTCTGCCTTTTGACTTCCACTATGCAGTCCAGCAAGTGTAGGCTCTTCCGTGGGTGGATTATTGGAGGGAAAAGGTGACATAGAAAATGATTCATCTGTAACATCAGCAATTTCCACATAATTAGTCGTAGTAATTATTTCATCTGCACTGAACCCAAAGGAAGCTCTGTAGGCTTCGATTTCCTCTGCATCTTGCTTTGGACTTCTACTACTTTGCCAATTCTGATTCCCATTTCCAGCAGTAGAGTAGGCATCAGAATCCTTGGAAACACTCAACCTCCCACCAGTAGGAGGAAATGGTGGATTATGATCCAAATAGAATTCAGCAAATGTAGCTGGGCAGAAGAAATTCGTATCACTTCTAGAACCAGCAGTAGGGCTCTGTCCAGATTCTCTTCCAGAACCACCGCGATCGCTTCTGGGTGAAATTGATGAATCCCACTGTGAAGGAAGACGTTCTGGGAATGATGGTAAACACTCACCAGGCTTTGTTGAAATTGGGGAGACCATACCACTGGGAGGACTTCCAGGGTAGAGCGAATATGTAGCCTGGAGATCATGTGAAGCAACATAACTGGTCTTCTCAGGACATTTGATGTCTTTTACAGATGAAAAATATGCATAAGGAACATCAGGGGAAGAGGGAGTAGTCAAATGAGCCAACTCTGGTGGGGGAGTGAGAGGAGCAGTAGATGGCTCAGTTGTGAAAGTCGAGAAAACAGGAGGGGAAACCAGCTGTGTTTCGCCGGCATATGGTCCTGTAGCATACATTGTGGATGAAGGGCCACCAGGGGAGTTGGCAGACAATGACAGGTAACAGTTATTAGGTGACTGGGCCGTTGAAGGGAGAGCAGAAGTTGTGAAGGATGCTGGAGAAGAAGGCGGAGCTAAAAGAGATGGAGATATGGTAGTAGCATGGTTGGCCAAGCCAGCAGCTTGGGGTCCATTTGGCTGCGCTGCTGAGGCATTGCCCTCAGGAATACGAGATGCAGGAACTATACGCTTCCCACCTTTCTGAGCACCAAAACAAGAGAAAGCACCCCAACAGCCACCCCATCTTTTTCGCTGTCATTCCAAAGTATTAGCATTTTAAGACTGAATTCAGCTGATGGAGTAAATTTAGAAACAAAATATGGATGAGATACAGGAAACAGATACGCCATGATTTCAGTTTCCTTTTTCATCATTAAATTCAACATCATCCGATATTGAATGGCAAGTGCTTTAACCACAAAGTTCAGATGGATGTGGCAATCCTTAAGTCAACTTCAAAGTAAAAAAATTGAAAGGCACAATCTATGAATGGCTAAAGAAATTAAGGGGCATTGCTGGATTCAAACAAGATGAAATGAAAGCGTGAATACTGTGAATGAGATAGCAGATAAGTCATATAAGCATTTCAGATCTAGCTGCGTGATGTCTCACATTTGAAGTTCAACTAAATTTACCATTCTCCGAGACAACCCATCACCACACACATGGATTAAAATGGATCTTGACCCAACCTAGATGGAACTAGATTTAAGCTCCACCTTTAAAATAAGAGCATGGGGAAATGATGATGCAACCGATTTAGAAGTTCCCATTCTCGATTGAGGAATCTAACGAAATAGGTCATATTGATGACAATGGCATGAACATGATGAAGACACTTTGTTGTGAACATAGTAGATGTACCTTGGGATCCCCGAAACATCTATATTTTTAGATCTTGGAGCCAACCAGCCAAAAGACAAACACTCTTGAAAGTACTCATTTTTATCCAGTACTTCAATCTGGCATGACAAACTTGCCACAATTCGATTTAAGGTCACAAGCTTTTAGTGACTGCATTCCCATGTGTAAAACCAATGGACTAGCACAAATACCTTATCACATACCTGTGACTAGATAACTTGAGCAAATTATATGATTTTTGGGTCAGCTTGAGCATTATTTATGATAGCTATGCCGATACAAGACAAGATAAAATCATCCAGTATAAGGACACCAGAATCAGAAGACACGGATGCAAAAGGATGAGCATATTGTGAAAGAACACAACTAAGCCTCTTAACGTTGCCTCACGGCTCAAAGCGTCCTCCAGACACTCTAATTGAAGACCCACAAGTATCACTTGACCAAGCATATCCTGTCTTACACTCTCCTTGAAAGAAGCAGATTATCACTCTTCATTAAACAAATCAATCACTCTCTAGTTATAACATTCTGCACTAGACATGCTCAAAGATTGTTTGATGAGCTTGAAATTATACAGTAGACCACGAGTATAGTTAGATTCTTAGCGGTCACCCATGCAATGGCTCGTAGACACCATAGGCTGAACTTACCTGAGAACACAAAGCCATGTCCTTTTTCCCTCCCCACCGTTTAAAATCACTCGGCAATGTTGCTAGGCTCAAAAGACAACCGTTATTTACTAGATCAAGATCATCTCTAGTTCTCAACAACAGCAATGCAAATAAAGACTTGACAGCAAATATAGAAAAACACTGATCTCCCACCCTTATTTCCGCCGAATATCTAGCACAAGCTCATCGAGAACAACAGGCAGTTCCCAGATGTGCACATCAAATTGATAATCGGATTTAAGGTCCCGGTCACAACCAGTAGTACGCCACGTGCTCAGCACGTTAAATGACTCCATCAGAGCTCGATCGGACTCCGATCCTTTCTATTTTTAGACCATATCCAACTCCACCGCGAACTCAATTCCATCAGACACCAGATCCGAATCACAGTCTCCGAGACCAAAAAAGTACCGAAGATCAACCCGACTTAACAAGCTTACTCACTCAGATCAGATCCGGAAACGAAAATAACCACGAATGCGACCGCAGAACAACCGCAGGAAGGGGAAAAAAAAGAAAAATGTAAAAGAACACACAGAGTAACCGAACGATTCCAAGCTCATATTACACGACGCGAGATAAAGGGGGGAGAGGGAGAGGAAGAGGAAGTCGTTGACTCACCGGCTCCGGCCGCTGCTGGAGGGGGAACCGATTCTGCTCCGATCCCATGCAACTCGCTCCCGCTCAACTCAACCGAGTTCTCGCTAAAGCGCGAGGGGCGAGACTCACGGGGGTTCCGAGCGAGAGGTCCTTTTTTCTCGGGAAAAGCGATGGCGCGATGCGGGAGTTAGCTTTCGGTCATGGCACCATCTCCAGCAAGCGTGAGAGCTGCTGCTGCTGCTGCTGCAAGAAACGGACGATCGCCATTTCCGCTCAAGAGAGAGAGAGAGTAATGTACAGATTCGACCTGGCGAAGAGATATCTGATGGAAGAAGAAGAAGAAGAAGAAGAAGAAGAAGATGATGAAGAAGAAGCTGACACAGTGAAGATTTTGCGCCTGGGGAGAGAGATATTATTATATAAAGGGAGGGGAATTATTAGAATAACTGACATTTTCAGGTATTTAATGGGTATTTAAATAATGAAGGATATTAATAATAATAGTAAGAGAGACAGAGAGAGACAAAAGTGAGAAAAGGATTGAAGTGAGTGTGACTTGGGGAAAGGAAAAGAAAGAGAGAGAGAGAGAGAGAGAGAAATGCTTTTCCTAGGCTTCCTTTCCTCTTTTTTCTCTTTTCTCTTTTAATTTTTTTATTGTTTTATTTTTGTCTTTTGCCTTTTGCTTTTTTGGTGATTTTATGGAGATCGAGAAAAGTGTTGTGTGCGCTGAAATAAAAAAATCATTTTTCACGTAATAATATTTCACATGGAGTTAATAGTTATAGCTAGAAATCTCAAATAAATACATTAGTGTGCAATGTTCACCCAAATTAATTTTTACATCATAAAAACTCATAAATTGATATATTTGTCACGGGTCGGTAATTTATTAATCACAAAGTAACGGATATGATTAACGTCAAGTCAACTTTTCTTTTATAGTTGTTTTAGAGATCAACACGGCGAATAACTTTGCTCGTATCAAATCATACCACACTCAACTTAGTTCGAACATCTAGTTCATCAAGTAAAATAACGGATCACTTAAGACACAAACAACTTGATCAAGAGAACAAGCTAATAGCATTCTCACAAGCTAGTTATATCGAACCCTTTTGCATCAGTCACTATTCCCCTGATAACCTCAAACTCCACCCACAAAGGTAAGTAGGAGAATCATGCCACATTTATCCTAAATTGTGTTAAATTTGAGATTTTTTTGGGATAAATATGATACAAGTGTACCCATTTGAAAAAAAAAAAATTAATTTAGGGTAAATATGATACGATCATACTAGTTTAGGGTAAATGACATCAACATACCAAATTAGGAGTTTTTAAGACACAATAATTATTTTATGATAAATATGACAAATGTGTACCAATTCAAGATTTCGGTAATTAGTTTATGAAAATTCTTTTGTTTATAATGCTTGATAAATTCTGAAGAAATCCGATAATATGATCCTTTTCTTTTCCGGACGGGGGTTTTTCTTCCTTTTCTTTATCCTTTCCGGACAGCGGGAGGTACTGGGGTGGGACCAGAACATGGGATCAGCCAGGGAGCTCTCAAGATCATGTGCAAAGCTCCAATCCCTCGTTCATCCCTTACGTTATTTTGAGGTGTTTTTATTTTTTGTGCAATTTCACACAGCAAGCTCACATGTACATGTGCATCGCTGCATGTGTAATGTACGAAAGAAGGCATCAAAACAGTGTAATCTTGTCTTCTCGAGTAGGGAAAAGTGGCACAAATATGTCAAAAAGAAAGACAGCCCACTGAGTAAAGCGGGATGCTTTTCCATGTATAAACGGATAGAAAGTTCATTACCACCCCCTCCAAAAAAAAAAAAAAAAAAAAGGGGGGGGGGGGGGCCTAAAAAGAAAGGGGGATTCGTGGGTTCCGAGTTCGTGTTATCGTCTGTGCCGCCTCCCTCCCTGCTTCATCGACTTTTCTTCTTTCTTTTTTTTGTCAAGGTTGGGGGGGCCGAGAGAAGCCCCGCGGCGATGGCGAGAACATGAGATGGATCGAGTGATTCGAGATTGCTGCGCCTGATGAGGTCCGGCGCCGTAGTGCGCATTTATCTCATGTGACTCAGAGATCATTCGAGATCTTTGGTGGGCAAAATCGTAGATAAAGACATTTTTACAAGATGAATTATGGGAGTGGGGATGTATTGTCCACAATCTCTTTCATTGCTTTTGAGGGATCACAATCCAGATGGGTCAAAGATGGGAAAGGCAGAGAGAGAGAGAGAGAAAGAGAGAGAGAGGCAATAGGATATTCATAGAATCCTCTCTCAGGAAAATTGTGTGGGAGACAAATCTATCCAAGTGGGCGGCGGCGACATGTGCATTCATGGCTCCAAGCACTTCGCATGCTCATAGAAGGGGGACACTCAAACATTATCAATTTTGCCCCCCAAAAAACACAACCCAAATAATAATAATAATAATAATATTGTTGAAATAAAGATCTGACAAGGACTCGTCGAGCTCCTATAAACAGTTTCTTTCGTGTACATATACTTAACGACATGAAAATCAAAACGTTCCACTTAAAAAGTATTTTGAGATATCCCTTTAACAAGGTCCATAAAAAATGAGGACTTTGCGCTGGAAAAGGAAAAGGATAAATGAGGACTGGATTGTGCCAATCATATGAGGTTCTCCTTCCTTTCCTTTTCGACTTTTGAGAAATAATTTGAAAGACTGGTAGTATTGCACATCACCAATAAAAGGCAATTACTGTTGTATAGCATGCGTTTGTAAATGTTTGATAGCTACATCTGTTCGACTTTCTTGTGGACAAAGATTGCTTGATATTGAAAACAATGGATAGTAATGCATAGTAACTTCTTCATCATGATAAGATTATGTTCTCCAGTAGATTAAATAAGGCAAATTGTTCCTAAACTTTGACTAAATATGTAATGTGATCTTTGAACTTTAAATTTATCTAATGTGGTTTTTAAACTTTTGGTACAAGTTCAATTTAATCTCTAACTATATGAAAATACTTAATGTTGTCCTTCAATTCATTCGAGTTTTGAAACAATACCGAACCCTCCCTAAAAATAATATTATATAGTTTATTATGAATTCTTAAAGCTCTTTCCTATTTTCCTTTCTGTCAAGTATGATTCTTCAAAACTATGTATGTTATGTTTAACCCTGATAGAATGCTATGCATTTGCCATAATATGGAGTTCGTATATCAAAATTTTGCTATCATAAAATGAGTCAAAATTCAAAATGGAATTTAGTGACTAATAGATAGTCCATATTCTATGGCCAAAAGAGTCATGCATGTAAAATAGCATACCTATCATAAATTCTATTTTTGTTTTTCCTAGTTCATATCATAGGCCAATTCTCTAGTATGTAATTTAGGGACAAGATTAAATATAAACCAAAATCCATAGATCATATTGAACAAATTAAAAGTTTAAGGACAACATTGTATATTGGACTACAATTTAAGGACAACATTAAATAAATTTAAAGTTCAAGCACCACATTACACATCGGACCAAAGTTTTTAGACTATATATGTCACTATTCCTTCTCCAATATTTTGCGCCAAGAAATGTGATCTGCTATGGGATTTGCTCCGAAGATCAGAATGACCATACCACAATGCAAAGAAGGTACTCTCGTTCGTTTTAGAGAGTAAGTTACAAATATTTTAACGCTAACTAACATATCCAGAACGACAATTCATTTTGAGCTTTTGAACTCATCAGAGCTATACAAATTTCGGTCGAGTTTATACATCGTCACGACTTCTAGGTATCAACATTATAACATCAGAACTATTGGGTCAAGGAGAATGGAAGCTCGAGTACATGAAACCACATCAACCCCTCATTTCCAACTCCTAAGTTTTCTTTCTTTTCCATGGTCTAAGGTTGAATCGACACTTAATCGATCATTATTTAGATGCATTCTCTAAAAGGCAAGCAACTCGCAAAATCTAAAGACACTCACAAACCGTAGGTACCAATCCATGCAAACAAATCGAGCGCAAACCACGCAATAGTGGCTCGGGACTTTGATGTACAACATTGAGAATCCGTCAATATTGTCCCAGCAAACTAAACAACACGTTCGGGTTTCTAAGTCTCATAGGCATGGCAAACTAAGTAGAGAAGAAAACTTGGGATTGAGCAAACCATAGGCATGGCGTCAGCAATACAATTATGTACGATTACAAAATGGGGAAGCCTCCCCTAGAACCGTACTTAGTCAGCTATAGCTAGATTGGCCTAAGGGAGAAGGAGAAAAGCAAAAGCAGCTACACTGACGAACCTCTTGGAAGCTAGAAATGGAGACACTGTTCCATCTGGTCTACAAGTACAACCATGCATGCTTCAAGCACCTAAATAGCCGTACGAATAGGATTACATGGATCTTCCCCCCCGGTGACCTCTACTTGACCTCATGCACTAAATAACACAAGCATATAAATTGGAGTTGACCCACACCAATCATTGGAAGTCAATACTATAGACTGAACTAAAGAAAAATGCACCCTTTAGTTGATAAAGGCCACTGCATTGAATTTCTGGTGTTAATCGTCATCCCTAATTGTCGAGTGAATTTTTCCCAATTTTTACATTGTAGTAATGTTGTGAATCAATAACCTGAGCTCTTAAAATTATAATTTGGAGGGCTAGGAGGACTGAAGATCGAAACCTATTGTACTTTTCTCATCTAGGATTCCACAATCGATTCTAGGTAGCACATGCACATGTACGCGCACACAGATGTAAAACAAATGCTGAGTAGATACTAGAACAGAACGTACGCCCTTAGAGCTTTGAAGCACACAATTTGTGATTCGTGTCAGGACGGTTCCAATAAAACTATCATGCACATGCAATTTGTACGTTAAAGAATGATAATGTGGTCATGAGAGAGAGAGAGAGAGAGAGAGAGAGAGAGAGAGAGTTGATGAATGAATGCAAATCGTGGTTCATGTAGGCCCATGAACTAAAAAACCTAAGGTCTCTATCTCTCTCTCATTTTAATCTTCTTTTTTCGCCATAAGCTGTAATTATCTAGGGGAGTGACAAATGCGAGCTTTCCTACGGCCAATTAAGCATATATCATATTGATATCATATTGGTAGGACTCTACAAAGTACTAAAATCTTTTTACACACCCTCCTCCTTTGTCCGGGCTTGGGACCGGCTGCGTAACATCGAACTACACAGGCGGAGTTACTTACAATGAAAGCACAGCAACAACAAATCCAACACACTCGACCTAAAATCGTGAACTTGACCCTTCTTTTACGCAACCTAAATCATCGTTCCTAACTCATACACTCATGCTACGATCTTCTCTTGAGTACTAAGGCATCTAGAGCACCCAACTATTCCCACAAAAGTCCCTGCAGGTTCCCACGCCTCACTAGCGGATGATAACCACCAAGATAGTAATCCCCCAAGGCAGCCCCAAAGGCAAAACCTCATGTGGGATGGATGTACTAAACATTGACCCCGGCACAATCTGTGAGCAAAATCCTCATCATTTCCCAAAGGCAGAAAAAGATTACATCACACATTATCTTCAGGAAATTGAAGATTTATACTGGATCCAATTGACCATGCTGGGTCAACTAAGCTTGAGTCCCTAGAAACCCATCGGACTACCTTCATAGGGCTCATCAAGCTCTCAAGTACGGACAGGAAGCAAGTCTGCACGAGAATGGAAGAACTCCGACTCCTAAACCAAGACAACAAGACCAATTCTAGGGAATGTTTTTTTTTTTGTCATAACTTGTTTTTTAAGCCCCAGTATGTCTCTGTTCTGAATATTGGAAATTCATAGTTGAAGTCGCTCCCACACCCAAAGTTCAATATGATGAAAACACTCCAGGAGTAAACAATATCTTCTCAAAAGAGTCCTCCAAAGGAACAGTATTTGACCATCTTTTCTTAGATAAGTGGACAGGGAGGGAAAAGAAAAGATCGGAAATTGAGTCTCCAATTGATGATGGAAGGTCACCACTAGATGCCAGAAGAATGGATCATATGAGCATCTCTTGATCGATTGCGGTCGATCAACATTATTATCTAAATGCACTCTACTGATTCAAGCCAATCAAATATCAAGAGCTTTGAATCCAAAGACCATTAGTTCATGCAATGCAATTCGGTCCATTGCGCCACTTTTTAATTGAGTCTAATGCCAAAAATTTGTTCCACTGAATACAAATGCACCTCCAGCTTAGGAAAGCAGTTGCCGGGAAAATTACATTGATTGTGGCTGATGGGATACTGCCAAAAGCTACCAATCAACCGAACCCCATTAACTTACACCTGGATATCCATCGTAAAAAGTGGCTTCTTCAATAAAATTCTTTAAAAGGGGAACATTTCGCAATGATTTTTAGACGTACTCTCCCATCTCCCAGGCACAAGCAATTTGATGGAAACCCATTTGCATTTATTTTCAATAGTTTGATCGTGAAAGGAGAGTGGGATTTCAAGATTTTGACCAGACGTGCCTTACCCTTTCCCTTATGGGACTTTCTATCGTCAATTTAGCCTATCATCGTGCTGACAGCACCTTTACTAAGTTTTATCCCAGAGAATGGAGTCTGTCCGATTCACGTATTTTCTCTTATAAAACAAACCCAAAAATCTCTGATGTCGCGCCATCTGGACCATCTCCGTGCCACTAAGCAACATCGTACATTTGTTTCCGCCTCGTTCCTTATTTCCTCTCCAAGGCTCTGAACCGAGAGGCTGAGTTAGATCAATCACACAACCTTTTTCCTTTTCCCCTTAAAAGTATTGCTTCACGGTTTTTTTTTTTTATGGGGAACTATGTTTTACCATTAAGACAACCCAACAGAGCATGGCACTGAAAGGAAACACACCTGCGTTTATGTCAAAGGATGTGGATGCGGAGGTGGAGCAGACAGTACACATACCCAGAAGACATCAATAGAACTCTGACCCTCGGCACTTAATCCTAAATCGACTTACACCTGCAGCCATACAAAATTAAAAATAAAGAAGGAAGATAATTAACAACTCACAAAACATTCTGTTCGAATTAAAAATCACAAGTCCAAAGTGATAACATGAGTAGAGGAAGGCAAAACAAACATCACCCCAACCCCCAGAGCATGGCTTAAAAATCTTCTACTAAAAATACTATTAAGCTTGACTTAACGCACCAATCTCACAGAACATTAACATAAGCTACCAGATATCTAAAAATTTGGTCGCCAAAATCAAACATATTCTCAACAGAACTTGCACAAATATATTAGCCAGAAGGCATGACAAGTGGAAAAGATTTGGTCTATGTTCACCTAATCCTTGACACTACCTCACTCATTACCCAAAAATGTTAGCTTCAAATTTGCCTGTAATTTTCATCTGTCAAATTGACCGGCCATCCCTCTCAAATCAAAGCCTCCTCATATGTGCCCATGTCTATGCATGTAGCATGTCCTTGGGAGCATGGAAGTTACAACCAACCAAAAAGCAACTAATCACAACAGATTCAGTAATTTCTTCCTCCCATCGCATTATTACAACACCATTAGAAAGTTCATGATTGACAATTGGATCCATCTCTCCGGATTGCAAGTAAATGCAATAATATAACTGATTACATCTCTTCAATACACCACTCATCAAATAATGATTCAGAGACTAATAGCATCACGCGATTGTCATTTATCGTCAAACAGAAGATCAAAGAGGAACACTATAATTGCTTCAAGTTAAGAGGTTACCGGTGTATTTCAATCATTCCTCACATTTGCCTTTCTTATAGAAATAAATGAAAGTGTGTACAAAAAAATAGATATCCATCTATAAGAGTTATATACCATTTTACAGCGTCTACAAGGTGAAACTCATCTGCCGCACAAAAATATCTACATGGATGGACATGAATTAGATAATTATTTTTTAATCTAAGCAAGAATGTCACTGTAAGAAGAATCACCATGATCACGTCATTCGCCCTTCATCAGCAATTGCGTCTGTGACCTGCGTCAAAAGCTTGGATCAGCAACACCATAGAAAAATAAAAAGATATGCTGATTAATATTTTCAGGACATAAAATGCAGATCTATTTTATTTTCCAATAAAACATGAAAGTCAAGTCCCCTTAAAAACAAGCATAGTACATGAGATAACCTTCAAAATCTGTTTGATCACACACTGAGATGGCTGCTACTTTATACACAGATCCTTTTGACCATCTCCATTAAAGCTTCGAGAGATTAGAAATGAATATTTTCAGTGAAACCCCCGATTCTATTTTTCATGATAAGCTTTCTTTTCAGTGGCCTAAGCTCCCAAAGTTTAGCCAACATATAAAAGAACAGTAACTAATAGAAACATCATGGCTAACCCAATGCAGAAATGTTATTTAAGAAATGGATAATTGCAACATAAAGAAACAAATACTAAAGATCATGAAACACGAGTAAAACAAAGAATATTTTCCAACCAACCATGCATCTCCTAATAGAACAAGACAAGATGTTAAGGATCATAAAACACAAGCCAGAGAAAAGATAGAAGCATGAAAAAGATGGCATCCACACACCTTCGGTATAAGTAAATATCTGACTGTACAATGTGAAGAGAGCAAGCCATGTCCATGGGAACTCGAAAGGAAGCCAATAAGACAGACCTGACAGAATTCAGGACCAGGTAATGCAATTAAAATGCTTGCATATGAACAACATCGTCAAGAAAATATGTGAGACATACCACAGATAGCAACTCCAAACGGTTCTCAATTCAATGATCCACGACACCTGGCCAGAGGAAATAAAGGCACAAAGTCAACACCACCATAATAGTTCCAAAGTTCAGGACTATGGAGAGCATGAGCTTTCTAACTCATATCTCTGCTGTGTTTCAAATAAAGAATGGATTATACGCCTGTGAGTTCACTGAAACAGCAGACCCACAAGTCTTCTAAAGCTAAAGCCAATATATAAATGAAACTAACAAATTCTAATAGAGAAGTACCATGCTTAAAGCCAAACAAAATTATTAGCAAAAGAAAGACATGTAGAACCAAGAAGTGTTACCTTCTAGAACCACAGTTGCAGGGGATCTTTTTCTCTTCCAAAGGAAACTTGTAATTGTAAGTAAGTTCTTCACCGGCATCTATATGCCGCTTTGCGTATATAAAAATCCTCTTCTGACCATCTACACTAATAATTTTAGTGTAGCAATTAGGCTGAAAAATAAATTTATCAGTTTTGGAATTCATCATCATCATTCATGCACATACTACTTAACCAACACAATTAAATGGAGCTACCTCACAAGAATGATTTATGAATCTGGCAATCCCACCACGCTTTGTAGCATCAACCTGCAATCAATGAAACAGCGTTAACCTCCTCCTTCCACAGGCAAGGGAACATATTGCAGATTCTAAAATTGCAAATTTCGGCTCTGGAAGAAGTCATCCATTACACCAACACATTGAGGGAAAGATGGAGGAACATAAATAGAATAGCAGAATCTGAAATATACCTGACCTATATTACAAACTACATAACTCCCAAAAAGAAAAATAAAAACACGCATAGCATGATGATCAGATGGGCTGGAAGGGTGAAAAGTTGTTTCATATTAGAAAATCAAATTTTGACTAAACTGTAGATAACAGCCTCAACAGCAAAAATAAAAGATAAAAAAAGAACAAGATATCATATTTAGCAATCTTAAGATCAGATAATTTGGCCTCACTGACCACATAACCATCATCCAGCCTGAAAAGATAGCTGCTGCCAATGCCCATCTTCTCATAATGCCGTTCACGTATATCAGATACCTATGAGATACAAAAGCATGATGTGAGATACAGATGCAATGGAGAGAGAGAGAAAGAGAGAGAGAATTCACATAAAAATTAGCAACAAATAACAATTTAATAACAAAATAAGTGAATTTACTGCAACAGATACCAAGAACGGTCTTAATAATTACCCGAGGACGAATTAATTCACCAACATATTCAATGACAAAATCCTCTGCCTCAATTGGCTCCTGGGCAATAAGACCCCAATCATGAATCCTGCTTCGTTGAAAACTCAGACGTTTTTTTCTCGCCTGAAAATACCAGCATGCACATTGTAAAGAATAAAGAACACAATATAATACAGCAAGTGATAATTCCCTCTTCGCACCTTCAATTGAGAGGCTTTAAGAAGATCAGCACCCTCCGCCGCAGCAAGAAGATTCCGCATCTTCACCCTGTTTGTTCTTGCAGAAATACCCTTACTATTTGACCACTGAAATGTGCTAATTTGGGAGCCTGTTTTCTTTGATAGAATATGTTGAACTCCCCTACTTCGAGCTTTTTCAGCAGGGCTTGCTTTCATTGACCATTTATGCCATTCCCATCCATTGATTGAAGATCGTGCACATCCATCAGAAATAGGGCAAGGCTTACATGTCTTGGACTTGCTAGACTTGGACTTCTGCAACACATCCCGTCTCCGCTGTGCTTTCTTTGAGACACCATTTGGCACCGAGACCTCTTCAGGATGGAGCAAGTAATGATCAATCACCTGCTTCTTTTTAATTTTTGACGATACCTTTTCCACTAATTCAGAAATAGATTATCAATGTGAGAGTGCAGAAAACATATGTGCAAGAAGAAAAAGACAATTGCTATAAAGATACCAACGTTTCTGCATCTTCTTTGAACAATTTGCTGAGGCCACTCTTTTGGTCCTCGACCCATTGACGTTTATGTTTGCTCTATCTTCAAGTTCCTGCGGCTGATTTACGACTTCTGTTTTCTTAGGTTTTATAGCAACCTCTGAAGCCTTGCCCTCTACATAACAAAAACATAAAGGATATATTAAAGAGTGATCATGAGATAATTTACATATCATATGTATACATAAGCATGCTTTTGTATACATATTATCATATTGGGAGCTGAACCTTTAAAGGTGTCAGAAGCCTTGACTTTTTTTAATCTTGAAGTCTTCTCTGGTGTGCTCTTACTTGGCGAGCCTCTCTTCAAAGTGACCTGAAGCGACCTTGAACAAGCAGATGATTCAGTCTGCCCTTTTGTAAGCCTTCTCTTTTTGGGAACCACAGCTGTAGTTTTAGCATAAGCAGTCTCCTTGGAGAACTCTTCCCTCAACTTTTCTGCTTGTAGATTCATTAAACCAGTACCAGATATGGTCGCAGATTGAGAAGATAAACTGACTTTTTTCTTTACTTGTTTCTTTTTCCGGAAATATGTGTACTGGCCAGAAAGTGACTGCATTTTACAAGAGCCAGGGTGGTGGATAGACTTTGAACCATCTTCTGTTGTGATTACAGCAGATTTATCTTTAGCACATTCCCTTAGTACATTAGAAGATTTCTCCTGCAAAAGATTCCAGCATCATATGTGAAGACAGAGACTTTCAAACCCTTACCCCTTTCAATAATAATAGTAGAAAACTTTAATATATGTTCATGAAAAGATTTAAAGCAATTGCCACCAAAACATGGAGGAGAAATTTAGCAAATCAGTTGAACAATGTAAGATATGACACATCGTATATACCTTATCAAATCTACGATTCTTTGAATCGTGCCAGGATATAACAAATTGCTGAAGAGAACCATGGAAAAACAATTTCCATTCACCCAGCACCTCATCATACAACTTTTGCCTGCACATTGCCATGGAAGTATATTCTGCCCTCAGAGGCATACACTCCTTGGACTGTACAGGCCGGAATTTACATAAACCAGATGGAAAGGAAGTTTTAATACTGCCATCAAGTCCAGGGGGTGGAGGCTCATCTGTTTCTTGGCTGATGATCACATTACCCAATTCTGTGCACAGTTCTGTGAAAATACAACCCAAGATGCGAGAAACACTGTCCATTGAGGTTTCAGGAAAGCTTGTAACAGCTTCAACTGGAGTTTGAGAACTTTCAGCAGTCCTCAACACATTATCAGACCTTGAATCAGTAGACAAGTCAGCTGAACCAGATTCGTGATGCAACTGAAATGAAGTCTGAACATTTTCCTGCAGTGAAGTCAATCTATAATCAGTTGCAGAAGATAAGATAATGAAAAATCACAAACTGGCAAATGTGTAATATGGCAAGCTTTGCACCAACAATGCAGCATGCACAACTTGATAAAAGAGAGGAACTTGACTCTTAAGACAACCTAATGATTATATACCAACCTCATGAAATGTGTCATTTCCTGACAACCTAACTAGTTTGCTGACCTCCTCCTCTATATAATATCCGGCATATTCAACCAAAAAATCCTTTGCATACGCATGCAGTTCTCTCTCAACACTTTCTCGGATGCAATCAAATGTTTCAACAAAGCTCCTATGTTCAGATGAACTCTCCCCTCGTAAATGAGAAAGTACAGGAAAAGCCCATCCATCTGTGTCTAAATTCACAGACTCAAAACCAGGAGGGCAATCAGCATCTCGTTCCAAAGCTGGAGATTCAGAGAGGGACTGCTGAAACAACAAAACAAAATTTTTACACAAGAACAATAATAAGACTAAACAAACCCTAAGATTCTGACAGATGTACATTTACAGTCATAAGTACCTCGCCCTCACTGCCAGGGAAGGCCAACTTCGGTTGACTAAACCAGATCTTTTGCCTCCTCCAAGCAGTGGCATAATCTGCTATGGTATCATAAAAGATACCATTCCAGGCCACTTCCATGCAATACTTGAAAAGCATTCCACGTACAACTGAGCATGAAGCATTAAAATTCTCAATGCCTCCAATAGATTTGGCCATCCTGGGAGAATGTGCAGGAACTTCAGCAATGCCACTTCGATCAGATGTAATGCCAAAGGCACGTAACTCACAATCACGAGCAGGAGATTGTCCAGGAACTTCAGTGCATTTCTGTTCAGATATATTTCCAGAGATTCCAACCCGACAATTGGGTTCCACAGAGCATACATTCTGATTAACAATTTCAGGCTGCCAATAAAATGAATAAAATATCAGAATATGAAGTTGTGAAAACTATTGCATTTGTATGCCTTACCTTCTCAACATCAAAGAGGTGAGTCCCTTTGGCTTGATTTGATGACTCGAGCCTAAGATTTCTTTGCATTTTCTTCATATTTGCAGTCTCTGCAATAATATTACTGATGATCTCATCCAGCACTACTCTTCGGACAGATTTCATGACACCGCCATGCAATTGCAAAGAAAATGTTTCGCAAATTTCTGATGTGAAGCTTAGAGCAGAGTTACTCTTGTCAACTAGAGCATTAGATGAGTCATCACCACCACGTCCCTCTGCTTTCCATGCATTAATGATGGATAGCAAAGAGCATTTAAGCTTATTGTTGATATGATATACCTGGCATGAAAAGTAAAAAGGCTACTTTGAATGACAACATGACATGAAATTATAATTAAGATACAGCAGAGAGAGGGGGAAGAATTGAGAAATCATGAAAGCACACTCTGAAATCAGAACCCACCCAGAATAAACAAAGAATTTTGATCCCCATATGCTAATTCTAGTGAAAATGTTAATCACAACATCGAAATATAGACAACATACTTGAATCTCTGCTCACTCACTAAACAGCTAAGCATCAATGATGCCTGGACCTGTTCAATAATATAATTTAGTATGTGCATGAGGGACAGCATGAACTGCCAAAAGCCCACAGCAAGTAGTTTTTCCTATGAAGTGGAAATTTGTGCCTAACTCAACAGCTATAGAAAAAATTAAAGTGCTCAAAAAACATTTTGTGCATGCAACTCACAGAAATTGTCACTAACTAGAGAAATCCCTCAGGAAATCGACATATGCAATTGTTCCCTTTCTCCATCCACATGTGATACCAGCAATAGGCTAGCAACAGCAAACGTATTTCAAACTTATATGCTCAGACCTCTCTATCTAGAACATCATGCCACATGGACATAATTTCAACACTTAAACAATCATCCAAAGCCGCATGGATCCAAAACAAATTAATTAGGTCTACAGGTTCATTTGTTTTCCCAAACATTCCACCAGAATTGCCCTGTTAGAGATCAGAAGGCTCTCCAGTCAGTGTGCACAGAGAGAGAGAGAGAGAGAGAGAGTGAGAGATCTGGCAGATGGCTGTTTTATTTCGATGTTTTATCAGTTGCATCAATCACCACTTTTCAAGTTTTTCTATAGCACTCCATCCAGGCTCAATATCACAAGAATATTACCAAGCCCGCCCAGAATTTCATTCATACCATGCTTATGTGTCCTGCTTTGAAGCCAACTGTGCCCATAGATTGGGGAACTGTTTCCAGCAGATAAAATGTCATACAACAAAATATTATACATGCGCAAAGCAGATCTCAATGGACAGCGACTCATTCATGGCAAAGCATAAAAAAAAACATTGGCATTACACAACTCATCATGACAACTGACATATAACAAAATTAGTATACATGCGCGAAGCAGATCTCGATGGACAGCGACTCATTCATGGCAAAGCATAAAAAAAACATCAGCATCACACAACTCATCATGACAATCCTAATAGTCTTCCCAAGATTAGATTCATGAAATGAAACTATTGAATGAATTTCAGAGGAATGGCTTACCATTGAAGAACCCTGCAGGTATCCATGAAAATGCCAAGCATATAATTCTGAAAGACGGTGTGGCCCATGCTTCCTCCCTCCATCATCTTCCAACAACCAGCAAGGACCCTCACTATCCTAGAAAGGAAAAAAGCAAGCACAGGTAAAAACCATAGCCAGTTATTTGTCTGAATCGTGCCCTAAAAAATTCACATCAACATGACGCTCGTCTAGAGAAACACAGGCGCAGAATAAAGAAAAAGGATAGGATGAAAGGACATCAATACCAGCTCCAAGAACGATGCAGCAGGAGTAGCTATTCCGGAATTTGTTACCGCCTGGCTAACAGAACTACCATGGCCAATAGAAATTTGGGGTTGAACCTGAAAACTAAAGTTACTATAACCCAAAAAACCTTCTTGTTCATGTATATGGGAACCTTTGGTTGAAGAGGTTAGCAAATTTGGCAACATAGTTGTGCATGGATTAGTTGATAAGTAGACAAATCCAGTAGCAATGTGGTCAGGAAACTGCTTGAAATATTTCAAGGGTACAGGGCTCATCAATAATCCATTCAACACTGGGTACACAGGAAGTTCATCAGGCAAGAAACCAGTAGATAAACCCTCAAACAACTGCTGTTGGATATAAGGACCACACATCTGCCCCTGTTCGTTCATGTACATCCACCCACTGACAAAAGCATTCTGTGCATGCACTGCATGACTCTTATTCGCGTAAGATGCAACCCCAGTATTACTCGATGCAATGGTATCATCACTCTTGCTATTCGAATGTAGGGTGGACTCTGTCGCCGAGTTCACACCAACTTCTTCCTCCATGTCACAGCAAGATGATGTACTATGAATGTCACCCGAGCACCTAACGCGTAGAAAAAAACACCGTAAGAACTGCGAGAAGCAAATAAAACAATAGGCAGAATAACGGAAAGAGAAGAAAGCAAGTACCTGCGAGGTTTTACCAAAAAAAAAAAAAAAAAAAAAAAGTACCTGCGAGACGAGTAGTGCCCCTCTGTCGTGTGCTCTCCCTGAGAAACAGGACCGCCATAACTGCCCACACATACGTGCGTATCTACACATCTATTCTCAGAATTCAATACCCTTAGCCTCTTCCCATGGAGAGCGCCGCCGGACTCGTCCGACAGCGCATGCAAAAAAACCATGGCCCGACGACGACGCCGACCAGAACCAACCTGAAAAGAACGTCGTATCAATCAGGATCGGCCGAAACCGAATCGACCCGATAATCAATTAATTAACGAAACACGCGGGGCCTCGTCATCGCACGCAACGCATGCTCCCATACAAAGAAACAAACCCACGAGCGAACGCGAAGATCGGGAATATGCATTGCCAGGGACAAGAATTAACCGGTTTCTGCCTACAATCTGGACAGCACGAGACAACAGACGGCGAAATCTAAACGGCTCCGGGGGCAAGAAGCTTCCTTTTCCGGATCCCGATCTGATTAGGAAACGACAATCGAGAATCCGCGAAGTCAATCTCCGGAAGAGATGAATTTCGGAGAGCGTTACCTGATTTCGCAGGTTGGAGTCCTAGGGCAACGACCTCGGATTCTTTTCTTCGTCGTCTCTGTCGCTCTCGCGCGCTCTCTCTCTCTCTCTCTCTCTCTCTGGGGGGATGAAGCCGGAACATGAGGAGGACGAAGACCGCTGCTCGTGTTTTGTTTATATAGTAAGGGGCTTTTTTCTGCAAAAAGCTGTACTAATATGATATCTAGTCCCCACAATTCGATGAATATCGCGATTTAGCCACGAGATTTCTTTGTATATTTTCACATGGACCCAGCTTTGTTGGAGACATCTCCTTTTAGGTCCTAAGTATCTTCTTCTAGGCTTCACTAGTCCAGTCAAACAGATGGAATTGGGTCGAAGATGATCATATTCAAATTTACATAATAATGCCATACCTAACTCTGATCTATATTAATAAAATACTTCCATATTTAGCTAAATCCAGAAAAATTCATACATACATTAAAATGAAGCACTAAAAGATAGTGAAAAGAGAATCTAAAAGTGAATAGAGTCTAAGTAAAATTGTTAACCCATTTTAATACCCATTAAACATTGATGACCATTACTGATCAATTGTCAATATATGAATGACATATGGTTAACAATGATTGACAAAAGTAACAACTTGAAAGGGTTGCATCAAGAGAAAGTTGGACACGTAAAAGGCATCAAGATGTAACTATGATCTTGAAGCCATTGGAGAATGAGTCAATGGAAATAATGAAGTAACCATAACGTGGTTATAAGAGAGCAATTGCTTGAGGACAAAATATATGGCATCTTGAGAGCACGAACACTAAATTTACTGAGACAAGAGAACATGGTCACGACCGCAAGAGATCTGCTCGAAGTCGACTATGTCATAGCCATTATAAAATACCATTATTTGTTTTCTAGAGACCCCTTGTGCACAAACATACAAATGTTCTATATTTCAATTGTCTTTACTTTCTATACTGTAATTTTAGTTTTCAAATTTGTGTTGTCGATTAAATTCCATCGAGCTTCTTAGCTATAGTTTCATATATGTTTAGTGATTAAATTTCAATATAGCATCTTTACGTTCTTGAGTTTGGTTATCGATTAAATTCTATCATAATTTATTTGCACTCCGTTCGTTGTATTTTTCAAGTTCATTAAATTTCAACACGGTTTTCTATTTTGTGCATTTCTTTTCGAAGCAAGGTTATCATTGTTTCTTGTCTCTATTATTTAATATATGTTCAGTAAATTTCAACATGATTAATATTTTTGCAATTCTTTTTGAAGTAAGATTATCATTGTTTCTTGTCTATGATATTTAATGCCCATTCATTAAATTTTGGCATAGTTTGTGTTTGTGCGGTTCTGTTTGAAGGTAGGTTATCGTTATTTCTTTTTAATAATATTTCATGTCTCAAAAACCGAATAATAACTTTTGGTCAAAAATATATTGTTGTGGGACCCAATTCTCCCGGAACAGTAGCTTCATGATATTTAAGCAATTGATAAAACGATAACTTCTTCTGATGCTTACTCCAAAATTGTCCAAATCTGAAGTGAGAAGAAGTTTCTTAAGCCGATTGCGTCCCAAGTCTAACAAAATCAATGTCAAAAAGGTAGTCAGGATCGTAAAAATGGAAACGAACGCTGTCCTGGGGTCGATCTCCATTTGGAGAAATTATTACATGGATCACGCACGCATGCACACACAAACTTTTAGATGGAGTGGATTTCTTGGAGGATGGCTCGCCCGATTGCTCGTTAAGGATTTAGCGCATCCCTCGACTCGAGTCCGAGTCCTATTGAAGATTTCGAATATTTGGCCCTATTTCACCCTTCGTCCTCTTTCAAAGCGAGGCTGCCAAGAGCTCATGGATTCACCGGCCCGCTTGCTGTATTTTCATTGCAACCCTGCAAGATATCATGAGCACAAGACCTGAAATTTCCCTGCTCACTTATGTATAGGGTGGTTACAAATTGTTTGCCAGTTTTGCCCAAAACCTAAGTCTCAAATTCTTTATAGATTCCATTTGAAACCTAAAACTTACCATCATATGTAAATTTCTCATTTTTTGGAATCTAAACCTACCCGTCGAAATCTAAAACCTAGAACCTACCTCGTTACAGGTTCTAGGTTCTTTTTCTTGTTTCATCTTTAGTTAAACAAAAAGAAAAAAAATGCAATAATAAAAATGAACAATGATTTTATTTTTGATTGTCTAATAAAGAGTGTCCATATGCATTTGTCGAATAGTATTAAGGGAATTTTATAGTTTTCAATGCATCGATTGCTCTTGTGTTATATAGAATCATTATCTTAAAAAAAGTAATTACACGAACATAATCAAAGATGCAATTGGAGCAAGTTTCATAGTCTATGAAAATAAAATTCCAAATCATAAAATGGAAGTTCAAACTAGTAGTTTCAAATTATATACTTATCATTAAATGTCATAAAATATCTTAGAATCACATGAAGACATAGATTAAAGAAATATACAAAAACTTGTTTTAGGTTCCAGGTTACAAGTTTCAAGTTCTACCAACCTAAAACCTAGGATCTACTTTCAAAACAGGTTCCTCAAATTTTAAAACCTACAACCTACCCTACATATCTTGAAACTTTGAACTTATAGTTTTCCACCGGTATGGTTCTCAAATTCTAAGTTCTACTCTAGAATCATACTCACCCCTACTTATATAGTCTTAAGATGGAAGTACACAAAAATTTACCAAGATTTTCACGCATTTCGTTCTCATTCATGTGGCTTTTTAATGCTTTGCAACTTGCCTGCTGTCTAATGTAATTGAACTTACAAAAGAAAAAGTATGACTGAATCCCAATTTCCTAGAGAAGAAGAAGAGGGTTGACATTCTCTTTTGCTGGTGAATTGTGGGGAATGTTTGAGTTTGGTGTGTCCCGGAGTTGCAATACTTGGCTTTTGCAGAGCCTGCCCACACCAAAATCAAGACTTCTCACTCAGAATCAAATCAAAACCCTTCCACATTCATCACAGAGAAGTAACTGCCTCAGAAACCAAGGCTGTCGTATCTTCGATTGGATCATATCTGACCAAGATCAGATCGCTAAATGAAAAGGATATCTTATAGATCAAAGTCATGCTCATTACCTTTGCTGCTGCTCTGGAGGATATTCTCCATTAAGCCTTGGATCCACGCACTGGTTCACCTCCTTTTCACCGAGCTTGGGCAATGCCTAATCGAACCAAAGGTTCGTTACCTGGAATCAGAACAGTGAGACCGGAAAATATTCTTCAAAAGGCCTTGAAACCTAGACTTAATCTGCTGATGCTAAAAGCATTGAAGGTGAAGGCATTACCCATGCGAGAAGGCTCTGCTGTCTAGGTGGCATTGCATGATCGACGGGTTAATGTCTAGTCAAGAGTTCTAGGAGAACAATGCCGAAGCTGTAGATATCACTTTTCGAGTTCAGGCGTCCCGTCATCAGGTATCTGCCACATAAAAAGAGTTCCAGCGGTCAGGCTGCTACTGGGGGTGCACTTTTAGTAATGCCTGTAAAAAGTTTCACTTAGCCACAGTATGCATCTTGGCTTAGTTTTTAAGGCATGAATAAATTGCCGATTAAGAGCTCGAGTTTGATTTACTTGCCTATTTGGAAATCAGATTTGCAAATAAAAGGACCGAAGCGAAGTTAGGATACGAGTTTCCACCGTCATCACAGTAACCAAGATGCTCGACAAAGTTCTCTTGAAACCATGGCAACTTGCATAGAAGCGCATGACCTAAGAACCAATTATACTGGAAAGTTGCGAAACCGAAGGCAAGTCATATCGCGATACTATGTGTCAGCATAAACCTGAGCTAAAAACTCGTGGTCTGGTAGCTCAGTGGAATCTAACTTCTTCAGTGCCCCCTGGTTTTCCATTTCCAAGAACACCATGGCTCACCATTCCATGCGATCCCTCCCCGGCAAATGATTCACAACCAAAGTTATTCGTTATCGCCTCCGGTTCATCCACACTAAGATCCAGGGCATCGATTATATGGTTAGTTGCAGTTCCCTCATCTGTCTGCAGAGCCTCTTTGAAATTATATCCTCGACAGTCGCCTACCCATTAAAATCGCATTAGTATAGTAGGAAAGGTTTTGCCGCCTCATGTTCACATTCGATCTCAAAAAATACCTCAGTAGGCATAATGCCAAGGCCCGGATGTGATTTTCTGTACTCTATCTCTTTGTACTCCTGACAGAGGGCACAGCACTAGCAACAGATGTAAGTTACTGCCTCGCTGCAGACATCTTCTTCCAGATCGTATTTCCTCATTATTCTCTGCCTATATCGAGCGGCCAAAATCCACTAAGAGCATAAGCAAGGCATCATCATGAGTCACACAATGCATGCTAATTTGAACTCGAACTCTTATTCCGCGATTTACTTATGCTTTAAAAAAAAACCAACCAAGACGCATGTTGTGGCTAAGTGAAACTTTTATAAGCATTCATGAAACTAAGCCATAAATTATTTTCAAAATAAAAATGTTATCAAAGGCACCTTTAGAAACTAAGACTTGCAAGCAACATATTGACCAAATTGCCTATTACCCCATAAAACAAGTAGCAGAAAGACCAAAAGTCTTCTTAAACTAACGTCATATGGAATCACACATAAGAACAAGAAAAGTCCTCAGGTATTCCATCATTCTACTAACAAACCTTTCACGAAGCATGATTCAACCACCTTGTCTCAAATTCTATCAAATTGGCAACTTTTACCCTCAGCCATTGGACGATCAATTGACATAGTTTCGAAAAGGGAAAAAAAAATGGTTCTTTCATCCAACAATGGCAAATAGAAGTATTAGAACCTCGGGAATTTTTGTGGACAGCATCCTGAAAATCAGGAAAACCAAAGGAAATCCCATAAAATCAATTCGAGCTGGAAATTTCCTAAATCACATCCTGCTTAAAGATGAACGCCTTAATTACATTTCCTCAATAACCCAAACACCCACTCTGCTCCAAGATTGCATCGAACCGAAAAACCATACCAAACAAGAACCATCACGCTTTAATTACAAACGCAACATCCCTTGTGTCGATGTTAAAAGAGATTGATGTCAAAAGGTGTTTAGGATAGTGAAAGGGAAAACAAAGTGTTGATTATGGTTCGGTTTGGTAGCCTTGGATATGACTAAAGTGAGTGAATTAAACGCACGAAACGACATGAGATCAATTTCCCGTATCACCAAATGTAAACAATTCCATATTCAAGTCACCTGTTCTGTTTGGGTTTAAGCTCACATATAACCTGCTGATCCGTGAGGTTAGTAAGGTATTTCATGAACTCAAAAGAAGAAAAGCATCTGGGCCTTTCATCTCAGCTCATTAATTCACGAGCCAGCTTGGTGTATCATCATTGAACTGGTTCAGGGAATTTGCATCCGGGCCGGACAAGTCACTTGATGGGTCCTACAAGGCCCAGGCACGTTAAGATTATTTCATGAGCCCCAAAAGTCAACTTTTGTATCAAGCCCGTTTGGCTGGACGCGGTGGCTTGCACGTAAGATTCCTAAGTTGCCCCTAAAAATTGAATCTCGGCTTCTCATGACTTCTGGCTACCGGGAGATGCATCGCAGCGAAATCTTTGACGTAACATGTAATATCATTCCTGAAATTTTTATTTATTTAAAGTCTCTGAACTTTTGATAAAATCTAATCTCTATACTATATGAAAATATTCAATGTCATCTTCTTGTTAATTCAAGTTTAAGGATGGTATTGAATATTTTTGTATTATTTATGGACTAAATTGAAATATACCAAAAGTTTAAGAATCACATCAAATAAATTAAAAGTTTAGAAAAGACATTGCACATTTACCTAAATTTTAAAGACCATATTGAACAACTTAAATGTTCATAGACGAAATCACACATTGTGCTAGAGTTCACAAGCATTCGTGCCATATCGCCTATTAACACATATCATCAAGAAAGAGGGTTATATTATATGATGTGCATATAACGATGTCACATGCACTACGTCGCCTTCAAATAGGTTCATGTGTGAGCCCTCCGACGTGTATTAGAAAATATCGGTGTCGTATAACTAGCTTCACTTAGATTTCTGGAAATCGGGGCATAAACATAAGTCTTCTCGTCACATTTCCCACATCGCGCTTTTGTCCACCGCGCGTTGCTCGTTTCTCAGACATGAGCTGCACGGTGCATTATTGAGGAGGGCATTATCAATTCACAGATTCCTTAATTGAATACAATAGCAATCATGGCTCTTCTTCTTCTTCTCCTCCTCCATCCGCAATCGATCTCGACCAAGTCCGTCCCGCGTTCTCATCGCAACTGGTACGGCTTCTGCAATTTTTATTTTATATCCCTCCGAACTCCCATCTCAATGATTGAAAGACTTAAGTTAGAAGGATTCCTCAAAGCGCCATGACAATCACGATCGTTCCATCCCAATAGAAAAACCACAGGCGGAGAGGAAAAGGAAAAGGAAAAGCAGCCCCCCCTTATCCAGCGGATCGCAGAATAAGTCATTTGCGCACATGAACAAAGAAAAGAGTCACATGGGGTGCGATGACTCCCTTTTGACGAAGCAGCATCTCCCATGATGATATGGCAGTTAAAAATCGAAACTTTTTTTTTTTTTTTTTATTATTCTTGTTTTGGAAATGGCAGTTTCTCGGTACTTCTCTCACCGCTGCCAATGCAGCAAAGCTCGCCCTAATAATTGCAGATGCTGCTGATGATGGCGATGATGATGAGGAGGAGGAGTCCGCATTGTACGCGCTTCTTAGTTGGCTTGACTTCCGTATCAAGCCTCCTCCTTCGTACTGCTATTCCATGCACAGAAGAGAGAGAGAGAGAGAGATCAGAGTTCCCACTTGACTTTTGACTTTCTGCATCTTGATTTGGTTCCATGGATATAATATTTGTGTGTGCGTATATTTAGTAATGTATGTATTAGTTAATATATGAGTTGATGCATGTAAGATAGTTGGTATTAAATAATCTGCAATTTCCATTACTTAACGGGAGACTGTGTGGAACGTATCTTAGCTTCATGTGTTTTAGTACTTTTTTTTTCGTATTCCTCTCCTAATCGATACATGCTACAGCTTTTCCCCAGCTAATGTATCAAGTCGACTCGACTCGGCTCCGCTCCGCTTGGCTCTAGCTTCACCAAGAGCAAGAGCAACGATTTTAAAAGATTTTTCTCTCTATGGATGGGGAGATGGCTTAGTTTGAATTCGGTGGTGATTCTGTGATCCATCAATAGACTGCTACTTAATTATTTGTTTAACTACTGTATAGAAATCTGAAAGTTTTACGCTCATTATGTGATTCTTCTTTTGGTATGATGGTCATCGAGGTGTTGGAGAGTTGTTTCCTAAACGAGTTTCTGAGTAGAAGAACAATTTATATTCATAAATACTTTTTTCAATGTTTATTTCTTAAATGAGATTTTGAGTAAATAAACAGATTTGGTAATTGTACAAAATTTTTATCATTGAAATAGAAAAAGAGCAGAAAAGCATTAATTAAGATCCTAAAAATTTAACAGTTCATGTTTGAATAAAACTAGACTTTATGTAAGAACTTAACTAATCAATATATTCTAAGATAGCTTCAGAAAATCTAACATAATGGTTAGTCAAAGATAGATGACTGTAAATGGCAATAAAAAGTTCATTGGTTTATAATTCACAATATTAATAGGCTAATAGTAAATTTTTAGATATTATAATAAACAGGTGCATAGATTTTTGGGATTTTTTAGCTTCAACAAGAAAAGCAAACGTTACATGGTGAAATGGGTAAGGATGAAACAACTAAGAATAGAGGGGATCATAAAATTGGTGCATTTATTTGTAAAAACTCATCATACCTTCAAGTAAATGTCATCGAAAATCCATGGAGCACATGCTTAATTGACTATTATAAACACAAAACAAATAGTAACACGAAAAACTTATTCAAAGCCATCTAGTTTTCTATTAAACTAGAATTGCAGATGATGGTGGTGAAGAAGAGTGTTGATCTCAATCATGCCCAACACTATGCTTTTGAAGATGACATTTTCTCTTCACAGAGTCGCCAAGCAATGTCTCTAAAAGAAAATAGTATTTTCAAAAATCCATATGGTAAAGTCCTAAGAGTTTATTCAATTTTGAATTCAATTTTTATCAAAAGAATTTACATTCTTTTGCTAAATTAATTATAAATTAAAATTAACACTAAAATCTAATAAAACTACTGAATTCAGTTTAATTAAAGAGTTGATAGAAATTTGTGGCTAGTGCTAAAAAAATAGCAGTATTTCAACTTCAAAATATCAATTACGTGTAACATGATAAGTGCATTTTGAGATTACAAATCATTTATTGGTCGCTCAACCTTTCTTTACAATTTTTCTAATCGGTTGAGCCAAGCGAGAATTTTTATTTTTTTTGTTGGGTTATATTCTAACTGCACAAACGCAAGACCCGATTATTTTTAAACTCTTGAAATATCCTATAAATCTCATAAACTTGGCAATATTTAGTTCTTTAACCTGTGCATCCGACTCCAGCCTAGAAAAATATGTATCCGGCAAGATTTGAACAAATGATCTCCAAATCTCGAACCTTGTTGTATGTCCTGTTCCATTTTACATGAGGCGGCAAAATGGGACAAAAAAAAATCCATATTTAATGGTGTGGGTCATAAATGGATTGCCTTAAGCTCTAAAAGCAAGTTTAAATGGGTTAGTTAATAATGTAATGGATCTTAAATGATTTTAAATGGATCATACATGGGTTAGTTATCTAATAAGTTTAAATAACTCATGGATAGACACGATATTTTTGTTATTCTTTTATTTTTTTGATTTTTCATAATTTTATAATTTTATTTTTCTTTTATTTTTCTTTTTTTTTATAGGAAATTTGACAAAGGCCTTGGTTGGTTGCCAGTCGTCGATCGCCATCAATTACCGATCATTATTGTTCTGGTCATTGGCTATTGTTGATTGTTGTTTGTCGCCGGTCGTTGTCGATCACCAAACTTAAAAGAAAAAAAGAAAGAAAAAAAAAAAAAAAAATCATGATTTTTAAAAAATTGTAAAAATTATTTAGTGTTTTAGCAATATATGTAATGAAAAATTTATAAGGAACAAATTTTTCTAAATTAAAATTTAATATCGAAGTTTTTTGACAATATGAATCGGATAGAATATAAATAGACATAATTGTATTGTATAAAAATTAATCAAAATGAGATATGAATCGTATGAAAATTAATCAAATGAGATATGAATGATGACAATTTTCGGAATTCCCCGAGTCATCAAAAAAAAAAGAAAAAAGAATAAGAGCATTTTCGAGGTTACCCAATCCGATTCATCCGTGTAATGAATCTACTGCAAACCTCAGGCATAGTAAGTGAGGGGTTTAGAAAGAAGTCGTCATGCATGATACATCAAATTAAACACGAGGGATCTTTAGAAACGTCATCATCCATGAGACTATACATCAGCTGAAACACGATGGGGATCGCAAGGGGGGGCGTGGGGACCCTTGTGTCTTCGTTTCTCTCCCTCGTTCGTGCCTTTCAATGCTTTCACATCCCCGACGCTCTGTTCTCCGGAGCAGGCTCCGAAGGGAGTTTCTCTCGCCTCCCCCGCCATCAGTTTCCAGGAAAGTGAGCCAAAAGGAGCCGACCCCACTTTTCCCGCGGCTCTCTCTCTCTCTCTCTCTCTCTCTCATCCATTTTCGTTGCAATTTTTAATTACTTTCAAGTGGGAATAATATACCAGCCATGCAATTATACGACCCGTACCATCGCCTTAATGATGCGTTTGACCAGAACCCCACCTCTATATTTCCCCAATTCTTTTATCCACCCCTATATAAATAACCCTCGCCCAGTCCCTAGCCATCATCTTCATCGCCAGTCCAAGAGAGAGAAACAGATAGATAGAGACAGAGACAGAGATCAAGAACCAGCAAAAGGGTCCATCACTCGAAGACGAATATGAGCAACCTAGTGAAGAAAATGTGGTGCTGCGGAGCCAAAAGCTTTGCTTCGGTGGATGCCGAAGAGGCGGTCGTCCCGGAAGGCCGCGTCCCCGTCTACGTGGGCAAGGACGCCCCCTGCAAGTTCGAGATGGAGGCCAACTACCTGAACCACCCCCTGTTCGAGAACCTGCTCCGGCTGTCGGAGGAGGAGTTCGGCTACTCCTATGACGGCGCCCTGCGGATCGCCTGCGAGATCGACCTGTTCCAGTACCTCGTCCACCTCCTCAACACCAGCAACCCCACCGCGCATTACATGGAGCTCCCCGACCTCATCTCCAACTTCCACACCAGTAATAACGCCGGCGACGCCTAAGAACGCCGGACGCTTGCCTCCCCGCTCTCGATGAATCTCCATCTCATTTCTTTTTTTCGGGTCCTGAACCCCGTTCTTCTCGTGTGCTCGTAGAGATGGGAGCTTGCCCGTGGATTTTGTACGGCTAGACCCCGTCTCCCCCATTAAGCTGTAGAGAGAGAGAGAGAGAGAGATTCTTTTTTGGCCGTCGCTCGGCATGTAATGCTCGTGCGGCGTGAGCATAGAATCCACTGTAAGTTGTGAATTTATACACAGATACAATGAAATGAATTCGTCAAATCCCTCGTATATTCTTGGACGCGTTCGGGTTCCCACTGTTGTTCGGCATTGTTATGCTATTTTTTGGGTCGAGACTTTAGAAGGAAATCGTCACCAGATAGAAGCATGGAAAGCCGATCGATTTTTCTTTGGAGGCTCAGTAATCTCAACCCTTAGCTTACGGGTCTAGGCATGTCCCCGTCGCTGTTCACTGAAGCAGGCGCGCACAGATCTAGTGAGGATGCTGTTTTAGATGGCGATCGTCTTCCTTTCAAATGATCTGCAGCTACCAAATGATCGTCTTCCGTTCGAATGAACTTGATTTTGCAGATCTGCTGGGTTCTTGTATCTTCCTATGGAAAATGTCAAAGATTGCCCTCATCATTATGCTTGGGAGAATATAAAAATTTTGATTTAAAGCGTAATGCTCTCTTGAAATATGTTCTTATTCTAATTTTCAAAGGGCATCGACGTGCATTTTTACTATTTTATGTGACCTTTTTAACCATCTCTTAACTAGCGTGTCTGGGCCACGTGGCACTTGTTAGTTGTTAGTTGCTCCCCAGCCCCTCGTCTTTCAAATTCCAGCTTCCATCGCTGCCTTTGGCCCCAAGCACCTGTCGTTCGCACATGTACGCAGATGGGGAGATCTTATAACAAGATATGACAGGAAAAGGAACCAACTAATACGGAGAAGCTAATCACGATGGTGTACTGTAGACGGCAGCAGCAGATGGATTACACATGGAATACCCTGAAAGCTATGAACGAAGAAGAAAGTCAACTCATCCTTCTTTAGTCTCCCCAAGTTCAATATCCTTCACTGCTAAGTTTGTGGCTTCGGCGGCCTCCTTCAAAAGTTTGGTTTCCTCTTCTGTGGCGCTGTTCTGGGCAGGAGCTACCGTAGGATTCGCACTTGACTGCTTTTCGACCTCCATGGCCCAACCGTACATCACCATGCCAATGACTGCCATGGCCATGCCCATAATGTTCTTGAGTGTGAGCTGAGAGTCGAAGAGCAACCACCCTAACGTGAGAACGCATACTGTTTTCATGTGACCCAGAACCTGGAAGGATACGGCAGAGAAGCGGCCGATGCAGAGGTACTGGCTCATGTTGCAGAAGACCGCCAGTGCACATGATAGAACTATGAAGAGCTGCATATGTCCAAAGTCCAAACTAATTTTAAAAGAAAGAGAATCTGTGCAACAAACTAAAAATATGTACGACAGTTTGCATAAAATAATAGCAACAAAGCCGTGAGCTAGGACAGAGTGATTACAAGAGCACCGTATGACATCTTGTAGTCTGCTATGGATTTGCCGTTGAGAAAGTAATCAACGAATGGACCAAGGAAAAGGAGAGATAAAGCTTGTATTGGAGCTGTCTTACTCAGCAGTTCAAAAGATCCAATCGAGTACTTCTTCTGTAAGGAACCTATTGACTGGACAACAAGAAGATTGTGTCAGAACAAATGAGAGAATTTATCATGAAGAACTTAACAAGGTGTGATAAGCGCAATACAGAATAAATATTATATTACATAAACCATGCAGATGGATTTTGGTGATTGGTGATATTGACCAATAGACACAAACAAAGATGATTCCCCAACAATACATTCTCATGGTCTGGAAAAGAAATAGGAAAGATGAGTTACAGGTGCGTTGATCTGGGAGAATGCCAGTCATGAAATCTCCCATCATCTCCAATTGTTGTTAACAGTTATCACCCCAGAATGCTTTCTTCATGTTCCAGAGAAACAAATGGTAATAAGCCAACTAGAGTCATACCCAACCAAAAGGACCCATAAGAAGCTGTTGACATATGGAGTATAGCAGAAGCGGCACTATCTAAAGGAATGTCGAAGATAAAAGAAAGCTGCTAAGCCATTAATGTTCTCCCAAACAAATAATTACCACAGAAATACACAGGATGGCGCTGCCTTGAGTTTAAACAATCCTATTCACCAGAAAGAGGATAAAAATCCGAAAGAGGTCATGGCAGTAATTCCACTGACCCTAAGAATTTGACTAGACTTCATCTTCTTGCCAAAACAAATAGGAACCCAAAGAAAGACAGGAAGCACATTCGTAAGAAGACTTTATCTTGTCTACTAGCCAAAATTCAAAAGTATGAGGCATCATTGGTATCATCTGAAAGTGGCTAATAATGATAGGACATCATTTAACATCATCAATTCCTGCCAAGCACATAATCAGTGCAAGGCTACAACAGAAGTTAAAAACAAAAGTGTATTCCCCTCCATTTGACTGGTGTAAATTTTGGAGGCATTGTCAAATACTTTCTGGTGGAGCTAAACATTCACTTGACCTCTTTCGACATTCAAGATCAACTGACTCATTCCAATGACAACTTGGGCATCTCAATCACCATGAAGCCACAATATTTGTTCTATTGAACCCTGAATTTTTCTAGAACGTGTTCAATTTTTATTGGCTCATGTCCAACCATTGCAAAACACTTTGACACTTGCATTCTGTTGCTGGTATGGGAATAACCATACTTCATCATAAAGTGGCTTTTAGCCATACCAACAATCAGCATTGAGAAACAAAATTTGAAACTCTTTGTGAAGCCACTACCTCATTTCCCATTAAATGATCATCACCTCAATCACACCATCACTATTAATTTGTACAGAGGAAGGAGTCATTTTTTTCTTTTTCTTTTTCTTTTTTTTTTTTTTTTTTTTTTTGTGTTGGGGGCGTTGCTGGCCAAAAACATCAGGTCCAATTTTACACTTCACTTCATTATTAGGAACTAGGAACTACTCTGCTCAAAGGTGTGGACGTTATGCTCAATAGCCATCTAAAGTAACCCAAAATACAACCAAAGTGACATGTCCATGCCACCAAACAATCTGTTGATGAATAAATATATATATATATAAATTACAAAAAATAAGGGATTACATTGACACAAAAATGAACTGTCTGCTTACAGGTGTGGGCTTGAACAACCCATTAAAAGCTTGCCCCAAGAAAAAATAGGGCAAACTGATGAACGATCTGTCATGTGATATAGCAACTAAGGTCAACTTCTCTGCATAATTTGCAAATCCCTTCTAACCAAAGAGAACACAGTTGAGCTTAGCTCCTGTTCTAATTATGTGACTGGAATGAAAATGGCATCAAATGAAGCGGCAGTGAAGCAGCAAGGGCTAATAATGGATTAAGGCATAATTGTGCTACATGGACAATAGGTGAGCATACAAATGTCCAACCAATCAGAAAATAACTTGACTGATGGTATATATAGGCATCGAGCATGAAATGATACTCACAATTTGCTGCAAAGATGTTGAAAGGACTGCCGAACATGCACATATAAAACCTTTGGCATTGACTTTCACATCAGTCACCGTGCAAACACCTACACCAATAACCACAACCAACACAGACCATTTCACCTCTCTGGAATAGTGCTTATTGTGAAGGATCCATTCCATGACGCATACTACTGGAATCATGCTTAATTTTGATATCTGCAGGAAATTGAATGGTATCATTGGTGAACAAAGCTGAGAATTGCAAAAAGCATATGCATTAACGAGAGCTTTATGATGAAGTCCATGCCTGGTAGAAGCCTACGGAGTTCAACATGAGGCTGAAATTCATCCCCGTGATCGACATATTGGCAATGATAGAAAACCAGAGAAGCTCCCACAAGGGGACATCCTTCGATGCAGAATAACCAGCAGCATTTGAAACCAGACCAACCAATGCAGTAACAGCAAAGTGAAACCCAGTCAATGTTGTTGCTGGAAAACATGGCAGATAGACATAAAGTTAGAGCAATTAATCATCTAAGGAAACCGAACATGTATAGGAAATAGAGATCATATTTAGTCGCAGATATCCACATGATATTCTAGTGATGAATCTGCAACCTACTGTTCCGACTCGAAGCGAAACCTTTCAAGTAGTTGAGCAACGTGGTCAGTAATGATTCCGTTTTACACTAGGAACTCAAACCTCCATCCAACCAGTGAAAAACTAGTCGAGCAACGGACAGGGCAGAATCTCCTACGGTGCTAAACTACACAAACGCACCCTTCATCGCAATTGCTAGTAGAAGATGAAACCAAAAGCAATGTGTGCGGGCCAAAATTAGAGTAAAAGTCACTCTACTGCTACGTCTTCCAGTGTAGAGCTACCAAATTCGAATGTCACTACTTCATGAACACATCAAGCATCAGCATGTCGCGAATTTAGAATGGCTGAAAATTAGAAGAACAACGCAGTAGAGGTAACTCAAATTCCGAGTCAGATCCATCGACAAAGGCGTTTCAGCAGTGAAGCGCGAGCATTCATGCAAATGGAAACTCAAGAGGTCTAACCGAAGCCGAAAGCGTAGCCACCGGCCGACATGAGCTGCTTGTTGGCCATGATGATGCCGACGGAGCTTATCACGTTCATCGCCCACGCTCCGGCGTCCGACACCGCCGACAGCTTCTTCTCGCTCTCCATTTTCGAACTCTCTCCGTCGCGATTCTCCGATGGCGAAGGGCTCAAAAGCAAATAAATGCAGAACCGCACCGAACCGGAAAAGAAGGAACGAAAAAAAATCAAACTCCAGTTGGGACCAGATGGCAGGGCAGAAAATGCCAACACGGTGACGCCGAAGAAGACGAAATTGGCAGCGCCTTCAAACTCGGACGGGCCCCGGCGAGCGCCATAAATGCGATCGGCAAGCTTCCGCGACCGCGAGCAACCGCAGGAGGGAGACAGGGGAGCGTAGCGCAACGTGTCGCCGCTCGCGCCACGGCGGCCTCCGTCGGAGCCGGTGACGCGCCGATTCTTCTGCGCGCTCGCTCGCTCGCTCGCCCCTTCTCTCTCTACTTTCTCTCTCTACCGTGAAATGGAATTCAAAAAAATTGAAGAGGCTCTCTCGCCACCGACACCGATTCTACTCTTAATCCGCCTCCCATCACGAGGGGAATATTCTTCAACGTAGGTGTAGAGTTCGGTGTGCAAGTAGTTCCCCGTCGCTGTAACCAAAACTATAAAACGGCTATGATCCCGTTTCCGTACGAATGGTTTGTTCTTCTAAAATTTCCAGTTATGGTCGTCTTACGGATCATAGTGAGGTTATTCTCGATAAACAAAATCCTCATATTAATATATTATTACAAAAATGATCATGATATAAATGATCCGTAAATTTTGACCCAATATGCAATGCGATTTATGAATTTTTAATTTATTCGACATGACTCCTAAACCATAATCAAATGTGTAATATGATCCTTAAACTTTTAATTTGTTCAATGTGATCTACGAAATTTTGATCCCTGAATTATATGAAAATATTGAATGTTCAATAACTAAATTAAACTTTCATCAATTTAAGTTTAGGGACAACGTAAATATTTTTGTATAGTTCAATGACTAAATTAAATGTACCAATCATACTAAATAAATCGAAAATTCATGAACTATATTTCATATTGGGTTACAATTCATGAATCATATTACATGTTGAGCCAAAGTTTAATAATTATTTGTGTCATTTTCTCCATATATAATGAAGAATTATTTAAATATGGCTAAGATATATAAAGTTAATGATGCACTAATAAGCCTCGAGTCTATCAAGAAAAAAGGAGTTATTGCTCCTCTCTTGTTTGAAAGGTCTATTGATCACCCGCTTGGTACCTCATTCCCGTCTCGAAATTTGAAGTCATACTAAAAATGAGATTTGTCAAATTAGTCATAAACTTATTTTATGAATACCAATTCAATTCTAATTCTTCGATTTTATCAATTTAATACTAAAATTGGTACAAAATTCTAATATAGCCATCTTGATAAATTTTTGCTGGAAATTGCTAATGGAACGATCTAATTATTATTGGTCATCTTACACAACATTGCCAAGCTCAAGCTAATGATTTTCTACGAGAATTGGCATGAATGATTACATTGAAATTTCGACCCAAAGTTTTGGATTAAGTAGGCAAAATTTAAAATTTTATTACTGAATTAACATTAATGCAATAGGTCTTGAACTAATTGAGTAATTTCCCCATTAAAAACCAATTTAGGGTACAAATAGTTGAGAAACTTGATCAACCACCATTTTTAATTACTCACATGTTCTTTTGGGAGAACAGATCTTCGTTCATAACTTATGGTAGTTACTTAAATAGTTCTTTTCCATCGCTTCTTTAGAAAATGTTTTTTAAAATGCCACCGTTTCTACTCATAAATCAGGAAAAAAAAATTATCGATTTTATTCTATTTCTATCTTAATTTTCACTTTTAAATTTTTGTTATGGTATGCTTGATGCTGCCTCAATCCCCTTAACTCAATCGTTCCAACCATTTTGGTAGCTACAGTTCACTATTTGAATTATTGGTTGACTCATGTTGGAAGGTTGGTTGAATTTTTTATATTTTTAATGATGCCGCCTCATTCCCTCGGTCCACCGAAAATGGGACAATTATGCAAATTAATTTTAAACATTTTCCATAGCTTTGAATTTTAAATTAACGTGCAATGTTGTCTTTTAACTTTTAATTTATTTAATATATTTCTTCAACTTTTGATAAATATCCTAACAATAATATCATTCCATTAATTCAAAGTAATAGAATTTGCTATTTTGACTTATAATCTAATTTATTTTCTTAACAATAATGTTTATCCACATAACATACTTAATGCGATCGGTATTTCTGAAGTTTTGAATGATCATTGGCAATTCTTTTGATTTGATTACACATAACTTTCTCAAGAAATAGTGGAAACATTAATTTACTAGAAAATAGGAGAAATTATTAGAGCACATCTCCTGGTATAATCATCTTTCCAAAATCGATCAAAACTTCGGAAGTACTGATCACATCACCATGACAATTCTTTTGGATGATCTTCTAGTTGATTACACATAACTTTCGAGAGAAATCTAGTGGAAACATTAAGTTACTATAAAATAGGAGAAATCAAGTTATTAGAGCACATCTCCTGGTACTTGTCCTATTGCAAAGAAGTATGTGAGGGCAAAACTTCAAGAGTGTCTATCTCATTGCTAATGCAACTTTTTTGGACAATATATTTTTTTAATTATACATAACTTTTTGACAGAAATTCACAAAATTAATTGAAGGACAAGATTAAACTTTTTTTGTATAATTTAGGAACTAAATTTAACATATACTAAAAGTTCAAATCATATTAAACAAATTATACACATTTGACAAAAATTATGGAGTATTTATGTCATTTTTCCATTGAAAATTGACGTACAGTGGCTGATATAGACCTCATAAATTGCAATTTTGTCTAGTCACCATCAATTAATTGGTTATTGAAGGCGTGAAGATCACGCCATATATTTATGATTCTACCCTCACTACTTACATGTCCAACATTTGTCACTCTCTTGATGACTCGAGGCTCTCAAGAAGTCATGTTTAGTGAGTAATTTAGACTTTTTTTATTTTGTACAAAATGAATAATTTAAAAAATATTTTTTTTAGAATAATCGATTATATCTCTTACAAAACATAAATAAACGAAAAATACTTTTATTATCCACAAAGCTATTTAACATGAACTATTATCGTTAATGAAAATATTTTTCGTCGACTAAATAATTTTAAATGATCATTTAAAAAAATATTTCAAATAATTCACTTTCTGCGAAATAAACAAGATCTCAATTAATTAATTTCCAACCTTTTTTCTTTAATGAAATGTCACCTTCTTTAATGAAACGTCGTGCCGCCTTCTGTGCACTAACGGAAACGCCCTTGAGAAAGGGACTCTCGTTTTTGTCCACGGCAAAACAGATAGAGCTACAAATTTCATTGAACTTCCACAGCCAAATTTTGCCGAACAAGAGTAGAATTTTGAGATTTTGCTCAAAATGAGGTGTAAAATAATTATATTGACGAGTGTCTACGGGCACTTATTAAGCAAAATGAGCTCAATTTTCAATACATTGCTTAAGCCTAAAGCAGTACGTTGGAAACGGTAAAATTAGATTATTCAGTCACTTTTAACACCTTAAACGAATGCCATATTTAATAGCATAAAGGTTAAATAGAATTCAAAAGCATGGCTAAGTCCGTCCAATGGAGCTACGACATGCTAAATCTCCGACTCTTCATCCTACAGGCGTTGTGAAAGCGAACCTAGAGGATGTTTAGTGAGTTCATTATTGGGCAACCGGTTCATTCGACAAACTATATTACAAACACAAGTCTCGATCCGTCCTTTATGTAAAAAAATAATACACGTGTACCTCCATCGAGTGACGACCCGAAGAAAAAAACAGAAAAAGGAAAAGAATGTGACCATAAAAGCATCATTCTCAAAAACTACCAACTTACAAAATACAAGGCTGCCAATCAGAGCAATTCTAATGACAATCAAAAAAGACACTAGCACCTAATACGACCCCCTATCCCTTTGTATATATGCTTCTGTTTTGTCCACATGAATACATTCATAGAATGGCTGTGCAGCTGGAGGCCAGAGATTGAACGCGCTTTTGAGAAGAAAACAACATCCAGACATCTCATTACAAACACATCCAGGTTCAACACTCAAAAAACCTTCTTCCTCAATACCCCGTATAATGACCGGCCATGGAGTAATAAAGAAAATGATTCAAGTGTTCTCACCGTCCATGTCACTCCCTGCCCGATGAAGGATGTCTTAATGCACCATGTGGTGCCATTGGCCTAGGGAAGTTGATGTTAGTTGTTGCTCCGCCAAAATTAGGGGCCTCCACATAAGGGATCTATCATGTTCAATTGCAATCCAGTAAGTACAAAAGAACACTAAGTAAAAGAGGGGAAGTCCAGATGACGACATGGATGAAAGATTGAGATGCATTCCTATCACCATGCACCACATAAATCAATGAGTTCTGTTTGTTGCCTTCATATCTAGTTCGAAACAAGTGTCTCCCCTTCAGATTAGAGAGAATTATTGAAAAATATTTTGGACAGAGTACCAAACTTTCAAATCCAAAGCCAAACTGTCAATGCTTCCATAAGGCATACTTAATCAAGTATGATCACATAGAGGGCCTACGAATTCTCTGTCACGAGCAAAAGAAAAGGTCCAGTAGATTCTCCATCAATGCATGCAAGTGCAAGTTTAGTATTTCATGAGCATGCTTATCAGTGTATCAATAGGTGCATGAATTTGTGGGTTGGTTTGCATGTGAATCTCTACATGCATAATTGAGCATCAATGAATATTTTGCATTTACTTATATTCTGTTGAATGCTCATATACTCATGGGGCTCGACAATAGCTGCAGAGTAACAAAGTATGCTGGGCATCTCTCTAGTTTTCTTCCTTTTTCCCTAACAGAGTTTTTCGCTAGTTCTTGCAACCATAGAATATGAAACTCTCAAGCCTTCCCTTCAACACTTAGCATGCATCACGTGGTCTGGTGGCTGAGTGAAATTTATGAAATCCTAGAGCAAGAAACCTTAACTAACATGATGGTCAATTTAAATAAACAAGTTCCAGGCTGGCTACCTGCAGCTTATATGAAGCATCGGACTGCTCTTCAGAGAAAGCTTTCGGCGTTGATGATGTATTAGGAGAGCGAGGGTCATTACTCGAATCGCTTCCATTCAGATTTTCAGTGAGCAGAGTGTCAGGATCATTCCCATTGACCGACTTAACCCTCTGCAACCAGAACAAGTCATGAAGATGTCAGGCACATACCAAATTGGCATAAAAGAAGACTGTCTTGGCACTCATTAAGCAACTAATTAAAAAATCTTTGCAGCAACTATCCCAAAATATTGTAATCACTTCTTTGAAAGGTGCATCATTCTTTATCAGCATAATTAGCAAGTGCCTGGGGGCAATTTGTAAACATGACCATTAGGCAAAAAGCCAATGCAAAACCATAAGCAAGGGAATTACCTGAAAAATTTTACCAAGTGTTTTTAATCCCTTTGCTCGTGCCCGGAGCTCCTCTTTCTTGACGATGGGATCTTGAAAAACCTGAAAGAAACATAAATGGCTTAAAATTTCAACCAAAATGAGACAGCAAAAGAAGAATGTAATTAGAGTAGTATGGCAATATAACCATCTGACAAACACGGGAAAGAGTGGCTTCAATGTCAGCAACGTTAAGCTTCCACAAAGAATCAATCATCAACTTCTTGTGAGATTGCATGTACGCTTCAAGTTCTTCCTCAGTATAGTTTCCTTCTTGACTGAGTTGCTTTTTCATGTCTTCTTGGAGCTGGATCAGAGCAATAGCACCTACCACACAGCAAGTTAAACCAATTATCAGACACAAGGATATTCTTGAAGCATCCACCTGCAAAGCATACATGACTAGGCATTTTTCCAGGGTACCATTTCCAAAATAGCAAAAGAGGATGGGTCCTCTAGAACTAAGAAAGGAGCTAGTCTCAAGGCAATTAATTGAAGAAAATATTTATAAATGCTCTAAGAAAAGAAGTTCAAGCATATAAGCTCCATATACACAATAAGGAGGATAGATTATGTGAAATTTGGTAGAGACCACTACTGATTGTTCTAAAAGCTTAAGCTAATAAATGAAGGCGTGGTTTATTATTTAAATATCTCAACACTCCCCCTCACGCTTAATCTAGTCTTTTGCCTAGTACTAAGCGTGGGGATTTAATTAAAGAGATAAATGGGACCTGATAAGATTTGAACTCAAGACCTCCAGCTCTGATACCATGTAAGATTTTGTGGGACCACTACCGACTGTTCTGAAAGCTTAATCTATTAGATGACGACGTAATTTATTATTTAAATATTCTAACAGATTAAATGCTTTGAAATCAATTAACCGAGGGCAGCACGACAGAAATGATGAGTGCAAAGGTCACTACTTACTACTAAGATGTGCTAATTTCTTATCAAGACAACTAACATCCACTAACCTGTAGCTGCTGTGACCTGAGATTTGATGAAATGTCCTTTGTTTCTAAACCACTCTGCAATAAACGGCATTCCCAAATATTTAGGGTTCTTTCCAAGCTCCTTAGCTGCCTGTCTCACATATATGTAGCCAATTGTGCTCAACATATCCACCCCATAAGCTGCACATACCAGAAAATATAAACAAATCAAAAGAAAGCATCAACAAAAAATAGGCAGCGACATGGATTATCATATGGAAAGACACTCAATACAGAAGTCACGATTTGCCAAGCAACCAGACTCAGAGCCTTCAAGAAGTTTTCTTTAAAAGAAGACTATCAAGCAAGCCTAATTTCACTTTCAGTGAGTCTGAAAATGCTTGCTTATCACATGTCATGAGTACTTGGCTTAAGCTTTGGAATAAAAGATGCTTAGACATTTTGATTATCTTGTCTAGAAACTAATCATTAACCCATATCACTTGGGATCTAATCTATCATAAGCTCTTAATTGCAGCTGCAGCTCAGTTAAATCCTATCAGAGTGTACGTGAAATCGATGCAGCCGCCAGTTCGTCCAGCCTTCCAGAACACTGAGTTTGCCCTGACTGGATGCAATTCATGAATTGAAGAGTACTGAGGAAGTTTTAGTATCATCTTTCGCCTTAAAGTAATCATATAAAGTTAGAGAAAGACAACCTGCACTGGAAAGCCTTGCCACTTCCGCTTTAGCATGATGGACAAAGTCCTCTTTATTTCCTTGGACATATTGGTTTAGCCGGTCTTTCAATGTTTGTGCAAGCTTCTCTTCTCTTTCCTTCTGAACAATCTGTATGCAAAAATTTGAAATCAGTGGCCCAACAACAGTGAGAAATCAAGCAAGACAAATAGTAGAAACAGCAGCACTAGTCACAAGCTTTTATGGCGAAGCTATCACGTGGAAATTTGAATATGTAGCATTAATCCATTACTTACAAACTTCTCTTTAACCCCTTAATCAGTACCATTCCACATGCATGTGCAACTACTGCTCCATCTTATCATTAAGTCTCTTATAATTTGTATATTCCCACTCTTTCTGACAACTCCAGTACTCATATTTCCAAAGCTCCAAGACAAGTTACATAATGCAGGCAAGAAGCATAAATGAAAACACAAATTCTTTGTAAAATCAAGATCTGATTCATACAAGATACAGCAAATCATTACCCTCATTTTCTCTTGCACTTTCTTAGCATCAAATTGTTCCCCTTCTGTAAAGATATCCAGAGAAGCCATCGATGCCATGGCAAGTTGACCTATATATTCCTCAAAAAGCTCACTTCCAAAGAGCATAGCAAAGATTGCAGCTGGATCAATGATCGAATCGCTATAAACAAACAAAACAAAAACATGTGGTTAGCCAAACGGCAATATGCATGCTTCAACCAAAGCACAATCAAACACTTAGCAGATGCAAAGACAATTGATAGAAACAATCATCTACATTCAAATTTATTTTAAGTTAAGGAGAAGAACAAACGTTGATACTCCTGCTTTCCCATGAGCATCATATGCCTGTCGTTGTGCTGGATCACTTAAAACTTGGTAAGCCTCTCCCAAGACCTGTACAAAGGGATGGAATCAGATAAGAGGTCATGACGACTCAACACATGGTGCGCAAGGGGAACCAAAAAAAGATAACTGTACACAAGGGGAACACAAGCTAAAGAGGAAAAAATTCTAAAGCATCTACTCATGGTTCAAAAGCTGAGAAGTTAACAATATGCTAGTAAAATAAAACTCAAACGTATTTTACAAACCGATATACAATACTAGTAGCATAACTACGCACAAGCTTCCCATTCCTGATAAAAATTTTCTTAAATAAGTTACTGATTTATGGTATTCATTCGTAGTAACTTGATGCACCTTTTATATCCTTATGTCTTCATTTTTATGCCAAAAAAGTTGGCTTCTGTTTCAATGAACTCTTATTATCCTTTTTTTTTTATCTTAATTGTTCTATCCATGCACCTCAGAAAAAGTAGTTTGGTGTTTTGATCTTTCTAAGAGTCTTCTCTTATTAATGCCCATTAATGAGAATAGTGGGAAAAAAAGGCTGACTTTGATTCTTAAGATATTTCAAGCGAAAATATTCTTAATCTTAGTGTTTTTTTCAAAGAAAATCCTATCTATGAAATGCATTAATGAAGGGCTACAACTTAACAATAGTTAATGCACTTTATAAATGAGTGCCCTAGGCATAGAGTGACTTGTTAAGCAACTTGGCAAAGAAAGTTCATAATTTTCAATGTAATGCTTTCTTACCTTGTATGTAATTGATGCTTTGAAAATCAAAACATCATAAGCATGCTTAAATTCTCTTGCGTGGACTATAAATTTGTGTAACAACATTTTTGTGGTATATTCATAACAAATATCCATTAATAAGCAAGAAGTACCAATATTTATTAATTGATTTAACGATAAACATCTATAGAATATAAACGGAAATTGTGCATAAGCCCCGTGCATGCAACAGGTATCTGCTGCTAGTCAGCAGTAAGAATTGCAATATTTAAACCCGATAACTCATATTAGAAATGAAAACCTACATTTCACGGTCGACTTGATCATTCACAATAGAAAGTGATACATAGCTCTGCACAATTGTAAGACCGGTCACCACAATGAGGCATAACATTTCAGTTCCTTTTGCTTTATAGCCACTCAAATAATCTTTCTACATGTTATATGAAGCACATTTCCAAGCATATGCAAACGTCCTGTATGAGATGCATGATTGATTTGACAATCTTGAAAACAATTGCCAGGCAGAGATCACAGAGCATGTAAACCCAATTGTGTTTTAATGAAATCTTATCTGTGGTTGCTAGAGCTACTAATGACCCTCTTAGGAGAAATCCGGGGAACAGAATGTACCACAAAATTCTCTGGACAAATCTAACACGCCTTTAGCTGTAATATCATATTCTAAGACAACTGGCAAGCATGTGAAAATCAACAGTTCGAAACCTTCTTGCTATAATCAAGAAATGAAACCAGGATGACACGTACTTCTGTGGAGAGGGCTCAAGCAGGCTATTCTGAAATGAGTCAGAAACTTTAAGTACATCATGTCTCAAGTGATTTTATTTTTTACAGGTAAAAATTTTGCATGGGTAATGAGTTCAGCAATTGCAGATGCTTCATTTTAATTGAAATATCATGCAAAATTAGGAAAAACTTGGACTGCAACACATTCAATTGGGTTGATTTAGCTCATAATAAAGAGTAATCTAATTCATTGAGAGGAGGAGAAAAACAACATTTTCCACTTTGCAACTCGAATGCAGACTTGCCTGGAATTTGTGGGCTGCATTAGGATCATTGGGATTTTTATCTGGATGAACTTGCCGGGCCTGCAAAACAAAAACTCAGGTCCGTCAGCTTATTGTTCATATACTATTCCGTCAGATCGACAACCAGATAGCACTGTCAAAGACAAACATCGAGCATGGTCCGTGTCAAATTCTTAAGTATGAGCCGAAGTCAAAACTCCCCAACACGAAGAAAGATCATATTCAAGAACCAGAACTAGACGCCAATTCCGTGAGCCTAGCATACCATGCTTCCCCGTATTGCCAATGCCAACAGCTACTGGAACACTATATATAGCATCATCAATCTCAAACGGCCATAACTTCCGACCAGGCAGACCGATAATCCAGAACCTCATTCCATGAATTATGGAGGAAGCAACCATTTGATCGTTATAAAAAAATTCAGAAAAAATAACTGTCTACTGCCATTTCCGCAAGAGATCGAAAGTCAACAACTGCGGAGCTGATGAAACAACCCCCCCAACGCACACACAGATCCGACACCACTCCAGATGCTCTCCCGATCCCACACCGCCGGCAGCTCGATCCACCCCGAAGACATCGAGAATCGCGAGCAATCCGTACGAAAACTAGACCTAGAAATCCCCCACGCGACACTTCCCTAGACTTCCCTCTCCCCCCCTCCCCGGGACTAGCGAAACCCCGGAACGAGAATCGACCGCCGGTGCTTTTTACCTTCATGTAGTACGCCTTCTTGATATCGGACTCGGTGGCCGAGGGGCTGACCCCGAGAACATCGTAGTACTCAGTCTCTTTCACCATCGAAGACGTCGAGCGCTATCCCCGCGTGTCCTCCCACCGCGCCAATCGCTCCCGTCGCCGCCGCCAGAAACGTCTCGCCGGACCTCCGACCGCGAGCTGCGAGTCCACCGCCGAGAAGAGGAAGAGGAAGAAGGAGGAGGAGGAGAGTATGGAGACCGGATTGGAACGTCCGGTGAGCTCAACGAAAATGCAGATGTACGAAGAAAGAGTTTTTATTTGGACTTTTTTTTTTTTTTTTTTTCAAGCGATCCTTTTATTTATTTTTTCTCGGAAAAAAGAAGAAGGTGAAAATTTTACGGGAATCGGAAAAAAGGAGAAAACGAGTGGGGAAGAGAAGTACGTCGCAGGAAAAAAAAAAAAAACAAAAGGAAAAAGAAAAAGATTCCCGGTTCCAAGTCGCGTGAGTCGACGGTGGGGCCTACGGCGTCTAGAGCGATGCTCGACGCGGCTAAGTTATTTGACGAAACGGTGGGCGCGGTGCCGTTTCGTCTTCTATCGCTCACCAGCTCTCTTTTTGGATTTTTCCCCGAATACCATTCCAACTTTCGGCTCGAGTAATGAATGATACAGAGCTGCGGACCTAAGCAAGTCCTCTTGGTGGATCTCGAGATTAATCAAGTAAAAATTATTAAGAGGGTATTGCCAAATACGAGATAAGAAAAATATATTTATCAATTGAGAGTATAAAATATACAGATACCGACGCACTTAATTAAATAATATATTTATAAGACTTGTCATTTCTGCATATCAAACAAATTAACCACAAAAAACTTGTGAATATTTCAGTTCCTTTTTTACAATAAGGTTACACCTTATAACCAATAACCAATAATCCAAAGAAGACTACATCATGTTAATCCGCTCATGCTCGGGCATCGAAGCCAACCCTTGATAGCTATGATCACGAAATGAGTTGCAATTTGAATAAGGGATTTTAACTGTGAGCTTTGTACGGTGACCTCATGTATCAAAAGAAGTTTTCATTGTATGACTTTTTCCAGATATCGTGATCACAAAAAAAATTCCGATATTCAAATGCAAGCCTTTTTTTTCTCTCCTTCCTCACATCAACTGCTCTTTCCATAAGTATAAGATAATATCATGCTTGTTATGTAATGACAAGTCAATAGCAAGTTATTGCAAGTAGAGTACATTGATTCTCAAGCTCCTCCGATAATAATGGTTAAATCGCTCATCTTGTCAATGATCAATTGAACATGGCGGAGGGGAGTTTGTTGCTCCTCCGAATGATTCGTACTCGGTGTGGCTTTTATAATAAAAATACCAAGATCAAAGAAACTCTCACAAAAAAAATTATATATACGGTCCTTTTGAATTAGCTATTACAAATTATTTTTTTAATTAAATTATACAAATGATCTATGAATAATATGTAATATGATCCCTAAATTTTTATTTCATTTAATATCATTCCTAAACTTATGATAAATGTTCAATTTGATATATGAATTATTATATCCTAAATTCAATTTAATCTCTTTATTATCAAATCAATTAATTAAAATAAATATGTACTAAAAGTTTGTAAATCAAATTAAATAATTTAAAATTTTAAAAATGACATTATATATTAAGTTAAAATTTAGAAATCACATCGAACAAATTTAGAAATCAAGACACCACATTATATGTTGAAATTGAGTTTAGGGTATGCTTACGTCATTTTCGTAATTATCTTTTATCTTGCATTCTTTGAGTTAGATTCCTGCGTTCGCCGCCGCCCGTTGACCTGAGAAAAAAAGTCTCTCTCTCTCTCTCTCTATAAATATATAATTTTATTTTTTTTGCTGATTAGTACGCGTGGTATGTTGCGTGGGGGAAGCTGAGGGAATTTTTTATTTTTTATTTTAAAGTTGCATGGCGTGCGCTTCGGTGGCACCGTACCTGATGACCTGCCCTCTTTCGGTCCTCCTTCCTTTTTCAATATTTTCCTTTCCATCCGCATGTGACGTGTCGCGAAAATTTATAAAAAGAAAACATATAAAAAAAAGCGATATCTATCGTGGAAAATAACATTAATTTCTAGCTCAGAATAGCCGATACGTGGTGCAAATCTGGTGTGATCTATCTTAGATTGTAGAGTTCTTTGGTATAATTGTTGTAATTATTATTAGACATGAATCTGCGCGTTAAGAGGAAATAAGTTATTTTATAACCATAAGGGAAAAAGCATCGTTAACTATTTATGCATTTGTTTGCTTTTTAATTATCAATAAGGATGATGTGAAGAATTTGATTCCTCATGTTTTCAAAGGCTAGGGATGAGATGTTTATTTCAATATGTGGTTTGTCTCTCATTTATAAAGACTTTGAATACAAATTTGAGAGTGAATTGAGAATTAGAGTATAACATACAAAAAAAAAATTCAAATACATTTATCGTCCAAAAACACAATAGATGGTTATGGGAACTAGTTGGCTATCATATAAATACATATGTATTTACATAAATGCAAGTCTGGAATTGTAAAGATGAAAGGAAAGTATCAAACTAATGTTTGGTTTGTTTCACAAAAAATAAATTATTGAAAAAATATTTTCTAAAAATAATTGCAAATATCGCTAGTATATATGAATGGACAAAAAATATTTAAATGTAAATTATTATCAATAATAAAAATATATTTTTTATCTTATAATAAAAATATACTCCATTGACCTAGGAGAGGACCCTCTCTCGATTTTGGTGTTGAGGCACTGGTGACCCCACCCCGCAATGGGTAGTTGGCCACCGCCCGCGGGGGTGGGGGGTGCTGCCAACCCTTTTGTCCGTATTTTTTTTTTTTAATTTTTAACTTTTGTTTTCTTTGTTGAGTTTTTTTTGAAAAAAAAAAAGAGAAGAAAGGAAAAAAGAAAGGAAAAAAAAGGAAGAAAATAAGAAAATGTAAAAGATAAAAATCCTTTTGACTAGTCGGTAAAGTCATGTCATTATTTGAGATCGACATGTCAATTTTAGGTCGTTATTTGAAAAAATGAGTATACTCCATATTCCTATTTGAGATAAGCTTTATTTGACATTTTTATTTGAAAAATTAAAGGTATTTTGGACCTTTATTTATAATTTTTTTGAGGGTTTACCATCTAAAAATTGCATAGCTACGTGTCTTTGAAAGAGTGGGATTGCCAATCTTCCTATGTGATGGTGGAGCCAAGAATTCATGTTCCATCCGAACCGATTTTGGCACTCTCTTGGACTCCTCGTTAGTATCTATATACACACATATATATCATAATAATTTTTTTTTGGTCTAGACATAATAATTGAAAAGATATGATTTTCACTCGTTAGACTCGAGAGCTTTTCCTCCTCAAACTCGATTCCTTAACGAAAAACATCAACAATTTAGAGTTTTCATGTTGTTGTGTGTTTTTTTTTTAAAAATCTCATCCAAACGCGAAAATTCTAATTAGAAGTCTCACTTCTTAGATAATTAAAATTTCAAGATAAATCAAATAATGTGTTACACATTTTTTCAATGTCATTATCTTTTGCCCATTCCGATCCACATAATTACAAGTTTTAGGAATTGGAAATACAGCCGATGGAGGAAAATACTGCGGTGGTCAATCCCATATTTGGAGAGGGTTTCTCGTTTTCATGTTTAAAGGACTTAGACTTGAGCTCATCCTTTGAAATATCCCCAAGCGGAGCATCAACCCTCCACTGCAAGCCCCAGTAAGCCATTTCTCTTCTAATGTGACAAGATCCTTGAGCAAAATTGTCCATAGCAATAATTTGTTTTATAGGAAAATGCCCAAAACGCTCGATCACCGCTCATATACTTATCCTTTTGTAAATACTATTCACGTATCTTCAGGCAAAATCCCACTTTGGAAAAATCTGAGTTATCCTTCCTCATAAATTCATTTCATTACCCTACTTAGGGTTTTTTGACAATTATATATTTAATCGGTTCATTTTGGTGGGTGCAATAATTTTGAATTTCAAGATGGGCAAATTTAAGAAAAAACGACGCTTTTGTAAATACCGACGTAACAGTAATTGATGTGGATGTGCAAATAGTTTCCAGAGGTAAAACTCATATCTGTATTTACTGTCGATGAAACATGATGCATGTTTTTGGTATTTTTCCTTATTTTATTTACTTTTTTTCCATAATCCATTTCTATCAAAAGTAGCGATATGAACTCCTTTAAAAGAAAATATTGAATCAATCTTTAAAGCTGGGTTTCCCAAAATCATGCTCATTGTATGAAACCTACTTTGCAACAAATTTATAGAAAAACACCTTTGTATGTCATCACATGAGAACACTAATAAATTCACATGATTGCATCTTCAAGGCTATAACAAGTTGATCAAAGCATCATGATCCTGTCTTTCCCACCATGCATACCGTCTGGCCGAAGTAATGGCCAACAGGCTTCCTCTAATGAAGAAGCATGCATGAACATTTTTATGTTCATGCTCGAGTGCCGCCCAAGACGTGAGCATGTGAAGCTACAGTCAGACCACGCTCCTAGATGGAGTTCATCATTACTGTTATCAAACAACACCGTAAATTTCACACATAAAATGCAGTCGTTATGTCGGATAATTTAGATTAACTAGCTGCAGTTGCTCGAGGGCAATTGTCGTGGCCAAGTCACCATCTAGCCAGCAACCGACTGTTGCTTGTCCAAGAGCGGCTTTGAACCTTCGTAGGAGAACAAATGCACCGCATTCTTACAGCTGAGCTCCGCAAGATCTTCTGGGGGCATGTCTAGCAAGGATGCGACATAATTAAGCACCGCGTGAATGTTTGCCGGATGATTCAGAGATGCCGTCGGAGATGTAGATTTAGTGCTTCCCCCATCAGTTGGACTTACACTACATTGAGCATCATCATTGATAAAAAACTCGGGATTCTTTGGCAATGCATCCGGGGCATCTGTTTCCAGTAAAATCCTTTCCAAAGGAACTGCTTTCAACATCTTCTTTGCCGTCTGCTCTTTCATGGGCATGAGATGTCCCGAGAATGAAAAATAAGCTCCGACTTTGACCAACTGAGGAACCATTTCGGTGGAACCCATATAAGAGTGGAGGATGATACCAGCAGGAAAAGGTCCTGCCTCATTCAATAACTGAAGAAGATCATCAAATGCACTGACACAATGAATCGATGCTGGTCTATTCATGTCTTTTGCGAGTTCGAGCTGTTTCTTGAACACTTCCACCTGATCGTTGAAATCGATCTTCCTTGCGTGAGACCCTTTGTCCAAACCAATCTCTCCCACTGCAGCACAAGGAGTGGCCTCAAAATATTGCCTTAATATCTGAAACCAGTTAGGGCTTCTATCAGCGACAAACCATGGATGAAGTCCAAAGTTTGGAATGATACAAGGATAGTCCTCGCTCATTTGCTTCACCAGATGCCAGTCTTTCTCATGTGTTCCATTGACTGCAAATTCAACTACACCAGACTGACAGGCCGACTCAATTAACTTTGGCGCCATATGCAAGACCCTCGGGTCTTGCAAGTGGCAATGGGCATCAAACAATTTCATACCTCTGCTATGCTAAGCTCTTGTCCCCCTAGAATATGTGTAAGAAGTTAAGATAATGCTGGACCAGGTGTCCAGTTCAACGGGGGACTATTTATAAAGGATCAATTCATCTCTTCCTGTGACATTATCGAGCATGCTTGGTTCCCAATCATGTGTCTGTCCGACCAATGTTTGCTTTTCAGGACCAGTCCTTTGAGCCAACTACAAAGAAGTCACATTTCAGACCATGAAGCCTCTGATTGCTAGAGAGATTGAATGATTCACATATGAAAAACACTATCAAGCGAAAAGAAATCAAAGGTGCTACAGGATGTCAACACTTGAATTTAGCTATGTTGTGTACAAACAACGTTTCACATCTATCTTTCTATCTTATCAGGTGAACAGCTCGGCAATTTGTCATTACAGAAACAGTTACACCCCCAATAGCAGCCACATGAAAAGCGGGAAAAAAAGAAGAGCTTCAAACAAGGGGTCGAAAAAATAAAGGGTGCAATTCGTCGAACACATGGCGCGCGAGTCGCAAAAACAGAGAGCATGAAAATCCTCGTCATCATCCAAATTAAGCTGAAAGAACGGAATAAGAACAACTGAAACAATCACAATGAAACTGATAAGATTAAGAATCGTTGCCGGAATGCGACGATAACTGACCGTGCAGCGCCTGGATGTGACTGAGAGAGACGAAGATGGACGGACGATCGTGGTGGACAGAGAAAGAGAGGGGGTTGGGAATGCTGGATGGAGAAAGAAACTGAAATGCCGTATGGACGAGACGGATAGCTCTTTGACATTGTGATTAGCTGTGTATTTCATGGTTGGCATTATTCAAAGATTACTCAACCTAGGGAAAGTCCTACGAAAGAGGCTTCGAGCGTATTTTGAACGAAAGTCATTCAGTGGTGACTCAGCAGTCTATTTCTTATGGAGTAAACAAACCACAACAACCACAACAATGGTTGGCATTATTCAACGATTACTCAACCAGAGAGAATCCTAGGAAAGAGGGCTCAAGCCTAATATAAAAAAAAATGACAAATAATTTCTGAATTTTGACCAAATATGCATTATGATCTATGAATTTATAGTTTATTCAATGTGGTTCATGAATTTTAATTCAATGTACAATATAATTTATGAATTTTATAATTTATTTAATATGATCGCTATACTTTATATATATTTAATTTAGTCCTTATACAATATAAAAATGTTCAATATTGTTCATGATCTTCAATTATCTTTTGAATCCTTTGATTTGAATTCACACGATAGGTGGATGCCACAAATTATTAACTAATCTTTTTTTTTCTGCCTTCCTCACTCTAGTCGTTGTTGATTCGTCTAAAATAATTGATAAATTAATAGTTGTCAAGTGAGCTCCCTCTTTCATTTGAATTGGTATTTTTGCTTATCTTCCTATCTTGAAACTTAGGGAAGTGCTTTATAAACACATGTATAAAAAGCATGCATTTCATTGAGCTCCTTCATCTTCATGCCGAGTTTGACTATTTTGATTTTTATCTAACAGCTTTAACTACTTAACATTTGCTCATTGAAGAGCTAGACTGCCAACAAATCTCATTTATCGATTGAGGCTTTTGTGCATTGGCATGCTAAATCAATAACTGTCACATAAACTATTTCTCTTTCCGCTATTCAATTCGTCCCTTTGTCAATAAAATACTAAAACTTTTTTTTCCTCCGATTTTTTACATTTCATTAAGCACATGAACCCTAATAGAAATTGTTGTTTTGGCATTGGTGACTGTTAAATATGTTGATGAGAAGTGATCAATGGATAAGGTTGGACTCGACATCCAGTAAAATCCTTACATCAGGCCTACTTAGTTGACCAAGTCTACCCACAATTAGCAAATAGCATTGTCCAAACCCACGAAAAAATGAGCCTATTTGATTAAGCATTTTCCAAGGGGTTTTGAGTCTCGAAAGATCCTTCAAAAAAATACAAAATGTTTGGTTTAACATTTTAGGGCTTCATAGACCAAATGTTTGCATTTGGGAAATGCAAGTCAAATGACTTCTTTTTTTAATTTTTTTTTTGAAAATTTATATGTGGTGGAGGCTAGCCATTGTGCCTAAAGTCAAGACCTTAGGTCGCAACAGCCGCGTGAGTCGCCCCACCCAAGGAACCTCACTTGAGGTCGCAGTCGTCGCTTGGGTTGCTTGAGTCGTGAACCTAGGCGATGCCAATGGCTAGATCTAGCTGTTGGATAGCAATGCCAATGGCTAGATTTGGCTCTAGGCATTGAATAGTGACGGCGGCCAAATTTGGCTCTAGGTAGCGAACAGCATCACCAACGGATGGTTAGCCAACAACAAATGATTTATTAAATTTAATTTTAAAAATTTTTTTTAATGAAAACCTTTTGGAAGTTTAGGTGATAAAACCATTTCGGAAAATCCATTTACATTATAATTTACTAAACACTGTTGTTTTCACCAAGTACCCATCGAGCTAAAGATATTTGGGAAAATGGTTTTGCATTTCCTCAAAATTGAACCAAATTGACCTTATTATGTCTTTCAAGCCCAATTGGAGTGGATAGGCCTAGTGACCCACCTGGAAGAATCCATGGGTCGTGGGGTCCATGATCAGGTCTAACATTGATATATATGCTTTCATTGGATCTTAACATTGACCGATCAATCTATGGTCCTTTCTCTGTCTCCCCACCACATCAAACCATGTGACCATTGCCTTCACGACCACAGCCTAGACTCCTACGGGAGGCAGCATTGGAGAATTTTTCGCAATGTGCAAAAGCCTGACAGAACAATGCTGTGTGGAGGTAGAAGGCCCCCGAGCTTGGCCAGACTATTGCCACTAGTTTGGACAAGAGCTTCATAACCCTGGTCTCTGAACAACAACGTTCTCCCTCCCGATTCTCCAGGTGATTTAAGGCGGAGATCTCAGATCTAAGCATATGGCATCAATTGGAGCTCAACGGGAGAGGAAGGGAATCAATCGAGGGGCGATGATGACGGCAGCAATGGCGGAGTTGTGGCGGGTTTGGCAGTGGCTAAAGCCATGATGCCGATGGTCAAACCAAGGAAGAGGTAGAAGTACAGCAGCCATGGAAGGAGGAGCGGGAGGGATAAAACGGAAAATGGAACAGGAAATGGAGAAGATAATTTTTTTGTTATTTAGATGGAGAAGCTAAAATTATCTGGCGGTCCATGTCGTCAATTTAATCCAAATAGGGCATGTCATGTGACATGACACTCAATATAATGGAAACCTAATACTGAGAAAGTTCGTACTGTTGTGGAGTTATTATGCCTTTTTATAAGTCTATAATTAGTCCTATTAATGGTAAAGCTTTTAAATCAATTCCTCAATTTTTTTTAATAAACTCAAATCATGTTACTAGAATGATTTTGCCAATCAAGTACTTTTCTTTTTTATTGGCATACTTCTAGGCCGTTTGGTGAAACTCCAGTGTTGAAAAAAAAATGAAAGCTCAAACTAGCGGGGGATTTGCATAGGGTTTCAGAATTTTTGTAATGATATTGTGGGGTTTAATGACTTTTTTTCCTTTCAATATTGCCCTCATTGATTTGTGTATTCCACTCTTGCCATCTAGAAACATTGTGCATCTTCTTTCCCATAAGACTCTCTATGCTCCTTGGTTGCTGATGTTTTTGAGGTTGAGGTTGAGATCACTGGTCGCCAACGCCACAATCGTGTAGGTCGAGGATTGTCGAGGTAAGGTCGAGGTCAAGAGTCACCATAGGTCGAGGTCAAGGTTGTTGCACAAGTCAGGGGTTGCTGAGGTCAGGCCAAGATCGAGGGTCAGTGACCTTCCAAGCAGCTGGAGGTTATACATTTTGCCCATTTGAACCGATCTTTGCACTATATACATGTATATGCATGTATCACAATAATTGAAAAGAAATGATTTCATCGATAAGAGTAGAGAACTTTTCTTTCTCAAACTCAATTCCTTAACGAAAAAGATAAAAAATTTAGAATTCTCATGTTATTTCAAAAAAATAAGTTCTCATTCAAACGTAAAATTTTAGTTAGAACTCTCATTTCTTAGATGAATCAAAATTTCAATATAAATCAAATGTGTCATGGGTCATTCAATGTCATTATGTTACACCCATTCAATCCACATAATCACAACTTTTCAGGAATTAGAAGTGCAATTGATGGAAGTGGATATGACTATGGCTGGTCCCATGATTGGTAAGGATTTTTATTCTCATGATTAATGGTTTTGGACTTGAGCTCATTCTTCGAAATCTCCTCCAAAAGGAGTGTCACAACTCCACTACAAGTTTCAATAAACTATTTCTCTCTAATGTAAGAAGATCCTTTAACAAAAAAGTCGGTAGTCATAATTTCTTTTATATAAAAATGCCAAAAACACCCTATCATCACTTATAAACTTATGCTTTTATTAATATTATTCTCGTACTCTAAGCAAAATCTTACTTTGATAAAACTGAAGTGCCCTCCTTTTAATTTAATTATCTTATTTAGGGTATGGGTGGTTTTATTTTTTTATTGGTTTATTTTGGGTGAGTGTGAGAACTTTGGGTTTCAAGATGGGGCAAATTTGGGAGAAAAATGGCACTTTTGCAAATAAGTACACAAAAAGTAATTGATGTGAATGTGCAAAATAGGTATGTGTTTGGTACTTTGTTATCGTTGGTGAAATGTGATGTACGTTTTTGATATTTTTCCTTATTTAATTAAAATTTTCTTTTACAAAAACAAGTTATAACTTTATTATAATTATATCAATTCAGATTTAAATCTTCTTCTTTTTTTGTCAACTTGATTTAAACCTTTTGTAATTATGTCAATTCAGTCCATTCATCTAATTTTGGTTGGCCGGTGCTAATGTAGACGCCAACCAACGTTGAGGTGAACAAATTTTAATAATATTTTTATTTTTTGGATTGTTTTATTTTTTTTTTTTTCCTCTTCTTCCCCCTTTCCCTTTTTCCCCTACAATGGCGAGAGCCACGGCCCTCGTTGACCTAAGTGAGGCCATGGCCGCCTTCACCTGGCCTCACCTAGTGGCAAGTTACTATGAGAGGAAAAAAGAAGAAGGAAGTGTGGGAAGATGAGGAAAAGGAAAAATAAAAATAAAAAGAATTAACAAAAAAATCGAAAAATATAAATAAAAATTGTCAACATCAGCATTCACGTTAGTACCGACCGGCCAAAATTGGCCAGATGGATTGAATTGACACAATTGCAAAATATTTAGTACTAAATCGACACAATTGAAATATGATTAGGACTTTTTGGGTAATTCTCCCCAATCAAAAGTAGCAAAGGAGGAAGGTATAAACTTCTTTTAAGAAAATGTTGAATCAATCTTTAAAGCTGTGTTTTCCATAATCACGCTCGTATGAACCTACTTGTCAACAACTTTATCTAAAAACGTCTTGTATGTCATCATACGAGAACACTAAGAAATTCACATGAGCGCATCTTCAAGGCTATAGCAAATTGTTAAAGCGTCATGATCCTGTCTTCCCCACTATGCATACCGTCTGGCCGATATAATAGCAAACAGGCTTCTTCTAATGAAGAAGCATGCATGACCAAGCCAAGAGCATGTAAAGCAACAGTCAGACTGCGCTCCTACATGGAGTTCATCATTATTGTTATTAAACAAAGAACGGTGCATTTCACGCGTAAAATACATCATCTGTGTTGAATAATTTAGACTTAGATACATGTAGATTAACCAACTGCAGTTGCTTGAGTGCAATTATCATGGCTAACTCACCATCTATCAGCAACCAACTATAGCTTGTCCAGCTTCGTACCTTCGTAGGAGAATAAATGCACCGCATTTTTACAGCTGAGCTCTGCAAGATCTTCTGGAGACATGTCTAGCAAGGATGCAACATAATTAAGCACCACATGAATGTTTGCCGGATGATTCAGAGATTCTGTTGGAGATGTAGATTCAATGCTTCCTTCATCAGCCTGACTTACAGTAGAACGAGCATCATCATTGATAACAAATGCGGGTTTCTTTGGCAATGCATCTGGCGCATCTGTTTCCAGTAAAATTCTTTCAAAAGGAACTGCTTTCAACATCTTCTTTGCCTTCTGCTCTTTCATGGACATGAGAAATCCTGAGAATGAAAAATAAGCTCCGACTTCAACAAATTGAGGAACCATTTCAGCGGAACCTAAATAAGAGTGGAGGATGACACCAGCAGGAAAAGGCCCTGCCTCTTTCAATATTTGAAGAAGATCACCGAATGCTCGGACACAATGGATTGATGCCGGTCTATTCAACTCTTTTGCAAGTTCGAGCTGTTTCTGGAACACTTCGACCTGATCATTGAAATCGATATTCCTCCCATGAGACCCTTTGTCTAAACCAATCTCTCCCACTGCAGCACAAGGGGTGGCCTCGAAAAATTGCTTTAACGTTTGGAACCAGTTAGGGGTTCTCTCAGTGACAAACCAAGGATGGAGTCCAAAGTTTGGAATGGTAGAAGGATAGTCATCACTCATTTGCTTCACCAAATGCCAGTCTTTCTCATGGGTTCCATTAACTGCAAATTTAACTACACCAGACTGGAGGGCTGACTCAATTAACTTCGGTGCCATATGCCAGACCCTTGGGTCTTGCAAGTGGCAATGGGCGTCAAACACTTTCATACCTTCGTTATTCTATGATCTTGTCCCCCTAGAATAGATGTCTGAGAAGTAAGGATACCGCCAGACCAGGAGTCGACTGGACACTATTTATAAGGGGGTGGATTCAAATATCTTTGTGTGATATTATCGAGTATGCTCAGTTAATACCCTGCACGATCACTCGTCTGTCTGACCAATGTCTGCTTTCCAGGACTAGCTGCTTGAGCCAACAACAAAGAAGTCACAATTCAGTACAATGAAGCTTCTGACTGCTAAAGAGAGTTAAAAATGATTGGCATCGTCAACAGAGACATACACAGGCGTGGGCAAATGAAAAACACTCTCAGGCAAAAGAATACAGAGGTGCTATAGAAACTCCAAATTTGAATCTGGTTACGTTTCTTTGTTTCTTAGCAATCTACAATCAGGCTTGGCTGGTGCTTAGAGCAACTCGACCAAGTGGGTCTCGTATTTTTCCCTCGGGGAACAAGGAACAAGGGAGTGTTTTACGTCTGTCTTTCTTATCAGGTGAACACCCCCCGGGGGGTGTAGGTGTTGTAAAAGAGGAAGAGGGTGCAATTTGTCGAACAGTTGGTGTGCGAGTCGCAACACAGAAAACATAGAAACCGTCGTCGGCACGATAAGGAATCATCCAAATTACGCTGAAAGAACGGACGAAGAACAACAGAAACGATCGCAACGGAACTGATAAAGATTGAATTGTTTCCGGAAATTTTCCATGGTAAGCGGATAACATACCGTTCAGCGCCTGGATGCGAGCGAGAGAGAGGAAGAAGGGCGAACAAACAAACGATAGTAATCGAGAGATGGGTTGGGAATTGGGATGACGAAACGGAATTCTTTGATACCCTAACCGGGGGCTCGAGGAAAAATTATACACCACTGGAGTGGCAACGAATCTCGTCCGTCCATCGAGGCTTTTATGCATTTAGCCATGATGAAAGTCCGCATCCTCTCATGTTCTAACACTCCTCCTTATGCATAAAGTGGACTTTAGCCTTAAATAAAAATTCAAATTGTTAGATGAAAATATAATTTATTTTTTAAAATTCTAACTCCTTTGTTCATAGGGGCTTGACCTTGGTGATGGCTACAAGAGTACAGATGGTGACTAGTGATTGTTGAAGATTGCAGGTCGCCGATAAAGATGGAGGAGAGAGGATTGATGGATCGATGGTTGATGGTGATGCTCAACTAACTTGGACATTCATGAGGGCTTGTCGTGGGCAAAGAGGAGGAGATGGAGGACACTGAGGAGAGCGTGTGGGATTTGTATATGGAGAGAACCATTATATTGATATTCAGCCCATTTGGATGTTCAATATTTAATTTAGCTTGGAAATTCATATATTTACCAAATGTTGTATGACATATTAGAAATTTCAAATTTATTCAATTTGACTTGTATCCTATTTGATAAGAGTGCTCAAATGATCAAATGTAGCTCAAAGGTCTAAATTTCTTCGCCTAAAAATACTAATGCTTTTTTTTTCTCAATTAACTAACCGATCTTTTTAAATGGGTCAATGCCGGACTTTGGTTAAGTTCATGAAAGATGATACACATCCGTGTTGGGGCACTTATTTCATTGGATAACCATCTAAAATCTTCATTCAAAGTGATCAATGGATGGGCTCGATTTTACTTTTTTGACTGGACCTGCCCTCACTCAAACGTGAATGCATGAAATTATCAGGCTCAGGCGGGCCACCAAGGGCCCAACCTGGCCGATATAACTCAATAGCTTAGGCCTAACCCCCTAAAATGTTCTTCGGTCCATTCGATATGGGTGGGCCTGGTGGCGCCCTTGGAAGAATCCCTGGACCTATGGGCCACCGGGCCAATGACCAGGTCAAATGCCGGCATGGACGACGGCATCAAAATATATCATCCAAGTAGACAAAACAAGTAATCGTCCTGGGGTCTCTGTCGCTCGCTCACGCACACATGCACGTAAGATGTCATCTGGTCATCACCACCACCACCATCACCGACTACCACCGTCGGACTTGGCCTAACTACCGCCACTTTCGGCGCTAATTTGAACGATGACCTCATAACTCGGTCTTGGAACAACGGCATTCTCTCCCCCCGTTTCTCCTCTTAATTTAGACCTCGAATATACGCATATCGCAACAAAGGGAGCTCAACGAGAGAAGAAGGAAGGGAGGCAGGTCGAGGTAGCACGGTGATGATAGCGATCGTGCCGGTGGTGGGCGGGTTGGATCGTGGCTATGGCCATGATGGGCGATGGTCAACCCTGAAATAGAGGGGAAGAGCAGCTATGGATGTAGGAGGAAGATGGAGGAAAAAAAAAGGAAAAATGGAACAAGAAATGGAGAAGATCTTTTTACTTGTTGAAATGGAAGAAATAATATGTTTCGCCGGTCCATGTCGTAAATTTAAACCAATTAACCTATTCATGTCGTGTGATAGGGTGCTCGATTTAACAGAGATGTACCATTGAGCTTAATTTTAAAAGCTGGGGAACTTGATCCAACCAAGAAATTAGGTTCACAATTGCATAATGTGTACAAGTTCAGACTCTTGTGGAGTCATCGCCCCTTTCTATAAATACACCCCTTTTTTTTTTTTTCTGATTACACTAGGATGGTGCTTCTCTTCCTCTCTTGTTCAACCGGAGGTGTGCTTTTGATAGGAAAAGATAAAAAAAAAGAAAAAGAAATTAACAAGCATGAAGGCAAAGGAAAATATAATCATATTAAAATGTGTTTGTTTAAGTAAAAGAATTTTTCGAGAATTGATTTATTGTACTTTTACTCGTTTGGTTGGTTGAAAATGATCGGAAAACCATTTATGATTAAATAAAATATTGCATATTTAGAGTTATAAAAATGAATACCCTAATCTAACAAGGGAAAGTATTCTCCAAAAAAAAAAAATGCTTGCATGATAAAGGAAAATTACTATCACATAATCAAATGATTACAATTTCAACTTATGGTACTATTCACACCTTTCAAATGATTACAATTTCAACTAAAAGACAAGTGTATAATATTGCAGCTTTCTTTGAACTTTGGAATTTTAGACTTCATAACTCTCGTTTTCCTTTAGTACTACAAATTTTTTTTTTTTATACTCCTAAACACCCAAGCTAATCATTTGACAAAACTTATGAGGATTATTCATCCAATTAACCTTGTTGAACTTGAATGATACTAGACCATTCGATTGCTTCAAGGATGCCAATAATAAAGTCTCCCTTTGATTATGCTACTCATATATCAAATTGAAATTACTAGGGTTTGCTTCAATGGCCACCCTTCTCACATAAAAAGAGGAACGCGGGAATTCAAATCTCCACTTTCTTAGATGATTGGGATGTGGATGATTTAATTTCAAGTATAGGTTATGACTCTATAGTAAAAGTTTGAGAGAGAGTTATAGCAGTATTGACAAAAAAATTACAACGGAATGGGTTTTCGTAAATTGAGTTCCTTGTGTGGAAAGTTCATCTCATCTCAAATTGATCGTCCATGGATTACAAATTTTTATTGGAGGAAATATTATGTTGACATACAACCCTCCTGGACTATCTTGTAATTATAGAAAGAAATCCAAGCCAATTCCTAGCCGTTGAAAAAGAATTTGATATCTTCTCAATTCAGTTTAACATGCATATCTTCTAGATATGCTCCAAGATAATATTGTCTTCAACACGAATCAATTGCATAATCTGATGAATATATGCTCCAAGATAACACCTACAAATCTTATCATCAAAATCAATAAACATATAAGGAATGTTATCAAAATCAATTAGGAAATTTCCTCAACACACTTTTGCTAGAAAACCTAAACTATCCCTCAATTTTTTTAAAACCTTCCCTATACTTTGTAAGAAGTGCCCTTGATCATCCTTATGTGGATCGGGGGATGGAATTTGCCGACAATTAACTATATTTTGGCGTGGATTATTTTCTTCTTTTTTTTTATATAATTTATCTTAATATTTCGTAACGAGTGGAGTACCTTGTGGTAACCCTTGGAGAGATGCCAAGCTGAGGCCCCTCTCTCTGTCTTTCTTTTGGATACAACGCTACTACTGGTCCTCTTACATTTGCTTGAAAATTTATATTGTCCTTCTACATTTTCTTCTTAAAAGCCTTCCCTATACTTTTAGAAAGTGCCATTGTTATCCATATGAATGCAGTTAACTATTTTTTGAAGTGAATTGTTTTTCTTCTATTTGTCAATCTATGTCTTTTTTCCTTTTTCCCTTTTTTAATGTTGACTCTCTCTTTTTCTTCTTCTTCTTCAAACCCGACCAAATCAAAAAGTTACGGAACTAAACAGCTATGGCAATGCAAAATTATGGTTCATACTTACTCATGACCACCGATTGAGCGACAATGGCCTTGAGCTCCATGACCCCAGAGTTTTAGGGTTCAAAAAGATCTCGCCATGAGCACAAATTGAACCACCATAGTCATGAACTCGAGTGGTCATGATATTCGCAAGCTTGAGCTTGAGTTTGTGATGAACCTCATCTATCTCAATTTGCCTTTTATTAAATTGTTTAATTTGGCACTCCATGATAATATTGAGCCTATATTTTTGCATCCATATCAATTTCTTTTTTCAAGTTGTCCATGTCAACAAAAATTGATCGATAAAAGAAAATTTATAAAGGAATGATTGATAAAAAGAAGAAGAAGGTTTCGCTTATTTTGCCAAAAAATGAATAATTTGAAAAATATATTTCTAAATAAAGTCATTTGTATTGCTTGATATATTTAGTCAATGGAAAAATGATTCCATTATTGATATCATTTATATCTATATATTTTCGTGAATAGTGAAAATATTTTTTTATTAATTTTTTTTCTTAAATATATCTTTTAAATTATTTATTTTTTGTAAAACAATCGGGCATTAGATTAGACCACCAACGGTCAGCCGTCTAATTTTACCCATAAATAGGCTCTGCGATTCTGCCTTTCAATCCTCGTGTTGACTGAGAAAACCTTCTGACGAAGAAATTAGTAAAAAATCTAAAGAGTGGCGTCAGCGAGAGCTTGGTCTGACTTCAGATACGGATATTTTCAGCCTCTCCCTCACTTCAAGCTCTCCGCCGGATCAACAGCCCATGTCGAACGCCGTCGCCAACGGCCTCGCCGGCGCCGGAGGCGGCATCATTGCTCAAATCATCACCTATCCTCTGCAGACGGTCTCTCTCTCTCTCTCTCTCTCTCTCTCTCTCTCTCTCTCTCTGCGTTTTACGTACGCGGAGACACGAAACGGTATCGATTTGGCTTTGGAACCGCGGCAGGTGAACACTCGGCAGCAAACCGAGCGAGTGGCGAAGAGAGGCCTGAGCAGCGCCGACAAGAACGCTTTGCCTGCTCAGACGCGGCCGGCGGGCGGCACTCTCCTCCAAATCCTCCAGGTTTCGGTTTCGGAAGCTTCGTCAATGGCGATTGGCTCTGGTTAGCGAGTGTGCGGACGGTGATAGGATTTTGCATTTGATGTCCAGGTTCTGAAGACGGAAGGTTGGGGTGGACTGTACAGCGGACTCAAGCCTTCTTTGTTCGGCACCGCGGCTTCGCAGGTACAGAGCAGAGCTTGTTATAACGTCGCCGCTTTGGTCAGTAACTAGACGAGTGAAGAGGATTTTGCTCTTTAAGCAAGTGTTGCTTGACTGAGTGTTGGGGAGAGGTCTAATTTGCTACTTTGCTATAATGGACTTGTCCGGTGTACTTGCACAAATTACATGAGAGCTTGTTGTTGGTGCCAGTGGCGTTGGATTAGTGGAATAAGAAAGACGGTAGTCACATCTCCTGGACAGTGACCGAGGAGATTTCTGTGATTTGATAACTGTGTAAATGACGATTATGGTTGATCCCTGTGATATCTGCTAGCTGTTTTTTAGGCTTGTTTTACTGTTGATGATGGCGAAAGCTTGACTCAGAAAAGTGTATGCGTCTGATAGCTGAAACGCTTAGCTGATATTGGAAAACAGGACAACAATGAATGAGAAGTACCTTGGTACTTAGATTGATATATGGAGGCACTTTTGTTATATTCCCATCACACAACTTTTCTTGTTGATTCTAACTATCTTCTCTAATACTGCCAGGGAGTATACTACTATTTCTATCAGGTTTTCAAAAACAAGGCTGAGGCCATTGCCGCAGCTCGTAAGGAGAAAGGCCGTGGGGATGGCACTGTTGGCATGTTCTCTTGGCTTGTTGTGGCAGCGATTGCTGGGTGAGTAGTCAGTTCTATTAATCATTAAGCATTTCTTTCCATTTATTTTTGTTTGGGCATGAAGGCCAAGTTTGATCACACTGATGCCCTTCTTATTGTGAGATGCACTCTGCTTTGGTTCATCCATCACGTAACTGGATTACATTCCTCCAACAAATTTCTCGTGTCATCTCTTATACCTTCTTTTGCAGGTCCTTGAATGTGTTACTGACCATTCCTATCTGGGTTCTCGTCACTCGGATGCAGGTACCTTTAATTCTTCATTCACTTTATTCTATGGTCACTATATGGAGGTTTAGCATTGAATTCTTGGATATGAGATTGGTGTTCAATTAATCAGGTCCCTCATCTTTTGATATCCTTCACTTGTCAATACTTTGTAGCACTGAACATATCCAGCACTGATGATCCTGCATGCTGAGATTTTTTTACTTTCATTCAAACAAGCACTGAGTACCCAGCTGACAAAATTAGTAAAAAGGACATCCTCTTTTTACGTTTTATCATTGGGTGTCTTTTGATGAATATATACAAGTTTTTTGATCCTAAAGGAGATCATATGATTTCTCGTCAGTTAGTAGATACTGTGTCTTGTATGGCATCTTCCAATTCCGATAACTGCCTTCTATTTTACCTGATCCACCATTATTGGTGGCCTTGATATGCATGTGATTGGCATACTTGTGCTAAAAAAAAAAAGTTTTCAGGGGAAGATAACACTGTTCAGAAGCATGACTATAACTTGCTAAAAATGCTGGTTTCTCAGATGTCAGATAAAATACAATTAACTTGATTGCTTATGCAGTAAGCACAAGCTCCTTCTATCAGTTTCTAAGACTATAATTATGCTAATGATGTATATCTAGACTCTTCATGAGGTTTTTGGTTTAAAATCGTGACATGTGTTTGATGGTGCATTAGCAAAATATAGTTCTCATAATACTTCCTTGTTATTTGAGTGTGTAGACACAAACTCAAGCAGAAAGAAAAATAATGGAGGGCAAGAAGGAAGCTCTATTGGCTGAAGCATTGGAAAGGGTTGGCAAGAATCTACTTTACATGATAAATTGGCTGAACTTGAATCAGTGAAACCTCGTCCATATGGTACTCTTCAGGCGGTTGGTATTATCTATTTATCCACCTCTACTTTGAGCCTGTGCTTGTCCATCAATAACATTTATGATCACCGGCAAACCTTTCCTTTTCTTTCTTTAGCACTCATATTGGTTGCAATGCCAAGTTTCTTTCACATTCTTTTGTTGGACTCATCATCTAAGATGGAGATTATGTTCTGGTCTTCATATTTCATCATCAGACTCCATCCAATATAGTCGCTTTAATGGAAATTACAATTTTTGATATAAATGAAGCATGAATTGATAATGACTTCGCTGGATGGTCATGCAAAACACATCACGATGTAAATATGCTTGTGTACATTTTCATGCCCTATAGTTTACATGCCTGCACACATTCAAATATTATAAAAATTCTTGCTCAAGTTTATGTGTTTCAGAATATATTAGGCTGTTGATCTATTGTCACTTTGTTAAGATGATGAGACTGCTAACAAGCACGAAACTCCTCTCGACAAAGTTTTGTGCAAAAGTCCTCCTTTTATCAAGAGTGCACAGACAGATATGTGCATGCACACACTTTCGGTTACAGCATAATCTTCATCATCGAAGATAGATTTTGTTTGTGATGGTATCCAGGCATTTAATGTTATAAAACTATTCCTTTGAAAGTGTAAATATCAGCTGATTTCTGTGTAAACAATGCCTAAGTATTCTCTTGTATTTGTATTCTTCACTTAAGTATTGTTAACGATGTCCCATGCTTATGTCTGCTTACTTTTCATAGGCTCAAGAGGTGCACAGGGAAGCAGGGGTTGCTGGATTCTGGAAGGGTATTGTTCCAACATTAATTATGGTCAGTCTATTAAATCAGCTATAGAATGGATGGGAAATGTCTCGTTCTTCTTATTCAGGATGTTACTGTCATTTTTTTAAAGCGAGACCTATTGTTGATAGGTTTGCAACCCATCCATCCAATTCATGATCTATGAAACCTCCTTAAAGCACTTGAGAGCAAAGCGTTCTGCTAGTAAGACGGGATTGAAAAATGTGACTGCTTTGGAGGTACATCATTCTTGTTTGAGAATCATAGACTTTTGCTTGTAACACCATATTGGAGTTGCTTTTTATCTTCTTGTTAATGGATGTCAAATCATCTCCCTTGTGTGAAAAAGATAGTCGTGGCTCTTTGTCAAATAGGTCTTCTTGTTGGGGGCTTTGGCAAAACTCGGGGCAACTATTTCCACGTACCCTCTGTTAGTTGTGAAGGTAATAATTCGAACTCATTGCCCCATAACCTGAGTCCTGAGTTATGTTTCACTCATTCTTCTGTGTTTTGCTTATCTCTCTGCATGCATGCATGCATGCATATGTGGTGTTAGAATTTTGAGTTAGCTCTAATCACTGATCAAGTAGCTTATGCCCTGCTGTGGTATTCTTAATTGCTTGGCTGCTGAGTAAAATGGAAAATTTGTCAAATACTGCCAGATTCTTTATCTGCTTGTTTTTTGGTCAAATATTTCCACACTATCAGGTATACTCCACTTTTTAGGAGCTCCGATAAACATTGCATCATGGTGATATGATTCTATACTGGAGGGTATGCTTGTCTCTGATTCTCATCTTGCCTTTCCTTTTCCTTAATGTATTTTCAGTCAAGATTGCAAGCAAAACAGGAGATCGGGGGGAATGTTGCTTTGAGATACACAGGTCCATTTTATAGCATGTCAAGCTATATCGTCCCTCTTCATTTTAGTGTTTATATTTGTGCTTGATAGTCTATCCATCATAAAGCTTGATAGAGGAAAAGATCATTGCGTAATTTGTTTTTAGCCTGGATCATTGAGTAGTTACAGCTGTGCTGGAATACCTTAAGTTCCTTACTGAACCTTATTAAGCAGAAATATAATGACAAGTCCATTTCATGCGTGTTTTCCTCATATAAAGGGAATACTTTGTGACATTACTTTTGCCCTTGAAATAGCTTTCGTGGCCTAGGATCTGACTTGATTTTTTTAGAATTATGCTGCTGACAGATACTGTTGATAAGATCAGATATGCACATATATACCTGTAGTGACATTCAATCTGTGTACATTCACACCTACACTCTCTTCCATGATGTTTGGGTTTTAAATATTTTCCTGGTTCATGGTCTCAAAGTTTTAGTGGAAAAATCAACTGTTTTGCTATTGCTGGACTCTTAATCTTTTATTCACTGTATGCTTGCCTGTAAGATCAATAGCAAATCAGATAGTTTGCTGTTAGCTGGTCAACTAATCAATCATCTGTGCCAAGTCATTTTGATTGTGCCGTGGATAATTGATGGCCTTGGATGCTATTTTAGATGGTAGAGGTCCTGGGGCTAGAATTTTCAAAGCAAGAAAATTGGTGGCGAATGAGAAAGTTTGAACAGGGAGAAATAATTGTGAAGTAAATGCTGTTGTGGTTTTAAATTGCAGTCTAAACCTTTTTCTTTTGTAATTCCCCAATTCATCATGTCAGTAATAATGAATCAAAGCTAAGCTAGGAAAAGTCTGCCAAAAATTTTGGTCCCTCCTCTAATTTCAGCACATTTTGTGTGGTGTTCCTGCGCCAATCAAGCTGTTATGAGCATCATCATTCTAAAGTTTATTTGGCATATGGATATGACCATAGCAATTGTTCACATTTTATTTGGTGTAAGTATTCACCTTTATCCTAATTTCTACAGTAGCCAGTTTTAACAAAAGCTGCTCTTAAATACAGGTACATTTGATGCGATCATTAAAATGATCCGATATGAAGGATTGCAGGGATTTTATAAGGGTATGAGCACAAAGATAGTACAAAGTGTTTTTGCAGCTTCTGTGCTATTCATGATCAAGGAAGAACTTGTCAAGGCTTATATGCTGCTGGCAGATAAGGGCCAGAAGGTTATTTTGGATTTGTCTAAACGATCACTCACAAAGATATAAATCAATTAATTGTATACTTGTCAAGGTTCACATACCTACGGTATTTGCATTGCCTGTTGATGTGCAAATATTATCGATACCAGTGTTGGACCTGCTCGTTAATTCCTTGTTTGGGTGATAAAGTCCAAATCTTGTACTTAAGCTGCCTGATTATTGGTCCCACCAACTACTTTGTGTTCCACTTCACTCTGTAACTGTTCCAGTTAATGAACAATACTATGGTCAATATTTAAGGAATGTACTCATCTCTTGATGGTTTGGTTCCATTACAGCATCCAATTAATTTTCTTGCACATCTATACTTTCATATGCTATCCCTTTCCAGCATTATTCGGTAAAATGGCCTCTAAGAAAAGGAGCATTAATGCCCAGGTTCAACTTCGGTAATCTCCTAACGTTTAATTTGAATGCCTTGTCTTTGGCTTTATCGAAGGTCTAAATTGACTTACCCACATTGATCCTTGCCTGGGCTTTGCAGAGTCTGAACAGCCAAGTGGAGCATTTCCTTTTGGTTTGTTTACATATTTGTGCTGTTCCCTTAACTGCTTCTTGGTTGTTATTAAAATTAGCTGTAAATTTGTAATCTCCGAAATTAATCAATCAAGACTGTGCATAATGGAAACAATTTTATTGTTGGAGTTAGGAAATGAAGGATTTTTCTCCATAGATTTGAAAAGTTTCCTAATTATGCTTAGACCTGGCGAAACTGTTTAGCTCATATTTGGACAATGGAGTTTCATCAGCCTGCTTTCATATTTAAGGCACATCAGGTGGGGTGTTCATGCATGTCTAATCAGAAGTTTTCTACTGGCTAGACTTGCTTGATATATTTTCAACAGTCTGGATTGACATCAAAGATCTCAAGTGATTGATTGGGAATAACAACTGTGAAGAAAAGAAGTCTAGCCAACTTTGATTTTGCTCTAATTCTTCTGCACACGTCAACTAACTAGTATAAAATGCAAGCTGTTGGCAAAGGCCCACCTTTCTCCAGTTTTGTCTCAATAATACTATGCTGGACATTAGGTTTCCCCCGTTTCATTCTAATCATCCTCTTTTGCCACCAAGGATTTAATTCACAGGTGTAGTTCTGAGAAGGTTTATGTTTGATTACTCTAATTTCTGTTGCTAAAATTTTGTTCCCATACCCCAGGGATCCATTTTCAATTTTGGCACTTTTGATTTATGCACAACCATATTCTTATGTATGAAATCAATGAGAAGGTTTCTGGAGGATAAACTGTTGATGACCATCTTTCCCTCAAGAATCTATGACATATTACAATGCTGCTTCTCTTGCATTCGTTGAGTGAGAAATTTTAAGAAACTTTGATAACAAAATCTTGTCAAACTCTCAATGAAGGAAAATCCTAATTATGTAGTTTGCTTCCCAAGTAATCTCGGAAAAACATAGAGGATTCTTCATTTAGCACATATGCACCCAAATAATGATGATGCTGACAGGTGGCATTGATTTTGTATTCTTGGATGCTTCAGCTCTGAACTTTTTGTAAGGATGTTGTGAGGAAGCTTAAACATGCTCATGACATCACAATCCGTTGTTTCCTACTTTTCTCTGTGGACAGAAAATGTCCTTACACCTCCAAGAAAGATTAGGTCGCCTATACAGAGAACCAAAGCACATTAGTCCCTTGGCAGCGAAAGCTAAGCCATTTGTTTGATTAAGTGTTGGATGTACTTACCTGCTTCTTGCATCAATGTGAGAATGATGATCTTCTCTATCTTTTGATAAGCTCTGCTTGAGCTTCAACTTTCTTTTTGTTCTACCCTCATTGTCCATATTTGCATTTTCGAACAGTATGTCTTGACTATATGGTTCAACAGTTGCGTCACTGTGCTGTATAGAAGATACTGACAGCCACCGTTGCTTTACTGTTTTCCTTCTTGTGAGACAGGCTGCATCAGCTGGTGACAATGGATGGTTTGCTTCTATATCTGGGAATGTGTCCGCTTTGTTTTCCTGTGATGAAAGTCTCTGAATAGATAGATTATCTTGGGATGCATGTGTGATTGCCTTCTCTTCTCCTTCTGGAGCATTAGTGTTGCTATCTTCCAGCTGCTTTTCTGGTTCTGGAGAGCCTATAGGCAAAACCTCGTCTCCTGTATTCTGGTTTTTGGCGTAATCAGAACTGGTGTGGTAATTATTGGTCTCTGGAGGATATACTGTTCTCTGTTGCTTTCTGACGTGACTGGATTCTCCAGCTTGTATTTTCATGGTTCTGACTCCATCATATTCGACCATTCTCAAGTCAAGTGGCTCCAGACTCATATTTACTATGACGGGGCACCCCAGTGCATTTTGTAAGGCCTTAGATATGCTTTCTTCACACATCTCGGCAGTTGTCTTGTCTTCAGGTTTCTTGAAGATCAAATGCACAATGGCATTGGCTGTTGGAGTGAAATTGAATATCACTTGAATGATAGGTAGTTGATAAATGTCATTAAATTGGGTTTTGGACAGAATACATTACCGCTGGCTATGGTGAATGATGCGAGCTTCACTTGCTGGCAGAGGAATTTCCTGATATTTGTGCTTTCTACCTTTTCCACCATATCCATCGATATTTCTTCAAGGTCATTGAGTCGGGCCAACTTAGGCTCCTTTTCAGATTCTTTTCCTCTGCTATTTCGATTCTCTTCCATTTGTTCCATGGTTGTGCTATTGTCACTTCTGTCTACATCATTTAGCTCGGAAGTTTCACTGATGGAAGTACAATGCATCGGGATTCGATTTTGGGTTTGCTTATGATGCTGTGCATTGATTGACCCTGTATCGAGCTTGCCATTTCCAACTGCACATTTACTTCAGTGAGCATGCCTACCAATGCTTAATCCATATTATTTCAGGGACTTTTCCTGTTTATAAACAAGTACCTGAGGGTAATACAATGTCCTCTGGCAAGTCATTTCTCAGAGAGATTTTGTTGTGGTTGTCTTGTGAAGCAATTTGTAGAAGAGCAGCAAATACTTGGGTACTCTGGTCAATGAAGGATCTCGATTGCTTCTCTACTCCAACAAGCACTTTCAAGGCGTAGCACAACCTCTCTGATTGATTATTAACTGCAATGGTATCAAAAGCTCAGCTGATATGAAGATTTCATGCTTGCTATAAGTTGAAGTATCTTACTGAGGTTTGAGCCAACTTTCTGCACTGTCTTGTCATTACATGTGATGGTCAATGACGATAATCGGGAATTGGTGCCGGCGGCATTTGAAAGTATGTCTTTGACGAGAGATGCCAATTGGGATACCAAGGCTTGTGGTTCCACACCTGTTCGAATAAGCTCTGTTGTGAGTTTGATGGTCTCCATTGCGTCCCCTGATACTGCTGCCCTAAGCAAGTCATTGAGCTTGTTGCGAGGGATTAGGCGTACCTACGGATGCAGGTTTAAGTTAAAAATGTATGAAAGATTTGGCTAACAGAGCCCTGTTTGGAAAGGAAAATGATGGAAAAATGTAAAGCTTTGATTGATGACGCACCATTTCTTGAACCATGGAAGTAGTGATTCTTGACCCCACTAAGGATAACTGATCTAATATGTTTTCTGCTTCTCTCAGGGATCCTTCTGCCTTGGCAATGATCAGCTGCAATGCTTCTCGTTCGAGTATTATACCTTCCTGTGCAGCGATCAGTGCGAGCTTGAGTTTGACGTCCATATCCTTGAGTTTGGGAAAGAAGTACTTCTGACACCTTGATGATACTGTTACAGGCAAGGTATCTATGTCTACAGCAATCAGGACAAAAACTATCTTAGTACCATATATTCCTTCTACTATGCCCAAAAGTTCATCCCATGCTTCGGCAGTCAGTAAATGACATTCTTTGACAATGAAGACCTTAAAACCTGGGATTGCATGTGCAAATGATGTGCTCTGGATGAGTGTCCTTATTTTTTCGAATCCAGCAAATCTGCTTCCTGAACACAACTCCATCATGTAAAGGCTTCTTGAGCACCCTCTGCAGTTCCAGCATGGCCGAGAATGTGCGCCAGATTTGCAGTTCAGTGCCATTGCTAGTATCTTGGCGGTTGATGTCTTACCTGTGCCACTTGGGCCGTGGAACAGGTAAAGGGACGCGACCTTTTGCTTCTGAATAGAAGTAGACATTGCCTTGATAATGATCTCGTGCCCTGCTATGTCCTCAAAACGCTTTGGTTGGTATTTGAGACAAAGGCTTGTGCTCGAATAGTTCTCTTTTTGGCTCCGGACTGGCTTCAGCTCCAGCCTTTTGATAATTGTGATGTCCAACAGTCGGATTAGTGAAATTCATTCCTGATATGGAGAACTTTTCACGAATCATTTCGTCCCTTGAATAATCCTCTGACGAGATCAGGTGATCCTCAAGGGGATCAAGTTTTAGGGATCTTCTCCTGCTTATGCCATATCCATCCACGGACCTTCTACCCACCGCAACAATTGCCTTCCTTCTCTGAGCCTTGCGCATTCTCGACCACTTCCAGGGCACAGTCCATCCTTTACTTTCAACTTTGTAGCTTGGCCCAACCCTACCCTTTCCCTCCGGCAACTCAGCTAAAGCCGAAAAAGATGAGCTCCGCTGCATTTGACCTGAACTCGGCGAACGCTCTTGAGATGGATCATCATGGTAGCCTGACAGATAACTTAGGGATCTCTGCCTATCCTTCTTCACCGGCTTACTCGAGGCTCCAGTGCCACTGGCCTGACGATTATTAGAGCTCATGCCGGGCTATCTTCAGCAGCACAATCTCTGAACTGAAGGTCCGATAGTTTTCTTTCGGGTTGACCATTCACTAGAAGGAAGTAGTGAGCCATGAAAGAACGAGCAAGATCCTCCAGACATTTAAGCACTCCCCTCACCTGACTAGTTCATGCTCATGAACATGAAAATGGCCGGCCATCTGGTCGTACAAATCTTTTTAAGGATCGGCGATTGGAGAAGCTGATGATTGCAACAGACCCGCTCGGATTTTTCACTGGCAGAATTCGAAAGAGGGCCTCATGGCCGGCTAATTTCATAATCCTGGTATGGATCAGCGAGTCACTTTCTAAATGATGCTTATGCATAATATATATATTTTGGCATCGCTATTGTTTTAAAATAATACCAATAATGGAAATGGGATTAAGTTTCTCCGTCGAAAAACTATTGCATGCCGGACTTGCTTTCTCTCCATTTGGACGCTGATTAGCTTCTGGAATAGACTCATCAAATTAAACAGAGTCGCATCACTGTCATCCGATGTTCGGCTACCTGCTCTACCGCTTCTTATACTACTTAACACCCCTCTCCAATCTCCGGACATCAACGTGTTTTTATCATGATTCTTTTAAGGACTTTTACATGAACCAACAACTCACTTTTTCCTTTCTTTCATTTTTTTTTACACAATTCATTCCTATTGCCATTAAATAGTTTCATCAATCCTTGTTGATTTTGAAAATATTTTTCATTGATTAATTATATCAAATGACCAATTTTTGAAAATTGTTTGTCAAGTCATTCATTTCCAGTCAAACAAACAGTGCTTAAAGATTAATACATGATCCACTATTGAGGGCTGTTGAAGTGCTTGTTTGTTGTCAGTGCGGCCGTGTCCATCCATTACACCGATATACACTAACTGTAGAAATACCCAGATTTGTGCTTACAGATGGTTACAAGAGATAAGCGTGAATATGATTATTTAAACTAAGATTCTGAATGAGAGGATGATTACAAATTTTTTTGTAAGACATATACACTAAACATAGGAACAATCTCGTCAATGATGACAACCTTTTAAGGTATGCCCTTTTGTCAGCATGGTGCGACTTACAGTAAGTCTGGAATTTGGGCGATGAGTTCATTGATCGCGGTGGGCTCGGCTTGCAAGTAGTTAGCATCGATGGGTCCAGAGGTCTCTGGATTTAGTTGAATGTTGGAGTAGTTCATGGCCGACCTTTCTGACGCCGTTTGGAGCCTTGTGGAGTGGAATCAAGCGGTGGGTTTAGCTTCTCCTGTTTTGGCGGGGTCTTCCAAAGAATTGGAGGACGAGATGCTCGGTGGAGATCCGCTTTGTCCCATTCGAACATGGGAAATGAGTTCTTATCTTTTCCTTTATTGTCGTTCTTCTTCTTTTTTAATTTTAAATAATCGATCTTGTTTCCCTCTTGGTGGGATGGGAACGAGTCTTTAGTAATATGAACTGCCTTTGAGGAGTTTTAGGCTGGGTTGTGAGTCCTAATTTGAGTTTGAATAGGATAACATTATTTGGTGTTTGGCGATGTTCTTTGGACTAAATAAACCTGAATATATTTGGATAAAATGTCAGATGAGAAATCCTTCAGCATAGGGATGAAACAATTCAGATTTAATAAAAAAAAAAAAAATTTAAAGTAACTTTTTAACAATTCCTATTACCTTCCAATAGAGTGATGGAGATAGTCGGCACCGTGCGAAGATCATCATCAAGATAGCCAACCATTGTTGCTTATGACCACTGCACAAAGCCGGCTGTTCACCAGTTGATAAAAATAAGGGCCAGCGACCAAGACTTCCCGGCGACCAAGCTCTCGTGCGTTGTCCACTTGACGGGGGCATCAGGGGCGCTGCAATGGCACAGTGGAGCAGAAGAACCTCCTCCTGGGGGGGCCCCAAGTCCCACGGCGCACCCCTACTCCGCTGTCACCTCCCTCGAGTTATCCGAGATGGTGCCGCCACTTTCTTCCATGATGAGCGTCTGGCCACACAATCCACAGGAAGTGCCTCCTGTTCATCAAGAGGCCGTAACAGGACTTCGTGAGCTCGTGTTTGTTGAGAGTTGTCATGCTCCCGAAATCGACTGTCTAGAGACGGTTGCTTGCTTATCACAGTGGTCGGGAGGGCTTGAGTCTCACGCACGAGGAGTCAGTCGGAGATGAGATTTTCAATTTTAAGCTACGGATTTTCAAATCGAAATTTGTATCGAGAGAGTAAGGAAAGAAACGAGAGAAAATAAAACTCGTGTATGTGGAAGGTCTTCTCTCTCCCTCTGTCTCTCTCTGTCTCTCGACTTTAGCCTTTCTTGGTCTCTTCCTCCATGATACAGAGGTGAGGGATTTGACCTAAACCTCTCTTTTCCCATTCCTAGTTTGCCTTTTCTTTTAGGAGAAAGTTCAAATAGTAAAAATTGGGTGCACAGGGTAATTATCTAATGAGGCCTAATCAATGCTTAAGGCTTTAACATTTTATTGTTAAAATATTGGACGGTGTTGATGGAAAAGTGATATTACTTACGAAGGACAGTTAAAGAAAGAAAATCTAATAACTCCTCAATATATACAGGGTTTCATCGCTCAACGTTACAAAATTGGTAGTTTTGAATAGGATGATGAAATCAATTTTTGATCAAGGTTGTATCTGCGAATAAGCTCCAAATTACAATGAATCAACGATTATTTTCTCCATTCTTATCCTCAATTTTCTCGGATTACATTAGCAAACAAACAACTATGATTTCATGAATCTTATCTTGTGATTGCAGGTACCACCAAAATTTAAAAAAGAAGAAGAAAAAGAGTATGTCCATCAAGTAGGTAAAAATATGGGATTGATTGATGCCATCATGTTGTTCGAGTTTGCTATGGTGATAACCCTGGAGTCATCTCGGATGAGAACTCAAGGCGAAACGGAAACGCTAATGCCGAGATTTATGTTACGACGTAAGTAGGTGTGGTAACAAAAACAAGCAAAATAGAATGTATGATAAGACATGTCTTGTGACACCTTTTGTGTTTTATATCGGTACGGTCACAACTGTGGTTCCTTATGTAGATAATCCTAATTAAAGAAACCCGAGACTCGTAATTCTGGAGACTATCGCAGCTCTTACGCATGCAACAAATATCGTCCACTTATTTATTTTGTCCTTGGGCATACTTTCTTTTGCTTGTTCTTCCACTGTTAATCAGACGAAATAATAAGTTTGGTTTGTGTTAGGTGCATGCACAAATTCAATTTCATATATCAACAAGTGCGAATGGACTCGATGTTTGAGTTATCGACCAAGTTTTGGCTTGTATCTTATGTGATCCATGTTGGTACATTCATGACACTTAGTAGCTAAATTAGTTATAGATGTCAGGAACTAACTATTTGCATAAAAATTACTAACCATACATGTTAAGTTTGTAACATGCTAATTCTTTCGCACATTAAAAAATTTATCATGTTAAATTACTAACCACACTTATAAGATTTCAAATAAATTGAAAACTTATAAATTTTTTGATTTACTAGGATGTTGGCAAATTCCTCATAATGTTAGTAGCTTACTAACCTACACCTGTAAATTGTAATGAAGATGGTAACTTAATAATTTATTGGGCGTTGGTAAATTCAGTATAATAATGGTATATTACTCACTTGTAAAATTCGAAAGAAGTTAAAGTTTTCAGTCTTAGTAGATTATTGACGACATTTATAAAATTTCAGAAGAAATTGGTAACTTATTAAATTTTATAGAATATCGTAAAATTCCTTATACGGTTCCTATTTTCCTGGAAGTCAAAAGAAGTTGGTAATTAACCAATTTATAGAGAAGCTGGTAATTTCCTATGGTGAAAGTATTTAACTAATAATACTTGCAAGATTTATATTAAGTTAGCAACTTATTAATTTATCGGATGTTGGCGAATTCTCTAAAGGTTGACACTGACCAACTAGTAACAAATTTATTTCCCTTGTGGTGTGGTGTGCTTTGGCTGGCTTCTTCATCAATTTGATGTCAAAAATGCCTTCTCACATGGTGAGTTGGTTGGGGAAGTGTACATGGAATAACCATCCAAGTTTGTTGCACAATAGGAGAATTTGGTATGTCATTTTCATAAGGCTTTGCATCAACTCAAACAATCTCATCATACTTGGTTTAGTAGGTTTAATGATGCTATTATCAAGTTCGGATTAAAGTGGTGTCAAGTAAATCATTCAACCTTTATTTTTGTCTCCTTAGCTAGTTGTATCCTTATATTGGTATGTATGATTCATATTATCATTACTAGTAGTAATTCAAATGGTACTCAACGAATTAGGCAGTTTTTGCATATAGAGTTTAATACTAACGTTCATAATATTTCCTTAATATTGACGTTACTTACTCACATGTAGGTATTAATTTATCACAGCAAAAATATGTCATTGACATTTTTTATGAGGTTGGATTTCTTAGAGCAAACCCAATCGATACTCTTATGAAATCCAATGTAAAACTTAATACAAAATATGGAGAATTATTATTAGTAAGTTGAACTATCTTTTGCTATTAGTATAGTAAGTCAGTTCATGAGTTCTTCTCATACTAATCACTAGGATGCTATCATTCGGATTATCAAGTATTTGAAGGGAGCCTTAGGTAAATGACTACTTTTCAAGAATTATGGCCATTTGAACACTACAAGTTTATGTAATGTAGATTAGGCTAGATGTCCTATTGATAGGAGATCTACATCAGGCCATTGTGTGTTTCTTGGAGATAATTTAGTTGCCTAGAAGAGCAAGAAACGACACGTACTTCCCTGATAAAGTGTTGAAGCAAAATATAGAGTTATGGCACATGTGATAAGTGAATTGCTCTGATGGAAGATATTACAGTCAGAAATTAACATTTTAACATTAGACCCATAGGTATCATATGTGATAATAAATCAAATATTCATATTGTAAACAATCATATCTTCCATAAATGAACTAATCACACTGAGATTGATTGTCACTTCACACAATAAAAAAATCCATAACGGGGAAATGATTCTTCAACATACAAGGACAGAAGATTAACTTGCGGATATCTTTACTAAATCTCTATGTGGGAGTAGAGTGAGTTTTTTACATAATAAGTTGGGATTATGTGATATCTATGTCCCAACTTGAGAGGGGTGTTAGGAAATATATTAGTGAGGATAGAATGGCCATTTCATGTTTAGAGGGTTTGATATATACACACTTGTAATCCCTTTGTAGAAGGGTAAGAAATTATTATCTCCTTAAAACATTTTCGAACATAAAAAATGGTCATCTGACTCGTGTTTGTATGAGAGTGATTCTATCTAGCGTACCAGAGCAAGGCCATCTCACAGGCACCGCTGTGGTGAACCTCTAGAATACCACCATGCAGATACTGCAGAGACCGAAAAGATATAGATGTAACCGTGCATGGATTAACACGGACAGTTCCAGGTTAGTTGACTCACGACTTTCAGATGCGAGTTTGTGCAACCGTGCTTTAGATGATACATATAACTACAAATCCAATGGCATAATTTCAAACTAAGAATCGATAGGTAGAACTCATTTGGAAGGAGACAATACACATTAGTTTAATATTTCGATAGGCCAAATTTGCTCATTCAGGCTGCAGCAGTAAAAAATGTCAAAGTAACACCAGAGCAGTGAAAAAGGCTGGATAAAGCCTCGTGCACATTATTCTACTACCCTGGAATCAAATCTATTCTACATTCTTCTATGACTACTAACATTCGAATAATTTATTTTACAAAAGAAGAATGACAACAATATCTCAATTTCCACTTTTTGGTATAAAAATGTCCACAATTTATCACATTAACTTCCAATAAGACGTTTACAATGGCGAGAAAGCCAAATCAGGAGATTTTGACGTCCTTAGCAGTAACTGTTGCAGCATTCTAGCTGCAAGACGATGGGTGACGCCACCAGCAAGATGCACTCCTAAGCTGCGTGCCTCAGGTTGCTGGAGGACCTGCACCAAAATCTATCACCAATTACAGCAATGTGGATGAAAAACTGCCAACATTTCCCAAAATTGAACATAAAGATATCCCCACACATCTGTTTAGCTTTAAAGTTAGGGTGTTCATTTACCAAGCATACAAATACCGGAATTGCCTGTGTTTCGTTTAATTTGCATTTAGATGCTTCATCACATGATTGCTCCAAAATGAATCTTGCTACAAAATAAATCTTGTCCTTCATATATTGTTAAGGGCCCAAAATTTTCCAATGTCATCTGGAGAGTCAAATCATTAGGCATCACTTGTTTTAGCTACTCAAATATTGGCCTAAGAAGTTTGTGCTTTTTTATTAGACAAATGAAAGTCCAAGCAAGAATTGGACTAAACTCAAAAGTGTGGCTCTATAATTCAAAAATGTGGCTCTTATTATAGATTAAGCCCTCATATATCAGGTCCCTCACACCAAACAATTATTCGGTGAACCTAATACATATATTAAACCACATCTAGACCATCAAATCTGGTGGGACTCGCACATGGCTCATCATTTTTAGTTGTTCAGATTCAGCTTAGTACATCTAGTAAATTCATCGAATAATTTCTCTGCTCATATCACCTCTTAAAAGGTCACACCCCCTCTAGCTCTACTCTTCAAAATGAAGATTCTGACAGACATTTTTCCACCTTTAGCAGCATGTATCCACCTTGACAGATAGTTCCACCTAAGATCAAGTTAAGCTTATATATTTTTGTCGAGGCTGTCCTCGGGAGAAGACAGAAAGAAAAAAAATTTAGAGCTTAGTTATTTACGCCTCAATAAGGATTTGGTAACATCAAAACTCTAAGGGTTTTTCCAGAACTTCTTTATTGCAGCAAGAAATTTCAACACTTGATTTCCTTGGTAGCTCTTTGATCAAATTCTACTTTTAAGCATGGTTCATGAAAACCCTTAATTGCAACAGATAACAAACTTGAAGTTTCATATTTAGTAAATTGAAGTGTGATGCAGTAAGAATATTTTATATCTTCATGCTTTGTAGTATATATACAAAGATTTCAACGACTTCTTATTAGAAAGGACAGTCTTGCTACCGCTAAATTAATTTGTAAATCCATACTGATTGTATGGGACTCTCTGTTTGCAACCCGAAATTACTAATTCTAAATAATGTTTCAGTCTCAGAATCACCAAAAGTGTAAAAAATCTTAGCTTGTTTTATAGGTAATTGATGTGATTTCCAATTAACAGAAACTCAGCCACTTACTCCTGGCAAACTGACTGACTAAATGGCAATCATTGATTGCTCTCGTTTAACACAGTAATAACTATCACCTGTGGTGATGTAGTTGTCAATGGTAATATCCACAATGCCAATTACTCCTGCAGGATACTGGTGTTAACATGTATACTACTGTTGCTTCTAAGGCTAATAATTGGTTTAGCTATTCCTGAGAAAGCATTGTTGTTGACCAAGGGAAAAAAAAATTCAAGCTAAAAGCAGTTCTTCCAGTAATAAGCAAGCCAACGATTTATGTGCTTTTTTTGTCAAGATATGCACGTGTTATGTTCAAGGAATATTTGGCCACTCTTGGAAAAATCATGGCTACATAAGGAGCAGCAATTTTCAGCAAGCAAGGGCCATTCTATTAGTCATAGACTATGCACCACTCAGGAAGCTTCCTCAGAACCAGAACAGTTTCATTGCAATGTTCAGCTTCCTTTTTCTGGCCAATCTTCCAATTGCATCCTACTACATATTGTAACTTCAAGCTGATCTTATTCCAAAGTGATAAGAAGCAGGATAAGCTGTCTGAGGAGTTTTTTATGGGAAAGAAGAATTTTTTCCAAACCAAACTCAACTGAGTTGATGGTCTTTGAGGCCATAGTTAACCTGATCTATCTGCCAATAGCTTACTCCCACTATGAAAGCAAACTAAGAGGCAGCATACTCTTTTTCAATGTCTATGATGGATCAGTAAACAGATAGGAGACCAGCACAATTTGCCACATCCACTCTCTAGATGTATATAGTTGCACCTACTAAAGTCCATATATAGGAGAGCAGTATAATTCGTCAAAATTATATAGCATCATGGAATTACAGTATCACTTTGACTCTTACCTGTAAAACAGGCTGTAGAAGCTGTGGATCAAAACTCTTAGAGGTTTGCAAGAGGCCCCATATCCTAAAAACCTGATCTCGAAGATCCATCAAGCTTTTCAGTTCAACATTGCTCATTATGAAGGGTCCATTTGTATCCGAATTGAGCAAAACCCTCATAAAGTAGGGAATAGAGTTGTAAGTATCAATAGCAGAAGCCAGAACAATAGCTTCCACGACATACACAGCCTCCTTTATGACCAAAACTCGAAGTTCTTCACCATGTGGATCTAATAACAACCTCAAAACAGGTTGTAAAGCATCCTTGGTTGAAAAATCTCTATCTTTACTACCCTGGACAAGTAGGTTTTCAAGTCTGTTCCACCTTCACAAGACAAAGATTTTCGTATAACCAAACCAAATCGACAGTCTCAAACAACAATAAACACGGGTGGTTACATACCTAAATCTCCCATCCTTGAACAGCAACTCTATGAGGGCATCTCTAAGATATGGATTTGGATCAGTGAGGAGTCTCTTAGCAAAGTACGGATATGATGCAGCCAACACCTTGAAATTAGGATCAGCATGGAGTGCTAAGCCTTCTAATACAGTAAGTGACTTCAATATCAATGCATAATATGGCGGAACTGCAGATAAAACATCCATCCCAACAATCATACTTCAAGAGAAAACCTATAAACTGATCTGTGCATGGACGAAAAAGATGTAGTTGTTCCATTTAGGTTATTTCAAATTAAATGGTTTTACTCCGTTTAGTTCTCCAAGGAAAAGGACACATCACTTTGCTGCACAAGAGCAATAAAATTTCACCTCGGAGCTAATTGAGTACTTCAGAACTGGCAAAATGATATACAAGATGAAACATGATATAGCTACTGAAGTAGAAAAATGATCTTTACTTACCAGTAAACGGATACTGATAGAAAACAGTTCCCAGACCATCCACTATCGACTTGAAATTCAAATCACTCACAGTTGCATTAAGAGCATCATCAAAGAAGTTCTGTAATGCAGGCACAATGGGAGAAACATCAACTTCAGGTGACAAAAAATCCAGAGCATGGTAGTCACGAGCCATAGCTTCATAGTCTCGATTAACCAGGTGCACAATATGACCAATGATAGCATATCTGGCTTTCTCTGGGGTCTCACTCATCATCCCAAAATCAATAAAAGCGAGTCTTCCCTCAGGTGTTACTAAAAGATTACCAGGATGAGGATCTGCATGGAAGTATCCAGACTCGAGCAATTGTCTGAGGCTGCATTGTATGCCTGTGCTAACCAAATCCAAAACCTTTAGGCCATGTCTCTCAAGGGCATCCAGTTCATTGAGTTTAACTCCAGTAATCCACTCCATAGTCAACACTTTGCCACTAGTGTAATCCCAGAATATATCCGGTACGAGTATATCTTCTTTGTCAGCATACAATTTTTTAAATCTCCTTGCATTCTGCCCCTCCTGCAGGGACCTGCCAAAATTAACAATCAATGGCGAAATACCTCATACAAATTACTATCAAGCAGTTCATGGGAGGTTGGAAACTAGTGAGGTCACAAGTGTATATAGAAGAAAGAAGGTCAAGGTACTGCGACGTTTTGCCTCTCAGCAATAATTAAACCTGATCACGTTTGCACCAACCGAATTGCTTATCGAAATCTAACCTGCACATAGTTGAGCTCTTGATACACTCTTCGTGCAAATTCATCAACCAAAGCAACAACATCCGAGGTAATGCCACTGACATACTTATTAATAAGAAACCCCAGTCCTCTCATAAGATAAAAGTCAAGCCCGATAGCCTCTTGAATACCAGGCCGTTGCACTTTGATAGCTACCAACTGTCCGCAATACTTTAGTCGAGCTTTATAAACTTGGCCCAAGCTTGCTGCTGCAACTGGAGTAGCAGATATGGAGGAAAAGATTGAATCAAGGGGCATCTCCAGTTCACTCTCTATACATGCAAACGCATCTGAATCTGGGAAAGTTGGCAATGCATCCTGGTCAATCATAATGACATTAAATGTCTTCCCAGCACCATAATGATTTATACTTATGACATCCAGACATAGAAAGAAACAGAGACTAGGTGACATATATTACAAAAATTCAGTCAGTGCTGCAACTGGTTATATAAAGATGACTTTAAAGCTGCAAAGTCATCATATTTAACACTTCCACCTGGATGCTGCTATATGACAACAGTATGCACATTCAATACACTCACAAGAAATCATCATTTGCTGAATCTTAACAACACAGACTGAGTTATGATATCCCTAGTCATGTCAGCAATATTCTTTCACCAAGCATAGGTGAGTGACAAGCCTAATTGTCAATACAACAGCCATTAGCACCCAAACCTATCATGTGGTGGTTGAGAGCTAGTTCATGTCTTATGATTGTATTTGTAGTTCATCTCATCTCATCTCGTGTCATTTAACTCATTATAAAGAGTTCTTTCAGAAAAACCAGCCAAAACATGTCACTTTCTGTTAGTTTCAATTCGATTGATCCATGTAATGTTAGAGATGCGCTTCCCATCATGTCCAAATTAGCAACATCAGTACCTGAAGTTGAGAGAGTTCTTCAATGTACTCAGGAGGACAGATATCAGGTCTGGTCGACAGCCCCTGCCCTATTTTAACAAATGTAGTCCCTAACCGTGTCAATATCAGCCTCAACTCCATGCCTCGCTTTCTTCTGTTCTGATCAACCCGACCATACCTTTGATCGATTAGGAGCTTCAACGCAAACACTCCAAGAGCTATCAATACGTCCAAAGCCCTTCGCATGACCTACTCACAATTAAATTCCACTCAGCTCGTCAAAGAATAAACCACACCTGAAATTGAAAATCACAGTCGAATTCTTGTACGGACAAACATAAATTAGTAAACATAACATACTAATGTGCAGGAAGTGATAGAATAAGAGATCAGTTTCAAGTAATCAACTCCCTCAACACGAGAATTTACTTTGAACTTCACCACACACAACGAGTCTGCTCATATACCTAACGAACGTTCTCGAGTAAAACAAAAAATTGACGTCTCTGAAGCAAGAGAAACAGCGATTAAAGTTCGCCTGCTCAGCTAATGGTCGATGCCATTCGCCACCTCCGAATGTAATGCAAGGCGAAAGTCACCGGAACACTACTACGATCAGCACATACACATTCGTACAGACGAACATCCACGAGCAAGCACGTCGACGTTGAGAGGGAGAGACCTTAACAGGACGCGAACGGTACTTGCGAGCGAGAAGCTCGGGGCTGTACACCGGAGAATTCACAGCGCGAGCCAAGGCTCGGGACTCGGCTTGAATCTCCGCCGCCCGATCCACGGCCGACGCGCGCAGGACCGCGCCGCCGCCGGCATCCGCGGGCGAACCGCGAGGCCGGGCCTCCAGCAATGCGGCTCTCGGCGCTCCGATCCCCGAGAACCGCCTCGGAGCTCGAAGACGAGTGGAGAACGGCGAAGCCACGGCGAGAGGAGCACTCATGTCTGCGGCACTACCGTCGTTGGCCTGAGAAATCGGAGGAAGAGAGAATGAGAGAAGGAGAGATGGGGCGAGGGGTGAGTGGCGATCGGAGAAGGCTTTTTGTTGAGCGTGTGGGGCTTACGAGCAAGGCGTTGCGGGAGGGAGTCTCGTCGTCTCTCCGGCGTGAAGTGCAGAGCTGGTTGTGTTGTTGCAGGCCATGTTACCCTCGTGTTTCCCTTGTCTCACCAAAACGAAGTGAGCGACACGGAAGAGAACACGCTCGTTTCTTCAGTTGTTTCTTTTTTCAATAAACGTATTAAAAGCCCTAAATTTTTTTACGAAAATATAATGAAATCTTATAATTTAAAATTATCATATTGATATAATCAAATTCTTCTGTTAATTCTGACTATTTAAACTAACAGAAAAATGATCATGTGGCATTTTTAAATATTTTTTGTGTCTTATGTGGTGATGATGTGATTAAAATATGAAATATAAAATTAAAACAACGTTATTTTGAATTTAATTTTAATTTTCTAACCAAAATCTTAATTAAATAAAATAAAAAGCATTTTTAAATAAAAACTCAAAGGAAAGGAGCAAGGGCAAGGGCTGGCGGGGACCGCTAGGGCCTTGGCAAGGGCCAAACCCCCACCAGCGCCGCCCTTGTCTTTAGCCTTTTTTTCTCCTTTTTGTGTTTTTTTAAAATACTTTAATTTTATTTAATTAATATTTTGGTTTAAAAAGTATAATTTAATCCATGCAATCACCTTAATTGGGAGAAAAATATTAAACAAAATCATGTCAGTATGGGTGAAGTTAATAGAAGGATCCAATTATATCAACCCAATAAGTTTTAGAACTTGATTGTATTTTTTAAAAATTTTAAAATTTAATTATATTTTCACGATAAATTTTAGCAATAGTTTCTTACATAGCTTTTATGATGTGACAGGATCAATAAAGGTACATTAAATAGTTTTTATGATGTCACGTGCTCAACAAGAGTCTAATTATTCCTAAAACCGATGATAGGGATGGACAATGAATTTTTTTGGGGGAGCGCCGGGCGGGGGTTGGGGGGGGGAAATGAAATGCATGTGTACCGGTCATGTCTTGGAATGAAAAGACACTTCTAAATCGGTTATTATTTTTTAAGTGATTCAAACAATCTGTGTATGACCAAAGAAAAAAAAGGAACCAATGTGTACATGAAATATATTGGACCAAAATAAGTCCTTAAAAGATTTAAGAAAAAATAAACGTGTGGGAGATCCACTTTAAAATAAGAGATTTTGTAATGTTATCAAGAAAAATATTTACTTATCAATAAAGGGGTATGAGGATGCAAATACTAGTACGTATGAATGTAGTCTTACTAGGCTCCCCATTAAGGAATTACCGTAGGCGGCCCTCACATGTGGATGACCACTCGAATTTGAGGTGAAGCCAAAAAAATACAACAACTTGACGTTTTTAGTTAATGATCCTTAGCACGCCCCGAGTTTTGTTTTGCTTTTTTTTTCAAGTGATTCAACCAATTCGTGCATGAGGTATTATTCTAGTATATACTTGTTTTTTTTTTTTCGCTAAGATTATTCTAGTATATCCTTTTGACAATAGAAAGCATGGCCCACGAACTTCTCCCTTTCCCTTTCTTTGTTTCACGCTGTAAAGCTCCCTCCACATTCTTCCAAGGACCCGCTCAATTTCTAGAGTCTTCCCATTCCTTTGATTCGTAGGGTCGCCTACATCATTTCAAGTACAACATCCCCCATCTTATCCATCTATCATAAAATCTTGGGAAAATTCCAAAAAAAAAACCTAAATGCCATTAATTTCTCAAATAAAAAGGGCTCGAAATTGATCTTATTTCAAATAATGGACTGAAATGACCATGATTATTTTAAATGAGGGCATGACTTTGTTAGTTACCGGCCAACTAAATTTTTCGACTAATCAAGGGCATTTTTATCATTTGCCACTTTTCCTTTTTTCTTTTGTTTCATCTTCTTCATCATTGTCCCGACGACGCCCACAGAGGGTTAGGCGAGGGTTGCCCTCGCCTGATCTAACAAGGGTCACCCTCACTCGCCACAAGCAAGGGACGGGCAAGACCATCTCTCACCTTGAGGACCTCGCGGCCATTCGTGAGGTTGGCCTTTGTTTATCATGGGTGAGGCCGAACTCTCCAGATCTAGTGAGGGTCATCCACCCTCGTCGGCCCTAAGCGAGGACAGGTGAGGCCGTCTCTCGCCTTGAGGGAGGTCGTCCGCGAGGTTAGCCTCTCGTGATCACGGGTGTAACATCCTCAAAAACCAATCCCATGAAATTGACCATAAGGTCTTAAATGAGTTGACCATGGGCCATTGACCATGAATCGATTGGTTCGATCGGTAAGGATCAAAGATCGGTTGTGGTCCAATCGACCGATCCGTCATGAACTGGTCGAGACGTCGGCCATGAAAGATATATCGACCATACCAATAAAAGCTTATTACCAACTCATAAGATGACTTTTCGGTCACAAGGATTTGTCATGAGACAATTTTGGATCAACAGATGGTCATGGGTCGATCCGACCAGTCATAACGCCTGGTTGTGGGTGATTCCACCGGGCTATGTACCGATACACGGACGATCCAACTTGACCAAAAGTAATCGTCTTTCAACCAAAAATGCACCATTCCCTATTTAATTCTTAGTGACCATAAATGAATCTCGAATAGATGATGTCCAATCATGGATTGGTAATGCATCGGCCATGAACCATGCGGATGGATCGGGTGCCAATCGGAATGAGCCCCGAGATAAACTCGGCTATTCCATCATAATTCCTACGGTCCATGAGTGTCTTGATTTAGTGCTAGGCTATGGGTAGTCTTGAAATTGGCCTTGAATCGATCCGATGATCAATGATCGAATTATAAGGGAAACCTCATGGTCGGCCCATCGCCCAAGGAAGCAATTTGGGCAAATTTGGGGTATGTGACCCAAACCCCGGGCATGTGTAAATTGATTTTCTAAGACATGTCATATGATCCCTTTTCTGGCCCCAAAATCGACTTGGATGGTGGAATTCTTCGGACCGCCTTCTTGGTTAAGAAAATGTCAAAAGAGAAGAATTATTTAGAAACCTTATTGGATAAGCCTTATCTCTTACTTTTCAAAGTTTATGATTATGGTCAAAAATATCTTAGGGGCTATGATGGAGACGAATTACACATGGCCCAATCGGAACACAACACCCAAACCTTCATTATGAGCCTATGGAAATTTAGAAACTTAGTTGGCAAGTTAGGTGACTTCCTAGTCAAACTTCCATAAATGCCAATAAATGAGGGGAAACAAGTGGGTCAATAGGAAAGTGAAAGGCGGGCCATCGTTGATGACGTCTACTCATTAGACCGCCAAGTAGAATCTTTAGCCATGCCTAGTCATCCTTAGGTGCAATTATTGAGGAAAATAGGCTTGCCACTTAAGGATTCTAGGCGGGCCATTTGGAAAAAGAGGATTGGATGGTTCGAAGTGCAATGATGAGTTTGGAGACTATAAATAGGAGAAGCCTCTCCTCCTCCCTCACCATTTGCACCATTCTCCTCCTTCCTCTTTCCTCCTCCCTTAGCCGCCCTCTTCATCTTCACACCCACTCTCTCCTTTGGTTTTTAAGGAAGCCGCTTTCTCTCTATCAAGTAGTTTCTCTAATGTTGTGAGGTTTGTCGAGGTAAGTAGAATCTCTTACTTCTCCCTAGTATGATCATTTCTATCATGAGAACTAGACGGTCTTCTCTTGTTGAACCGTGATTGTATGGAAGATTATGTGTACGTTGGTTCATATGTGAATCTTATGCATGTGCGTGATTCTTTCATGATCAAGATGATGCCATGGTTCGTCGTTGGTGTTCAACGCAAGTTGGGAACACCCTTGAGTTGGTAACAAAGTGTCAGAACTCAAGTCTTGTACGGTACGAGGATCGCCCAAGGCCACAAGGTCTTGGATCGGCATCAAGACATGTCAGCTCCTAGTCTCATTCGGTATTGGGATCGCTCAAGGTCACAAGGTCTTGGTTGGCACGGACATGTGTTGAGCTCATGCCTTGGATTTGTGCGGGTCCTTTGTTACTTAACATTTAAACCAAACCTCGGACTTAAAGTTATTCATGGCATCATTAGACTTGAGTTGTAGAAAGCACGACATGCATGATTCTGTATGAGCATGATGTTGTCGTTGAGTCATGAATGAGTCGGCTTAAGGAAAGGATAACAATCGACATAAATGATGCATTTGTGAGATCACCCCCATGGAAGATGGGAAAGATGATACCCCCGCAACGAGATGTCCCGAGTAACCCCTGGAAGCCTCGGGAAGCTAGCCCCGAGAAGTCTCGACAAGAGTCAAGAAGGCATGGTTGAGCCAAAACAACGTCAACCGGTACCTCGGCAACGAGATGTCCTGGATAACCCCCGGAAGCCTCAGGAAGCTGGTCCCGAGAAGCCTCGGTAAAAGTTGAGAGGGCCTGGTTGAGCCAGGACGATGTAAAGTGATCTACACAAGTGCTGGTTATGCTCAAGTATGGGTAATATTGATTTATGTGTTAGTTGACACGTGAGTAAGTGAAACCCTTGTATATGTGCTTGAGTGTGGAAGATATATGTTTATGTGTTAGTCGACGGGTGAGTAAGTAGAGCCCTTGCATTAATCATGATGTTGTATGTGAATTGCAATTGATTTGCCATCAACACTATATGCATGAGTTGCTCTGGCTAGTCGTTAGTGAAGGGATGTCACGCTAGCCGAGGGTAGAGGTTTTACTTATTGAGTTTCCCCAAAACCCACCCATTTACCTTTATAGGTCGATAAGATGGCTAATCCTCCTCCTGTACGTTTTGGTCTACCAATGAGAATAGAAGGTCGACCATAGACGTCATACACGTCGAAGCAGGGATAACGTATCGGAAGTATACCTCAATCGTGTGGGTTCACGAGGGACAGGATGAATTGGTCCCTCACCATTACGAGGCATGGTACGTCTGGTCGGACGATGAAATGATCGGGCCTATTCGTGGTTTTAGAGACCCGATGAACCCAAGTGGAGGGTCAACGTCCGATGGGATGAATGCTAGTTAGTGATATTGACTTGTAACGGAAAAGGGTTCCCAATTTTGGAAGTCGTGGTGGTAGCGGAGATGGGGAGACCCAAGCCATTTTATATTATGTAATATGAAAGTTAGTTGTATATGAACTACTAATGAAAATAGTAGTATTATAACTTACGTCCCATGTTCTTCCAATAATGCTTGTCAAGGATGTTGTTGTTATGTTATGCTTCCACATATGCATATAAAGAAGGTAAAATGAATCGGGACGGCGACAAGCCTGAGATGTCGCGAAAATAACCACAGCTTGGACCTTGGAAGGGGGTTGTGACAGCGGGCGAGGTAGGCCCTTGTCGGTCACGGACGACCATGAGGGGCAACCTCCCCCAAGGCAAGGGTTGCCTTGCCAGATCAAGCGAGGGCAACCCTCGCCCAGCCTTGTGTGTGCTTCACCGATAGCCAACCTGCCACCAGTGATAGAGAAGAAGATGACAAAAAAAAGGAAAGAAAAATAAAATAATATATATAGTAAATGACAGAAATGACCTTAATCGCCAAAAAGTCAGGTCTTTATTTTAAACAAATATAACCACTTTAGGCCCTTATTTGAAACAAGATTCATTTCAAGCCTTTATTTGAAAAATGATGACACTTCAAGCCCTTATTTGAAACAAAATTAATTATGGGCTCTTATTTGAGAAATTGAGGACACTTTGAACCCTTTTTTGGAATTTTCCCTAAAATCCCATTCTTCGTAAATACTCCTTCAGACAAATTCTATTGAGTCCCATAGGATGTCTAGCACATTCTGTAATATTGATCGAGTTAAAAGGGTGGGGAAAAATGGAAAACTTTGACTAGTGAACAAATGAGGAAAAGTCCTCGACTTTTTACAAAGAAAGAGTAGGGATGAGCATTGTTTTAAGGTAAAACTAAAAACCTAAGAATAGATTAAACGAATCGATCTAGGTTTTAAAAATCGGGGAACCTATTCCAATGGAAAGGTTTTAAGTTGAACTGAGAACCAACAAGTTTTTGTGTTTGTGTTTTTTTCACGAGATCCTGCGGCATTCCTTGGTGTTTAAAACTATCAATTTGAGCTTTCATTTCCGGTGTTATCCATAATTAAGACTTTTATTTTATTAATATTTTATATATTTCATTTGTCTAAATATGGATTTGGATCAATGGATTATAACGAATAGTGGTCATTAGGGGTGATAATTCATTGCAATCATTCGATTAAGAGTATATGTAGAACTTAAATAAACCCTAGAATCAACTTTAAAACTTGTGATAGAGTAGGTTTTGGGTTCTAAAACTTAAGGGACCCACATCGATAGATAGGTTTCAAGTTCTAGATAGAACTTGGACAAAATTTAAAACTATTTATCCCTAGAAGAGAGCATGCACAAATAGAAAGGACATGGAAAGAAGAAAAGAGAAGAGAGAGGGAAATGGAAAGAGAGAAACTTGCACTTACATGCTTGATTTGTTGAACAGGTGGGTCAAGTTTGGTGATAAATGGTCTTACCTAAATAACTCATTTAATCTATTTTGACATTTTTCACGCAATCCAAATCTAATGACTTATATTTAATCCGACCTATATTGCTAAAATACTTTCATATTTAACTTAATTTATGAGAATTCCTAGCCAAACTGAGGTGAGAATGTGAAGTGAGTGAGCAAAAGATCAAGTGAAGGCGAAAGAGATTGAAGAGAAAGTCATAAAAATATATTGTGTCTAAATATGCCGTAAACCTATTTACAATCTATTTAAACACTCATGTTGTGTGATAAATGGTCTTATCTAAGTAACTTATTTAATTTGTTTTGACCTTTTTCATGTAATGCAAATCTAATTGACTCATATTTAATCCAACCTATATTACTAAAACACTTCCATATTTAACTTAATTTATGAGAATTCCAGCCAAACTGAGGTGAGAATGTGAAGTGAATGAGTGTAAGATCAAGTGAAGGCGAAAGAGACTGAAGAAAAGTCATAAAAATATATTGGGTCTAAATAAGCCATAAACCCATTTACAACCTATTTAAACACTCATGTTGTGTGATAAATGGTTTTCTCTAAATAACTCATTTAACCTATTTTAAAATTTTTCACGCAACGCAAATCCAATGACTCATATTTAATCTAACCTATATTATTAAAACACTTTCATATTTAACTTAATTTATAAAATTCCTAGCCAAACTAAGGTGAGATTGTGAAGTGAGCGAGCGTAAGATTAAGTGAAGGTGAAAGAGATTGAAGAGAAAGTCATAAAAATATATTGGTTCTAATTTAGACCATCTAAATAAGCTATAAACCCATTTACAACCTATTTGAATACTCGTGTTGGGTTTAAACCTTTTTATAATACATTTACTCAATATAACTAACCCAGTTTTAACCCATTTAAACATACATATGGGTTAAAAAAATGCATTTATGACCCATTTTGATGGATCTACTACATGTTAAAGACCTTGTCAAGTCAAATTAACTTCTCAGTAAGGATATAAGCCATTTGTTCATTTAACCAGAGTAATTTTCAAAATTAGGGCTTTAAATTCAAACTCGTGAAATTTTAATCGTGAAACCTGATTTTTGAGTTATTAAGGAATTTCATGGAAATAATAAATTAAGGTATTGTGGAGCCATGGGGATTAACAAAAATCGATTTGGAGCAATGATTTAGTTAGAGCGAAGTTCAAAATTTTTGTGCTCAAACTCCACGCTGATGATAACTTTGAACAATCACTTTAGGTAAGTGTTGTGTTGATGCATAGAATTCATTTTGTCAGAGATTAAGCTTAGTTTAGTCCATTTGTGGTTGAGCTAGCACTTTAGTCGATTTTGACGTTGTTCTTGCTTATTTGATAGAATTGTGGTTTGACTGTTTGAGTAACCTTTATGTTCATATGAGTGGTGCAACCTCTTAGTTTGTATACTCATATTTTGAAAGAAATATGAATTAAATATAGTATGAGTTATAAAATGGAATTTTTGTTGCATAAAAATTTAGATCGAACCTCTGCTACTCTTTGGTTATTCTCACACGCATTTAATAATTTTTGTGACATTGTTCTCACATGCATCGAAATTGAAAACTTATTTAATTTTTATCAAACAATAATTTAGAAAGTGAGAAAGGCTTTCAAACCTTCAATATAACTATATTTCTAGAATTTTTCTCCCTAAGCTCCTCCACGTAAGAGCTTTACATGCTTTTCCCTATAGTTTCCCATCGAAACTTTAAAATCCATGCTTTCCTCCTATGTTTAAAACACAGACTAGTGTTAATTTATCAAACTTTAAAATCCATTAGCTTAGTCCTCCTATGCCTATAGTAAAACACAGACCGGTGTTAATTTATCGTTCATCTCAACTCTACACAAAAAGGTAATATAAATTATTTCTTCAGTGAGGGGCCACACAAAGAAACCAACACAAACAATACAAATAGATTACCTAAAGACAATACACTCTTGAATGGACCACAACCAAAGTCTTACTTTTGCATAGCGAAAACGTTTGACTTCAATGTAAACCTAACATGACCACTCTGTCATTTTTGCTTCATAATCTTGAGGTCATCTTTATCTTCCTCCAATTTTTGCCGCCAAGAATGGAATTGGGGTTTCCTCAGATGTTTATTAGCGTTTAAATGGGAGGAAATGATTTGGTGATTTGGGGCTTTAGTTGATCAACCAAGCAACGACACCATTTATCTAAGCAAAATGACATTGTTTCATATGATTTCAGTCCACATCATGCCGTCGCCATTACACGTAAGATGGGCATCATTGACTGGACTGCGACGTTAGATAGTTATGGGAAATTTGGCCGAGAGAGCTCAATTGCACTCTCCCCTCAGTCACTGAAGCAATTAGCTATAGGTTCGTATCATTACTCATAGATTGTTCTGTTGTACCAAGAACCATCCCCAGGTCCTCATCTCTTCCATAGAATTAATGAGGTCGGACAAGCTGCAAAATTCATTGCACAAAATTGAGATCCTAAAATTCTCTAGACTTGGACATGAGACACGATAATCACATTAAAGCAATGTGCAGGTTGAGCAAATTGGCGCAAAGATGAGGTTGGCATATTGTCGGCAATACCTCTGCGATCAGTCTCCTTCTCAAGTGTTGTATGCAGCAGGATCTAGAGTGGTGGCTAGCTCCAGCTAGTACATTATCGGCCACATTCATCTGTTAAAACTAAGTATTTTGCTGACAATGTTTTCAAAGAGCTCCGTCAAAGGATCATCATTTTACAGTGTCCCCAATTATGCTACAAGAACCAGATGACGAGAACAACAAAAACTCAGTAGCAACACCGAATTTTCACATGCTTCCAGTGCTAATAAAGAGGGCTGAGTTGATTAGCGGAATGTTGCAAATGCAAAAGGAAAGCATCAGCACGGGACCCAGATTTTTTTAGAGGGCGGGACAAGATCAGACTTTAATAGGAATTCCATAGTTCCAGGTACTATTCTTGGATGGACCACCTTGTCAGGGGGAGTCAGCCGATGAATACTCAAATATTTTGCAGCATGTATAAACGACGGAGAAAGCAGCCACCGCACTCTGGAATCCATGATACAAGAGAAACCTGCTCAACCATCAAGGAGAAGGCGATACTGCCTTCAACATGCGAACTGAATACAATGATTTGAAACTTATAATTTAGAGCTCCAATTCTAATGACTTTATCATGCAACACTTGGGGCGAGAAAAAGAAAATGAGGTAAATTTACCGAGTTTCAATTCTTACAGAATTAGAAAACCAGCAAAAGCAAGGAAGCAGCAATTTTCTATCTGGATATTCCGGGGGTCAGACCAGGCACTCGAGCATCTTGAAGGAGCGTAAGAGGGCATCTAAGACTATCTCGTCAAACTGCAATTTTCAAATCGTTTGCAAATGTCAAATTTAGCTGTCTGTTCTCTTTGCATGTGAAATTAATATAAGCAGTGCTCGCACAGGCGATTGCCTAACTCTTTAAAGGATCCCACTACATCCTGTCCTCTCTAAGCAGGAGGGATGTTTTTTTACTCTTCATGATAGTACACACCGAAGAGTTTTTCATTACAAAAAGCAGGTAAGTCTTGAACAGGGTGACAAAGAAGACCGGAATCAGAGGGCAGTTGTCGGGATGGGCTCTGCAAGTCTAAGAAGTATGCTTTCCAAACGGAAAACTATCACTTAAAAGTCGTTCTATTAGATTAAGTAAATGACATTATAATGTATGATAATTTGACAGAAAAGAGAAGAAATTAATCAGTTCAATTTTCGAGTCAAAAATGGTCAACAAACAGCTGGCAATGACAAGTAAAACAGTAGGGGACAAGGAAGAAACCGAGACTTCCAGAGGCGAAAGTGACGTTCAGGAGCAGAAAGTCACCGTCCCTATGTATGACCGATGTCATTATCAGCCCTCCACCGGATGTTGTGCTCTCTTCACCCCTCCACTTCAGCTACTGGTGTAGTTGGCTTTGCTATATGCTGCTTGAACCTCATCTTGCCTTGTTTCTATTTAAAGAAGAATATCTCAAGTGACGAAGAAAGAATAAATCTGCTCCTCAGCAAAAGAGATCTAATTCCTCTCTCTCTCTCTCTCTCTCTCTCTCTGCACTAACCCAAGAACCCAGAAAGCTAGAAAGCTATGGCGTCATACGGGTTCACCCTCTGCAAGCTGTGTGCCGTTTTCTTGATTCTTGTGACCTGTTCCTCCAAAACCGCTCCTTTTCCCACTCCCATTTCAGGTTATCTTCTTCGGAAACTCCTCTTTCCCAAAACCCGCCAATTCATTCTCTCGTGTGGACCCGTGAACGTCATCCTGAGATGTTTATTTTCTTGATATGTGGATGCAGATGATATTTTCGAATCTCAGGCTCTTGCTGGTCGGCATCTCCTCCAGGCTAAGCAAAGTAAAATCTTCTATGACCCTTTTTGTTGCATACTGATTTCTTCCAAGCCTTTTAGATGTATTGGGCTATTTTTGGGATGCTGGCGCTCCAAATCTGTTTCTGGTGTGGAGACTTGTATCATAGAAGTGGATATATTGTGAGAACAGCAACAGATCCCTGGTTGACGGTTTACTGTTAGTTGCTCGAGTAGTGATTGTTACTCAAATTCTGGCTTAATCATCGAAGTATGTCAGTGTTGCAGCTCTTAGGTACATCCGTTCGATCATATATCCGGTGTTTTTTATATTCATTGACTGCTTGAGTCAAGAATAACAAAGCAGAGAAGAGATATATAAAATTTCTGTATATTTCGATATATTTCGATAAAAAGTACATGAACTTATTTTTAAACTTTTTTGGATGACTATTTAAGGTAATAAGATAAACATAATATTAATTCTAATCAATCAGGAACATAATTATAAGAGATATATATACAATCTTGAAAGATAAATAATAATTTTAACATTAATAACAATTCAGTAAAGGTCACATCAGTGTCCAATCAGATTTCTGTCCAGTCTTCTTCTGTACTCCTGGGTCATCTCACACCCTCTCAAGATGGATCCGTAGGAAAAATGGAACTTTGTCACATGAAGTTCAATTTTGATTTGATAGAATTGGAGAATGCTGTAGTTGAGCTTCTTCTGTTCTACGTCTGCAAGAAATTCTCAAGTCTACGAACCTGAAGAGCCTCAATCAAGTGGAGGAAAAAGGACAAAAGCCCTTTAACTGGAAGCATGTGAAAAGTTTGGTGTTACTACTGAATTTCTGCTGTTCTTGTAGCATAATTGGGGACCCTGTAAACTGATGATCCTTTGAGGGAGCTCTTTGGAAATATATACTCTACTTTCAACAGAAGAATGTTGTCAATACTGTACCAGCTGGAGCTAGCCAACACTCCCTGAATCCTGATGCATGCATACATTCTGCAAAAAAGGAAATGATGACCACAAAGATATTGGTCGACAATCCCCTGACCTCATCTTTTTGCCGATTTGCTCGACCTTCACGTTGCTTGATGTGATTGATGTGTCTCCAATTCTACATCATTTAAAATCTCAGTATCGTGCGATGAACTTTGTAGATTGTCCAGTGAACTTTGCGTCCCTGAACTACACAATCATCACGAGCAAATGCAAAGGACCTTCCTACCCTGCCAAAGCCTGTTGTGGAGCGTTCAAGGAATTTGCCTGCCCTTACGCCCATGTTTTAAACGACATGAAGAATGATTGCGCTTCGACCATGTTTAGCTACATTAACCATTGTGGAAAGTACCCGCCAGGCCTTTTCAGTACCAAATGCAGAGAAGGAAAGAAAGGGATCCAGTGTCATCACCGCCATCATGCTTAGCCGATGACAGTGGCAAGGCTCAAATTGTTGGGATTTCATGAATCATGTATAAGCAATTTAATATAAACGTAGCGAAAACAAGATAAAATATTTCTACACGTAAATCTCTAAAGGCGTTGTTTGTGCGTTTCAATCAAAAAATCCGATTATAAAAAGGGGGTTAAACGAATTACCTCTCGAAACGTGCTTTAAACGAACTGGTTCAAATGTTCTTCAGTTCAAACCCCACAAACGTCGGACCTCTAGTTCAGACACACCACTAATGGACGTCGAACGAAGAGAGAACTTGCGGATAATCACCACTACGATTGTGCTAGCAACTTCGTGGAGATGATCCTTCGTATCCTTAGTATTTTCAATCACAACCCAATTGAGAGAAAAATCCTTTCTTCTCTTTTTATTTTCGTTTTTTCATACGTGCGCACACAAAACCGCACACTCATGCTTTATATAAGAATTATTTTACGAGCGGTTACGCATGGATAATCACCCACAATCAACAACCGTCGCCGATCGTGGGACGACCAGCAACCGTTGTCGATCGTCTCGTCCATGCGCACGATTAGCAACAGTTGATGATCGTGTTGCTGATCGTGTCTTTCATGCACACAATCAGCAACCATTGCTGATCGTGCCTTGCATGCATGATGGTCGGCAATTGCTGACCATCATGCCATGCATAATTTTTATTATTATTATTATTATAAAATTAAAATTCGCACATCACATGTGCATTGCACACGGTCAGCAACAATTGTTGACCGTGTGCATCTTTTAATTAATAAAAATAAATAAATAAAAAGAAGACATGATCTTTATGTGCATATTCGGGATACATTAATGTGCATTTACTTTGGGCATGCGTGTGCATCATATGCACATAGGCTCGTGACTATAATACAAATTAAATTAAATCACATTTAATTTAATTTCATGTTGACTCAATGCAATTGTAGTAATTTGCAAACACATTTGCAAAATTATTTCTCTCCCATTCTACGTTATTCTAATTGGTTATGGTGTGTGACATCCCTAGGTTCATCACTAAATTGGTAGGAAGACTTGTATTAACACATTAGTACTCTCAAAAGAATTAATTGTCCCAATTAATCTTTGGGTCCTACAAGTCATGATTGACATCTAGCAATATGTCATGACTACCCAGGTAGTGTAAATGCTTTAAGAACATAATGAACCTGTCAGTTTTGGCTACAGTGTAATTTAATCCCTCTGTCTTACTATGTCCCGATCGAACAAAGACCATGAAATATTTGTCAAGTCACAAATTCGATCATATGCACAAATCTAATTGACATGTATTTTATTCGAGACATAAACAATTTATTCTCGGTTACAACCCCGGCCGAAGATTTCAATATATTGTCATAATCAGATTACATAGGACATCATTATAATTAGGGGTGTCAAAAAGACCCGAACCGACCCGACCCGGCCCGGGCCGACCCGACCCGACCCGACCCTAAACTTAGGGTATTTTCCGATACCGGCTCCATACTCGGACCCGACCCGAAAATACCCTAAATTTAGGGTCGGGTCGGGTCAAAACGGGTCGCACGCAAGCCTTTTGACACGGTACCGTTCGTGCGTTTTGGTTCTCATCCGTTGAGGGAAAATGGTAAAGTAAGATAAAATAAACAAAAGAAAATAAGTTTTTATCTCTCCGTTTTGGCTCTCAACTCTCTAGAGTTTTTGAGCTAAACAAGAAATTAAAACCAAACTTGTAAAGGGTCATGCTTTGGCCCAACCCGGTCCGACCCGACCCTTTTGTTTGGGTCTAATGCGTTTCGGGTCGGGTCGGGTCAGGTAACATCAAAACCCGACTCGACCCGACCCATTGACACCCCTAATTATAATACCTTGTATGTAACAAGGAGACAGATTCTATATTGCGTACACGTGCAACTTCGTATATAAACAAACTATGACCATCAGGTATAAAGACGGATCAACAACCCGGCATTATATGCACCCGTGAACCATAGTTGCTTGATACACAAGTTAACACTATACCTCAAGTCTAAGGATTATTTACACAAGACCAAAGCATGAACAATTAGACATTGACCACGCTAAAAGCTTTTATGTTGCTAATCGTTCCATATGCGTCACGTTCAATGAATTTGTCTAATACAAACACCTGTGTTCTAACTCAACATCGCAATACCTAATGACTTGCGACTCGTCATTCCCTTAAGTATCCAATACTTAATGGTGAAGTTAAGAACTCATTGGTCTCAACAGGATTATAAATATCCACTCAATAATCCATTGACCAGAAACAGTTTAAAGATTCAGTCTAACTATGAACCCATCACAATATTCTTGACGTCTCAAGAATAGGTCTAGTCACAACTAATCTTATGGAATCATTCATAAAATAATTGGATAAATGAATGAATACGTCATTGCCATTAATTAAATAATAATAGTGATAGTACAACTGAAATCCCTAATATGTAACTATTACATAGTAGCTTTAGGGCATACATCCAACACAAATCACATTCCATGCACCCTTTATATTAGTACTTCCATTTGGCTTCACCATCGTCGTGTTCCAGGTTCTCTTTGGACCAAGACTATAAACTCTTTCCACTGCAATTTTTGCTTTCTTATATACATGGCAAGGAGTGATATGTTGATTGCTGGCCTCTGTATCTTTCGACCACCATGTTTTGCGCCTGTTCGTTGAATGTCCTGCCCCTGATCTGTGTTAGGTTCTCCATGACTGTGGTTGGAGCTTTAGAATGCGTTTGATAGAGGTTTTGGAAATTGCCTTCACATTACAGCAAAGGACTTTGGGTCAAAGGATTTTGGGAATATGGTTAATTAAAAAATAGAAATTGCAATAGACCCGACTTTGAATCGTCAGGATGGTCCAGTCACAGTGATCCTCGAGGTCTTGAGACCCCAGGCGAGGCAATGCCAAAGTTACACGATCTTAGGAGGCTAAGATATGGGCTCTCATATGTGGCACATTGCATGACCAAGATAATCGATGCCGAAGTTGAGTGAGGCCAGGCAAGCGAGGCAACGCCAAGGTCATGCATCCTCGGAAACCTTGTTCAGAGAGAGACGATTAGCAAGGGAGAGAGATTCACAATGCTAATTTTTGGGGGTAAAATGGAAATAAATAAAAATTGATAAGGGGAAAATTGAAATAAAAATATCATTCTTTTCGGACTCCAGCATTCAGAAAACGCTGAGTGCTGACAACAGTGACCTTAAGATATAGGCCTTTGGATGAATTTAGAAATGTAGTACATTTCCCCAATTGGGTTCTCAAAATTATTTACCCAAGAGTTTAGCATTTATTCAAAAAAATTTAGAGGCCGAAAGGTTATTGGAAATGTGTTTCCAAACACACATTTATTATGTCAGTTTGTGATTTTGTAGGCTTATTATGTCTAGCGAGGACCGCAAGCAATACTTCTGTGACATTTGACAATCATAACGTTTCCATCAAAATTAAAGTCTGCAAGTATGCCTTCAAGGATCACGGTGAGGTCAGGCCTCGATGACATGGGTCGCATTCCGGACCTAAAGTCCAACCTTGCCTATGATATACAAAAATATTAAGTCCGTTATGAAAACGATCGAACGTGGGCCAGCCAACGTAATCAAAGTTACGATGCTTTTGGACCTTACCTTTGAAAAGTTAGCTGTCACATCGATATTTGGACGTCATTCCTGAGTCTTTTAACATCAAATCGGTTCGAAAGTTAAAAGCCCGCAATGATGATATTAAAGGAGGGTTCATCGAATATTCACTCCGATACCAAAAAGTTAACATGATACTATCGTTTTTGGCTAAGAGCATGCATTCCGCTTTTTTTTTTTCTTTTTTTTTTAGCAATCTAGCTATACTCGTGTCAATTTTTATGTAAATCGACTAGATCTATCTCCTCAATATTAAAGGTATAATTTCTCTATATTCACCAAGTGCATTAAGAATTTTACATTACAATTGCTCTATTCCACATTACGAGGTTATGAATGGTCAAAAATTCTCCCACAAAAGAAAGCACTTATTTTATGTTTAGTCGTTTAGATTTTTAATCAGAATAGGACTATATAGGATGAGATATGAAATTCAAAAAATTTACTATATCCTATCCACTATTTAGTAAATCACAATAATAAAATTGAATATATTGAGATCATATTATATACATTGTTTGGTATAAATAATATATCGATGTAAATGAATGTAAAAGTTCACGATTTGAAATGATAAAAATCTCTCACGATTCTCTTATCTACTTTATTTTTATTTGCCTTTTCTAATTTTTCTCTCTTTTTAAATTATTTTCCATTTTTTTTATTTTTTCCCTTCCATCAGTCTCTAATAAAATTGTATTAAATAGTAAACAAAACTAATACACCTAAAATATTATAATATATAATAAATATATATAACGAATTTATGTCATAAGATAGAATTAAATTTCAATACATAAATAAAAATAATATTAAATTAAAAAAAAAATTAAATTGTTATTTTTGGTTATTTTAAATTTCTTATACTAGAATTCAAATATTATTTATATTGCAATATAATTTTAATTTTATTAACTTAAGAATTTTGTTATTCAAAAAAATAATTATTTTATTTTATATATATTATAAATCATATCTACATTTATCCCATCTTCCCTATGAAATAATTTTAAAGAGGTTAATTCCATGAGTTTCAAACTTGAATTTTTATTCGAACTATATCCCTTTTGTATCCAAATTTACTCTATATTAAGCAGACACTAAACACATGATGGGATAAAATTAATCATATCTTGAATTTATCCTCACTGCCAAATGCAACTTGACTTCTAAAATATTTTCAACAACATAAGGAGAAGAGCAAATTCCCTCAACGTCTAACTTCCGCTCACGACTTCTCTTTTAAATTATGAAAATTAACTTAATTATACAATCAAGTGGCTATTAATTTGTTGAAAAGTTTTAAGAGATCGTTGATACTGAGCCCCAAGATTTGAAGTAAAAGGTGAAAAATAAATAAATAAAACAAACAAATAGAAGTAACTCTAACTTACTTACCTGTACATTCTATGTTGTCCCCGTGGGGAGAGCTATGAGCTATTATTTCCCCTCAAAATCAAATTACTAAAGGACACATGCTATACATGGGAAGATTAAAACTTAGTGAAAGTACAATAAAATGAAAAAATTACCAAACAATTCATAATTTTATTTTACTTGTGTCAATTAAATCCCCGACCTTTTAACGATTTACTAATGTAAGTCCTTTCAACAAATTTTGATAAGAGAATACTGACATAGTGGCTTAGTCAGCACTAATTGTTCTATGTGGCATGGCTAGTTCTTATATGTATAACTTTTTAGAAAATTTCTAAATTTATTTCTTTTATTTCTTTTTTCTATTTTATTCTTTCCTTTTCAATGGTGGCTAATCTTAGGCAATAGCCAAAGAGGGCCACATGAGGGTTGGCCTCACCCAATCTGGTGAGACCAATTTTAAAAATTTTCTTGAACCTTTTTTTGTTTTTTCTTTCCTTTTTGCCGACGGCAGGTCTCAAGTGAGTGCCACCCTCACTAGATTTGGGTGAGAATTGCGGCCCTTGGTCACAATTGGGGAGGGTTTGTAGGCCATCACCCAATGGCCAACGAGGGTCACTGGGCCCTTGCTTTTTGCAATTCAAAAAATATATAAATAATTCAAAAAAATTTCAAAAAATGTAAAAATTGTCCATGTTAGCATCGACAGTGTCAGGTAGTATGGTCAGCATCCATTTCAGTAATTTTTGGTTAAAATTGGTAAGATGAACTACATTAACAAATTGTTAAAAAGTTTAAGACTAAATTAACCAAATCAAAAGATTTAGAATTAAATTGGTACAAATATAATAAGTTTAAATTTCTTTTGGTAATTTTACTCAATAAAAATTATCTTCTCACCCTCTCTTTTTTCCCTCGTAGATGTTGCAATTTAATAGGACATCACGATCTATTGAACTAAACTAATTATGCTTTATCGTTGGCATTTTGAATGAAGCAATTGAACTTTCATGCTCTTTAGCTTAACAAAATGGCTTTTTATTTGTTATGCAGGGCAACGAACCAGTGACAAATTAACTTGATTAATTTGCATAATGCGTGAAATTTATTGATAATTTGAGAGATAGGATACTCAATTTTGTGCATCATCTATTAATCTATTAAAAATTAATAATGAATTTTTTTAAAATAATTCAGGATATTTAGATACCATTCAGATAGTATATCCTTTGATGACATCATAAATTAGAGATATACTTGATGAATATTTAAAAGAAAAATTTCCCACGTGTATTTTAGGTAGCCTATAATATTGAAATCGCTCTACTAATTTTCATTTGGTACGTTGTTATACTTTGAACATTAAAAAAGACTTCTTCTAATTTCCTATCCAGCGAGGTCTCATGTCAAGTGTAACCATTGTATTGAAAATCAATTAGTTGATTATGTTTATTTCGTAAAAAATGAATGGTTTGAATTTTTTTTTGAAAACTATTGCCTGCATCACTTACAAAAATGAATAAATAAAAAATAATTTTCATTGTCTATAGAAATGTTTAGATATAAATTATTATCAGTATTGAAAAATTTTTAACTAATTATTTTAAGCGATCAATTATAAAAATTATTTTTTAAATCATATATTTTTCTTGAAATAAACAAAGATATGCATAACAAGTGACCCTCTTTGATGAGGCTCTTTGGTTTAAAGAATTTTTTTGCTGCTCATTAACATGAACTCGGGGTGTGCCTAGAGTTCATTAGTTTATAAGGGTCAAGTTCATGTTCCCTTCTAAGCCTCACCCTAAACCCAGGTGGTTGCTCACCTGTAAGGGCCACCTATAGTCTCTATATGGGACGCCCAGTCATACTACGTGTCTTATTTTTAATGTACTGGTCCCTACTAATTATTCTTCTTCAAAAATGATATTGTGAAATCTCTCACTTTAAGGTGGATCTCTCATTTATTATTTCTTTCTTAAATATTTTAAAGACATGCTCAAATCCAAAGAAGGTTCGTTGATGTAAAGAATTTTTTGCTTCTCTTGGGTTGCTTTCACGGGAACAAGAAGCCCAATTTGCCGTGGGCCAAACTTTTCAAAGTCCACCCGACGAAAATAACATGTCCACGTGGCCGATTAGAGAAAAGGTCGTTCCTCTTTTGTCTTGTAAAAAAGTTGGGGGGGGGGCGTGGCCAATTTCACCTGAAAGGCCCCGCCACGTGTCCCCTTTGACCGAACCAAGAAATTCGAGAACCCGACCATTGACTTTTCTGGAAAGGCGTGGGTCACTCAAGAAACCGGACGCAGGAAAAAGAAAGGTAAAGATAAAGAAACACACGTTTGACCTTGGTCCGGTCGGAACCAGCCTTAACGGAAGCTCACTCCCACCGCTGCCATGGGGGATGAATTAATCGCAAAGACTCTGTAATCGTCCACTCCATTTCTTTCATACCTCAGAAGCCACGAATAAAGAAAAGCCCACCATCGCCTCCACCTGCTCCGTCGTTATCAGCAATTCTTGTTCGCTTCTGCTCCTCTCGATACCAATAACGCACTTTCTTTAAAGTCTGCGAGGCTTTCAGTCGGTGTGTACCGCCTCCCTCGCTCGCTCCCTCCCTTCCTCCCTCCCCCTCTCTCCGGCTCCCTGCGTCCCCTCTCCGTGGGGGTCTTGATTGTGATCACCGATCAGTGCAGATGTGATTCTTGCGCTGACATTTATAAGCCAACCACCCACCTACCGCCCGTTTTCGAATTCTTCCCGATCTTCGCCTATTAATTTCGTTAACCCCACTTCTAACTTTTCAGCACGGTTCTTCTTTATGTTTTGACCCAACCCCAAGAACCGTACGTTTCAAAAAAGATGATGGTCCTAAAAAAGTTCTGATATTCTTTTTCCCCTTTCTTTATGTTGTCCGGATTGATTTCGCGCGAGGAATCGAAATGGGTTCTTGCTGTTCGACGCCAGGAGGGCAGGGCAGGAGCGTGGTGGGGGTTGCGGCAGAGGGAGATCCCACGTCGGCAGGAGTAGCAGCGCATGGGCTGGGCTCGGGCTCAGCCTCAGCCTCGTCCTCTGGGAGGTGGAAGAAGATTGGGAGTTTTAGCAAGAGGAGGTCTGCGAACAACAACCAGCTGCCGAATCAGAGTCAGATTCATGTAGCTGGGAAGATGTGCGTGAATGGGGCTAGTGATGTGGCTTGCTTGTACACGCAACAGGGCAAGAAAGGTACCAATCAAGACGCCATGGTTGTTTGGGAGGTTTGTACCGCATGCCTATAAACTTTCATAGTTTCATCTTCATTTTAACTTGATGTGTTTCTCAGTTGTCACCGGGGTGAAGTGTATTTCTTGTTCAGTGTCTGTGGTGAGCTTTGACCAGAAATCTTGGGCTAGGAGGTATATTTCTGTGGGAAAAAGGATCATTGACATTCTTAACACATAACAGGACAATCGAGCGTTTAGCATGTGCAACGTTGAGTTGGACAGTGGTTGTGGGAGCATTCTCTTGCTTTGTCTTGAGTGACCTTTCATAGAACTAGCCTTATTGTTTATAGCGCCATAAGATTGTTCTTGCGGGCATTTAGCAAGGTGAGGGAGAAAGGCTTGTGCAAGAGTTGCTTTGTGCAAGTGGGGAGAGAAACGAATGCAGCATGAAAAGTTTGGGTTTTTCCGTACAGTGCTCTACGTTCCTAGAGGTTGACTAGTTTGAGCTGGTTAATTGAGGATGAAGATGATCGTGTATAATGTCAGGCAGTAGTCCTTTTCAGATGGTGTTTCGCTTTGCCTCAATAGGAATATACTCCTGTTGCACTGGCTCAAGAACAGTTGCTTTTTGTCCGAATGGCAACTTATCACAGTAACAGTAGATAAGAAAGCAATTTTCTTGATTGTTTGATAATGGTGAAGTCTAGGGTTACTATGCATGCTTGTCTTGGGCTTACTCTGAAGAATTTGAAGAGCATTAGAGTAAGCGCTCCTAAGCTCAGAGGAATGGAATAAAATTATTGAGTATTATAATTGACTGTTCTTGGAAAAAGGAAACTGTCTAACTAAGCATGGACTTTGATGACTAGCATTAGTCCAACACTTTATGGGCTAGAGTTGCACTTCTGGACCTTTCGGGATATTCAAAGTTTGTCATGTTGATGGAGTCGTAGTTTTCTTTAGAGCCAACTGCAGGAATGCTCTGTGTAATATACCTCTCGACTTGTGTTGATTTTATGCTCTGTTTTAGTCCTGGGTAACTAATGGAGGTTGCCTTACACAAGGAAAGTAAATTTCACTAGATCTGTAAGGCCAATGGCTTGATCTGTGCTGAAGATGACCGATTAGAAATCATGAAGTTTCAAATTGTGCCCCCAATACATGGAGGTATACTGTGTTACCTGAAAAGAAGTAAAAACTTTGTGATGAAGGATTACGATTCCAATGCCAAAGAGACACAGGGGCTTGGGTAATTTAGCCCATTTGTGCTAGCTTTACATCGTAGTTATTTCCATGTGGTGGGTGTACGGCTTATGTACAATCTTTACCTTCTCTAATCTCTTAGGTTGCCTATCTTCATGGGAGATTTCTGGATATTCTGCAGATGTCTGATGTGGTTTCTTTTTTTAACTCCACTATTGCCTTTTGGTCAATTAGGCTTTATCAACAGTTTATTTAACTGAAGGTGTATTAAAAAAAATGTATGCATTTAAAAGGCTTTTAGTTAAATACCAAGAGTTTGTTTATGCTTCCTGTAGATATTAGGTCTCACTGACCATAGTAATAGCATTAAAGGATTTATATAGCTAAACCCACCTAGCTCGATAAGGGATTAGTTTGTTATTGTTGTTGTTGTTGTTGTTCTTGTAATGATAGTTCCTCCATGTAACAAGGTTGCACCTAAAAATTTGTTTAGCTTTATTATTAGGTAGAATGCTATTATATTCATGGGTACACTTTTTCCATATATAAGAGTATACTCTATTAGGAACTTGAATATTCTATTCCATATATAATAATAATATGGTACTTGCATGATACACATTCCTCTACAATTACAACTTTTTAGAACTAAAAAGCGAAGAGGACAAACATCACTGTGTCCGAGAGCTTTGGAAGTCTAATCTGGAAGCTTCGGCTTTTTAGTGGAAGAATCTTGTACAAGTACATGAACTGTGTAAAACTGGTTCACCTTGAATGTGGGACATGCAGCACACTCTCTTGCATGTTTCTTTGACTGAAGACAGAGGATCAAGTTGTCCTGGACAGTGACACTGAAGGAGGTTAAGATTGCATAGATAATATTAGTGTTGATCAGTGATGAGGATAATACTGTAGTTGGCTGTGAGTATGATTGGGGTGAAAATGAAAGGTTACATCCTTTGATATCAACCAACAAAGATTCTGGAAGAATGGGCTAGTAACCTTAATTGAGATAAAATGCTTAACAGTGAGAATTTTATCCTGTAGTTGCAACAATGTGCCTTGTTTATACCTGCATGTGATGGTCCGCGTGTATAGATATTGCCTTAATTTCCTATGGCGATTAGTCTTTTATACACCATATTTTCTTTAGTTTGTGAAAACTGCATTTTTTTGTGTCTCTGCAAATATAATATTTTCCCTCCTTATAGGCCATGAGAGGTTTGAGTTCATGGGAAATTTTCTGTTGATAGAATTACAGTTCAAGAAGTGATACAATATTCTGTGGAGTATTTGATGGTCATGGTCCTTTTGGTCATATGGTTGCCAAGAAAGTCCGAGATTCTCTCCCACTTATACTCTGTACTCAGTGGACTGCCTCTTCAAGTGTTGATGAGAGTGACCTTGCCGACAATGAAAATGCTACTGGGGCCACAACTAATGAGGAAGGTGCTGTAGTTGCCTCAGAGGATCAGTGGTCTGAGTCCTGGGCAATCGAAGAAAAGGAGACAGTTCCCGAGGCACTCCTTCCACTTAGACAGTCAATGTTAAAATCTTTCAACTTAATGGACAAGGAATTGAAGTTGCACCCAACCATCGACTGTTTCTGTAGTGGAACAACAGCCGTTACCTTGATAAAGCAGGTAATGAAATTGGCATCGACCTTGAAGTGAAGTAGTTTCTTCTCATGCTTATGGCTTAAGATATGTTTGCTTTTTTATTCTTTTCCTCTCTCACTTCAATATATTTACCTTTGATAATGCTGAATTAGAAACCAAGACTGTCTCAGTAAGCTATGATAACTCTCGAGTTCAAGTTTGCAGTACGTGAAGATGCTCTTTGTTAATAACTTCTGTAGCTTCCTAAGATCATTAATTTTCTGCATTTGCGAACAGACCAAGAATTTTATGATTTCTTCCTAGGTTTTTCCATTTTTCTTCCCATATTTAATTACTGAAGTTATTCAAAGCTAGAAAAGAAAGTATGTCTTTATTGACTTTCTTTATAACTTTATCTTTTTGATTACCTTCTGGTGATTATAGTGGTATCTGTTTGCTAGTGTTTTGATGCAGAGATAATTCCTGAGTCAGGACAAGTATTGGATAATATCATAATACTAATGTTGACATCTAACTGGGTTCTCTAGCAAATTTAAAATCATGCGGGATTCATGCTTGAAAATATTGGTTCCAAAATTGAATCCTAAACAGACTACTACTGCCACCATTGGTATACCACAGCTAGTGTGCAGCTGCGACTACCAATCTTTCTGTAACTTTTGGGTGAAAAATTAACCTTCCATTACATATATTGTACATGATACCTGGTCCTTGGTATGGCCTCATTGTAAGATAAATTTCGAGAGTGCTGATTTTGCCAATCTCTTCGGGTTACAATTGTGGAGGCATTTTTTGTTGCTCCAAAAATTTATGGTAACCTAGTATGATCAAGGGACAGAGCTCCCCGCTATTTTAATTGATGAGGTAGATTGCTGATTACATTCATTTTGTAAGATGGTTCCCACATGCATATTGAGGAGCCTTACCTCATATATCTTTGGGCATTTTTCAGTGGAAAAAGAAAAAAATGCTGAAGAAGGCACAATTTTAGTTTCCCATTGACTTTTTTGTGTTGGACATACTTTCATAAATAGGGCCCAGCATACCCTTTGTAAAAGCAACAAGGAGGAGCACCCCTTTCATTGAAGTAACAAGCTTGAAGCATCATTGTACCTTCTCTCACTCATGTTTCTTTTTTCAATAGTCAAAAGAATCATTTTATTGCATCTTCATTCCTTGTTTCATTACAATCCACATCATTTATCCCTCACACCATTGGTGTCATTATATCAACTGTACTTCGAATAAAATTTAATCAATTATACAGCCCACTTGTTAGTTTAGTGCTTCCTTGAATCGAAGGTGGATTGATGCGAAGTGCAAATGGTAAACACGCATTAGGTTTGCAATTTTATTGGTTAAACTGCTATCGTCAGCTACCTGCAGATAGCTACTCATGGCGATTGAAGAATTTGTCTTGTTTCGCCTTTTTTGTTTCTTTATGTATGGGAATGGGAGTCCTTCGTGTTTTCTTTTGCAAATATCGCATGATTGCTTAGGACATTGATGTGATTATGAATCTGTGAACTGCTGCCATAGATTATAGAGATATATATCTGGCAAAGTTCACTGAAGAAATTCTCATTAAATGTCTTATGCTGCAATTTTTTGTCTTTCATCTCATTTATTTTAAATATGGTTTATCAGGGTCAGCATCTTGTAATAGGAAATGTTGGTGACTCTAGAGCAGTACTAGCAAGAAGAGATGAAGATAATTTGTTGGTTGCTGTCCAACTAACTGTGGATTTGAAGCCAGATCTTCCAAGTCTCTCTCTCTCTCTCTCTCTCTCTCTCTCACGCACGCACATGCACACACACACACACACACACAAAGCAGCCTATAAGCTTCTCTGCAATCTGATGGTCTTACATGTCTATGTCCAGGGGAGGCAGCGAGAATACAAGAGTGCAAAGGCAGGGTTTTTGCCTTGCAAGATGAGCCAGAGGTTGCACGTGTTTGGTTGCCAAATAATGACTCACCTGGTTTAGCCATGGCTAGAGCTTTTGGGGACTTCTGTCTCAAGGACTTTGGCTTGATATCAGTTCCAGATATCTACTATCGCCACCTTAGTGAAGGAGATGAATTCATCATTATGGCCACGGATGGGGTATTACTCCCCCTCCCCCTCCTCCTCTTTTAACTCTAGTTGAGAACTTGAAGAAAATTTTTACAGTTGTGTTCTGTCACTGATATATGATGCATCGCATTTGATCCCTCAAACATGTCTCCACTTGATGTTCATGGTGTTCTGTCACTGATGTATGATGCACCTTTTTTTATTCCCTCAAACACTTCTCACTTAGTGTGCACTTTGTTTGAGTCATCATGCAATTCAATATTACCTATGTGGTCAATAGTTCTGGCAAGAGATACTGTTTTTGAAAACTTCCATGCTTTTGCTTTATTGTCCGATATCATTCTAGCTGCTGATGGTTTATTGTTCTTTCTTTCCCAAGCGTGAAGACTTTGTATATATCTATCAATTTTTGTATATTGGATCTTGTGCTTACCATTTGAGTTATGCCTCTGTTGCTTGCATTTTACCTATCCTTGACATGATCCACAAGGATCACTACAGTCTATTTTGACTCCCTAGTCTCCTTAAGAATATCAATTTGGCTACGCCTACATGTCTGTTGTCATTTCTAGCAAGTCATTTCCCTTTTCTTTAAAGGAAATCTCATGATCAGTCCAACATCATTGTCACAGGTTTGGGATGTTCTATCGAATAAGGAAGCCATCGACATAGTGTCGTCAGCGCCCTCACGTACAACAGCTGCTAGAGCCCTTGTTGATTGTGCAGTTCGTGCCTGGAGGCTTAAGTACCCTAATTCAAAGACAGATGATTGTGCGGCGGTATGCCTCTTTCTGGACCACTTGTCCTCAAGGGAAGCTTGGCCCATGGGCGACACAGCGAAAAATCCAGAGCCACCAGTCATGACAGTAGCAGTAACTGCTAATAAATCAGACACCTTAGATGTTGATGGTGATTGTTGCGATGTTGAATTCGAGTGCACAAGTGCTCGAGGCACCGATGAGATCGTCCCAGTCCCCGAATTTTCGGAGGAGAAAGTTTCTGAAAAGCTCCGAATGCACTCCAAGAGGAGCCTTGCTGAGTGCATTTCTACGGCTGAGGACGAAGAGTGGTCTGCTTTGGAAGGTGTTACCCGGGTCAATAGTCTGCTTAGCCTTCCCAGGTTCTTATCGAGGGATGGAAGATCGGCCAGTTGGAGAAAATGGTTGCCAGACTTTTAAATATGGCTGAGGCCTTAAACAACAGACGGCAAAGATTTTTTCGTGATCCTGCTATTTTCTGCATAGTTCTATGAGCCAGGTTATTGAAGGATATCGGCATTTGAAAGTTGTGTAGGATTAGTGGATCGACATATACGGAGGCTTCCGAGTGGGACGGTTCCTATAAAGTATGCGGCCAGGAGCTGTTTTATATTTTTGGGGGCATAGCTCATAGAACGATAAGTCGTTTGTTATCGCTTAATAGCGCTTCAGTTATTGATGCTCTGTCAATCTTTCTTTTCCAGACATTTCGCTTGTTGTTCATAGGAAAATTTTCCACGTCCCTTTCCTTTTTCTCGTATGATTTTCTCACTCTCAATTTAGGCCTTCTGGGTTTCCCATCCCATGACATGAGCCAATCTCATCTTTCAACAACTAAAAGCTGTGTTGCAGAAGGAAAGGCCATGGTCATGCTATGTCATATTATGTTTTCAATATGTGCAGGCCGTCAGTGCTTATCGAGCTTGGCCTCGGGCTGAGGTACTCATTGGGGTTGTGGGGTCCTAGTCGCAGCTATGTGGTCTGACTCTCTGATCGCAGATCTTAGGCGAGTCCATCAAGTAGCCAAAAAGCCCAAGAAAACAGGAAATAAGGAAAGGAAGAGAGGGACAGATATAGTCAGAAGTCAATGTTCCATTTGCACATATCAAGTCTTAGTTCTTATCAAAGATTAAACTGAACCATTTCCCCCTAGTGCAAGCAGATCACTTACAAAAGACTTAACTGTTCTTGATGTATGATAGACCTCTGACTTCATCCCTATGTGTAAGAGTAAATCCGCAATGCGAGATTTGAAGTTTGCCTTTGCTTTTCGCATCCCATGAGGAAGGAACGAGGGAGGGAGAGAGAGAGAGAGAGGCTCTGGTTGTGGAAGTTCCAAGAAGCAATTAAAGTGGTGGACTGCAGAATCTACTCTCGGGCTATGAATCTGAAGCAATCAAAGTCATAAAAAGATGGCATTGAATATGATCCCCCACTTTACCCCGTACATACTCTCATATGTCCCTTATGCTCTTTTGAGAGGCATCGGAATCTGTACCATTCGCCCCCCATTGCGGCTCAATCATTGTCCTTAACCTCAGTGGTGCTGTGCTCATCAACATCATTCATGCAAAAGATCATTGGTGGGAAGAATCAGCTCAGCCTCCACAACCTCACCCTATATTAATTTGAAGTAAGTACCATGGTAAGCTTGACTTGTTGTAAATCAATACACGTGAGTTGCGCTATCCTTTTTAAGTTGAAATTGCGTCTTTATATATAATTCTAGACAGATTACCCATTAGATATGCTCAGCTCTCTAAACTCTCTGAACGGACACATAGGTTCAATGAATTAATGAAGCTTATGAGAATTAGTGTTTAGATACAATTGGGCGACTAACAAACTTTTAAGAAAAAATTATTCAAAAAATTATAAACCTAACATATAGCAACTAATTCAGTCATAAATTTTTAAATTCGGTTAATTTAGCTATAAACATTTCAACGATTTGCCAATATATTCCTTCTAACAATTTATTGAAATCATTGACATGGGCACCGGTCTTTTATGTGGCACAATTGACACTAATGTCAACAGTTTTTACATTTTTTCAAGAATTTTAAAAAATTTCTTTTCTTTTCTTTTTTCCCTATGGCTAGTCTCAGTGATAACTAGTTATTGGCAAAAAGAAGAAGAAGAAAGAAAATCAGAAAATTTTAAAAATAAATTGCAACAATCGTCCACACTAGCATCGTCGTCTATGTAAACAATCGATATTGAGTGGATTGGCATGTTGGCAATTTTTTGTCAAAATTAACCACAATGACTATATTAGAAAATCATTAACAAATTTAGGACTAAATTGGCAAAATTGAAAATTTATGACTGACTTAGTCATCATACAATAGGTTAGGTCTTCTGGATGATTATCCCTAACTTTTAGCTTGTGTATTGATATTCAACAAAAATGTTTTGGCATATATTTGGATTGGCTGATTTTCAACACACAATTAAGCCTACGCATTCTAAGTTGATATTCAACAAAAATGTCTTGGCATAAAATGCATGGACCCATTTTAGTGGTGAATTCAAAATTAGAAACATATTTTCCATATTACTGATTTTTTTTTGGGGCATGAACTGAAACACATTCTAATCAAACTGCAGTCACAAAGACTTCATCTTGATAAACTTGCAGAACGCCTTTTCTAGGAGAGATCAAAGAAGGTTCCTGTCCAAGAGGGTGACAGAGGTACGATGGGAGATCGGTCTTTCGAAAGATCATATAGAAGAGCCCCTTTGGGAACGAAATTTTGAAAATTCCCTCGAGAGACTGACTTTCAAAGCTTAGAAAAATTGTTTTCTGTGACTCTTATACAAAAGATTATTAATGTCCCGCAAGACTAAGTAACACCACTAAAGATGGTAAAAATGCACATCAACATAATTTGAAAAGTGGACAAGAACATAGTTTAAGAGAGAAATATGCTTTGAATAGCAAAATATTATACAACCAAAGCACAATTTAAAAAAAAAAAACATTTATAAGTGCTCCAGAGACACTTTTGAAATTTTTCCATGTATCCGACAAAAGAAAAACATTTCCCATGTAAAAATTATAACAAAATGAACTTGTATACAATGTTGTAGGACGAGGAATACTTCATGAACCAAAGAAGTATGAGAAAATTCATTTGAGTGTAGCATATATACTAAATTGAATTGGACTGTTTAAAATGGTAGTATCCATATAGGCTTCATGAGAACTTACAATCGGAATCAAATTTGGCATATGTACTGAATTGATGAAATACCTGCTCAAACCCCTTCAGCAAAGCCTTTTAGTGATTGAGCTTGAAAAAAAAAAAGCATGCCTAGCTTGTTACCACCACAATTACAAGAACAAAAACAATACCTTACAAATCAATTCTATAAATAATTGAGTTGAATAAGGTCCCTAACATGTGAAAAGTCATTTGTTATAAACTCAGTATGAGCGTTACTTAATTTGATAGAATGACTTGAAATCATATTGCTTCTAGGGTTCTATATGTATTGTTGAAGTTGTTTTTACCTACAGTGTTGTAAGGCCAATTGCACCTGGAGATAATCATTAAAAACTTAAAAGTTGTAATTTACCTGTAATGGTCATTTATAGTTTTACCTAGTAATATACCTTTAAGATGGCAATTTGATTACAAGGTTTGTAACACGAAAATGCCAATACTCAATAGTTGAACAATATCATAGTAAAATGCCTCAAATATTGTCATAAGTGATGGTACCTTTACCTGGTAATCATCCTCTATTATTGTATTTTTCCTTTAAATACTTGTGAATAACAAGTTGGTAAACATCATTGACATTTAATAATTTGCACTAAAAGAGTAAATAATGTAAACTTAACATAAACCTTTCTTTACTATTCTTAGTATCTTATTTCTGCGATCATAACATCCATTCATGATTCGTAAAATTAAAAACCCTACCAATGAGTAATTAAACTCATACATTGGTAATTTTCTTAATCAATAGTAACATTGGCAATTTTAGTGCCGGTATTTTCACTATCTTTTTAGAACCATCTAATGATTTAAATCTCTTTTTCTTTTTAACTCAGCAATGTAGAGAGATTACATACAAGGTCGATTGACCGTAGAGTTATCCATACCATTGCCTTTTTTTTCCGCTCACTGTTCTCTCCTTTTCTTGATGCTACCACCAAATATTCGTGTTTTCCCCGGACAACAACTTCCATCAACATCATGATGCATGCAGATCCGAGAGCCCCGAGAAACGCCAAAGATCCTCACAGTCCCACGCACACTCGCACACAGAGAAGGGGTGGGAAAAAACAAGGGAGGGGGATGTGACTATTTTAAGCCTGGGCATGTCAAATCAAGAGAGTAAATAATGCAAAGTAGCTGAAGAAAGAAGTGGCAGTAGCGAGTAAAATTCAATGAGAGAGAGAGAGAGAGATCAGTGGCTGCAGCTTTTTAATGCTTGCACTCCACCGAGTAAAAGGAAAGGTCATCATCCCATATGCCATGCTCATGGCCAAGTCTCACTCTCTCTCACTTACCGTTCAATCACCCTTCGATGGCATTAAATTCTCTCTCTCTCTCTCTCTACTTCATATTAAATGCTAGTTACTAGGTTGGTTGATTGTTTTTTTTCCGATCTTTTTAGGGTTTTTCCCCTCTTCCTGCTCTGTCGACTCAACTTTTTTTTACCCTTTGTTGGTTATCTTTTGATGAAAGAAAAAGAGCAGGCAGACGAGATTCCTATGCAAGGGCATTCTTTTCTTCTCACGATTTTCTTGGAAAAGATGACTGCGGGAGGCTCTTAAATGAAAAGGCATTTTGTCATGGATAAGGGAGAGATACGTGTTAAATGATGCCAGGCTAACTTTTGAAGCACACCGCTTAATTTAAGTAAAAGGCCCGTCTTTTTACCTTTTTTTTTTTTTGGGACGGTGCTAAATTATTCCACTGAAATTAGAGAGTGTGTGTGCGTGAGGAACGTAACCAGTGTACTGAAACATTCCAAAGCATTATTAAAATGGAAAAAGCCAAAAAAAATAAAATCAAAACTATACTTATCATGATTCATTTATCGTTAAATTTTTTATATTGCACTATAGATCTCAAATTTATACATGTTGATATATTCACCATCCATCAATGAGCACCATTAAAAATCTGTCATATAGACACTAGAGACAAATGTGATTTAAGTAAAATAAAAACGGTGTAGTTTTAGCAAAACAAATACTAAATGAGCAAGTAAATGTGTCAAATTGACATAATTTAGAATTTTTGATATAATAAAAAATTTAGAGTAATTGTGTTACAATGTATATAATTTGGATTTTTTTGTGACTTTTTTTTCTATTTAAAAAATTTGTATTGTCTTATTGGTGCTATTAATAAGTCAATATTTTTACCATTTAGCAAGAAAAAATGTTTTTTTTTCAATGTGATATGAGATATGGACAGTTCAACCACCTCTTCTTCTTAGACGCACTATCCCTTAAAGAATTGATTAAACATGATGGGATATATTATCCGGTCTGATTTGTTGCAAGTTTAGTGGACTTGTAGGATTTTTATTTTTATTTTTGCAGTTTACATAATCTCGTGTAATTATATGGATTGCACCATTTTGATGGTTATTGTTGCAATAATATATATATATATATATATATATATATATATATATATATATATGTATGTATAATGTGATTACTAATAATATTCAGTATGGTTGGTTTTTGTATTATATTTACATTTTATTTTGAAGAAGAAGAAAAAGAAAGAAGAAAAGAGCAGGTTAATTAAATTTAGACCGATGACTCAATTGGTTGTGAAATGGTGTCATTGCTGCATGAAATGGTGCAAGGAGAAGTATTGTTTTGAAAGGTACGACACATAGGAGCAATTTTATTTTAAAATGTACGATGCGCCAAAAAGGTTGTTTTGTGTCCTTTTGAGAGATACCACATTTGAAAATTACAACTCTTCAGAATTAACATACCCATTCAGTTTGTCCAGTCTTTAATTAGACAAAGGAAGGCTAAGAAAAATAATGATAAATGCACAATTTTTTACTTTTTATTCTTCTCCACAATACTATATTTCACTTGAATTTAGTGTTCAATTCATGGTTCGAGAACACCATATCGGGGAATAATAAGTATCTCGAAGAATTTCTTCTGGAAGTGCCCTGCCTCAATTTGCATTTCTCTGCTTTCTTCTTTTGATTTGATTTCCTACATTTTCTATTTTCATTTCGATGTACCTTTTGAATTTGTAACTTTATTCCACGACAACTATGTATCCTGGTCCTTGTATGGTGATTATATGTGGTTCATTTTCTTTTAATATTGGCATCTTCTATACTTTTTAATTTAATAAAGATAGTATAGAAAGTTGTTTTTTTAAAAATTTCACCATATTTCCTAATTTGATATATTAGAATGTCTAAATAAATAAAAAATACAAACTATGAGAAAACGCTACGAAATATATTCCCAACTTAAAGTCTCCCTATTACACTCAAGTTGATTAAATGACAAGAGTTTTAAGTTTGCTAAGCTACCAAGTCACATGATCACTTAATTTATAGAAACCTAAGATGTATATAGAAGAGAGAACCATAAATGGGCCATAGAGGTGTTAAGGATCAAACTTTATGCATGTAGCGCTCAAATATCATTTTAGAATATTTAGTCAAAAAAAATTTACAATCGAAAAGTGCATTTTTTTGTACTAAGTGATGTTAATGTGTTCAATAATTATCTTCAATTTTTAGTCTTGAAACATACATAAAGTGCCCGTACATCTCACAACTCTTGTTTCAAGTTATATATTTTTCTTCCTCGATAAGTTAGAAATACTCTCATATTTTATGTCATAGAATTTAAATGAAGCAGTTTAAGGATTTACTCGGATTTAATGTGTTTAGTAATTATCTTTAATTTTCAGTCTTGAAGCGTACACAAAGGTCTTCTCATCAAGTACTTTATTCCACGTGTGTAAAATGAGTAATTTAAATATATAAAAAATCCTACTAGGTGTCCTCGTCAATAAATTAAATTATTTTCCCCCGTTTTCGGCCTAATAATTGAATATGGTGGTCTTTGGATACTTTTCAAGCGCCTTAAAATGCCATGTCCAAATATATTTTATGGTACCTTTTACACAAAACGTCGCATCTCGCAAATACCATAAAAATATTCAATCAACAGTCAAAATTTATTTTTTTATGATTCTAACATCGTCATTACGAGGACTAGATCCTGAAGGATTTGTCAAATTGCCCCTTTCCATGTATCAGAGCATGTATCACGCATCCCTTTTTTTCTCCATCTTACAAAACAATAATCTAATAGATGAGCCTTTAACGAGCTTCTTGATATTATTTTTACAATTTTTTGAGCCGAAAATATGAAAACGTGAATATTTATGTTCTTTTTTCCATTCAATAGAAATTTTTTTCTAAAAGTTGAAAATAATATTATCGATATATCGTTTATTTAAGACTTGAATACGACAAGCTTGTTCTAATAACCACACTTATAATTACTCAAAGGAAATCATAATGTAGAATCTTTTTTCCACATCATTTCGACTTACTTAATTGAAAATTTATCTGAAATGGGCTAGTCCCTATATATATTCCTCATTTCTATAGCAAGAGTGCATGCATCTATTAGTATCTCCAATTGGAAACTCTAGGAAGTTAAAGGAGCGAAAATGAAACATATCTTTGTCTCGTGGAACAGGACAAATGATCTCCAGGATCTCTTCTATCAAAACCCTAATGAGCTCTCTACCTTGTTTCTAAGGAATCTTTTGGGGGCCTAAGATGCCATCCTTGAGCATCCAAATCCTCTGTCCCTAAAACATTCCATTACTGTTTGCTAGTGGTTTTCTCCACTTTCATTTGATCCTATCTGAAAAAAGATCTTGTAGGGGAGAAGCCAAATACAAATCAGAGCTAGGACTATGAACTTTATAAGGTATAAATAGATGTGACGAATTGAAAGGTAGTCCTGCATGCATGTGTGGTGGTGGTCCTTAGGCTCCTTCTCTCTCTCTCTCTCTCTCTTCAATAGGGGAGTTCCACATTTTCTCACCCACTTCTGCCAAAATAAATTCCACCCGTTGGGGCTTGCATGTCCCAGATTCCCAGTGGATTTTTTCAGGAAAATAAGAAATAAGAAAGCAGCCATTTGGGCAACACACGTGCGTGAGAGGCTTGGGGACAGAAGAGTTGAAGGGATTGATTGCTTGTGCGAATCATCATTTTCCCCGACTCTTTTGCACAAACTAGTGAGTTTTCACTGACAGCAAGCAAAGCCCTACGTCCCCTATAGATTGTGATTTTTTCTTTTTTCTTTTTGGGGGTCACACCACCAAAGTGATTATTGCAAAGCCAGGAAAAGCCACTGAATTCTTACCATCTCTGGGTCTTCCCAAAAAGTCACTGAAAATTTCCTGTTTGATTAGGGTTAGCAAGTGCCTTTGCCTCTTGGAGAATCTCTCCCGGAAAGAATTAGCATTTACCCTTGTGGGGTGGGAATAAGGAGAACAAGAAAGAAGAATGAAAAGATGGATTTTGTATGAAGTAATTTGGTGAGTTCATAAAAAAAAATGTACAGAAAACGTCAATTTAATTTTTTAACTATATTAAGCCAAGTTAATATTCGAGCCAATGATCTCTCCTCTCTGTGTGCAAGAAGCAACATATGTCATTAGAGTACAAGAAAACAATTCACGACACCATTCGCATCACTTTCTCGGCTTCTGCTTAATGAAGGAATTAGGACATAAGTATTCATATTTAGGCATGTTTCTTCGTCTGCATGTTACATCAAATCCCCCTTCTCCGTACACATTATTGCAATGCAGTTTCTAATAATCCTCAAGTCAAGCAGAAAAGAGACAAAGCAATTGAAATGTGTTAAAGATTCCGGAGACCCTGTTGATCCAATCCGACAATTACATTTTCCTGTATTTCCAGCCACCACATCCCTAAAAACTGGAATCAACTTATCTTCATGAATTCATAGACTTGATTCTATGCTTGTCCCGCCAAGCTTAGGACACCGATAAAACTTGTCATAGTAGGAAAAGCCTATCCGGCATCACTAAGTCCATCTTATTCTGGCAAGAAAAAATAATAATAATAACTTCATCTTATGAGAACCATTGCATGTACAAAAGCAAAATGGGAATCACCAGATGGATTCTTTGAGCTTTGACTTGCGGTTTAGACAATGATTTGAAGAACAAACCAAGTAATCATTTGTTTCTCAGTTAAAAAAAAAAATCCTGAATATTGTTGTTGAGTATAACCCCACATCCTTAAATACATTATTATAATGTGCCAAACGTGCATGCAGTCTCTATTCAACTAATGACTTCCTAATTCTGGCACATTGCTCTTAAATTAATTGTTCATGGTGATTGCATAACAACTAGCTTATAATAAATAAGAGCCATGCCCTTTTCGTAATATCAAGCCGAGTCATGCGTATGAAAAGGACCGACTTACACAAGAGATAGAAATATCGTTTGAGCATGTAATTTTGATGTAAATTTATATATAGACATAATTCTTGTGACAAGAGGAGGGACTGATTCCTACTCCACGTGGGGGCGGTAGTCATCGTTCCCATCCGTCTTTCAATCCCATCCACTTGAAATGAAAAGCCACGAGCTAAGAGACAAACCAGCCAAAACAAGTGTCAGTACTCAGCAAGAATCGGCACGTTCTTCTGTTCTCCATTATAATCCTCTTCTTTCCATCTGCCTATATTACTCCATTGATTTTCTTCCCTTTCATGGAAACCTATTTTGTTATTCTTACAGCATGTTGCATGTATAATGTCATTCTACAAACATAGTTTCTGTAGAATTAATCACAATACAAAAAATATGTTGGAACTTATATCATGATGCAATCACCTTTGCATATGAAGTGCAAATCAGAATATTTTATAGAACAACAAGGCAATTATCTTTCATTTGTAGTAAAAGAATGAGAAATTAGATGAAGAGGAACTGTGTGCGCGACAAATTACCGTAGGGGCATGAAGGGCAAGGCACTGGCTCTCGTGTCATGTAAGAAAAGAAAATCCAATTCAAAATTTTTTAATCTATCAAATACAGAGATTATAAAGTGTTGTAATTATTTATTCGATTGAATTATTTAGAGTCATTGGCAAACTTCTTGCTTAGAAATTGAAGGAAGATCGCTTGTTCGAATTCCATCAAAACACATTGGCCGAAGATCTGGATTTAACAAGTTCATGGACCTTTCAAAGTGTTTCATTAGGAAGTAGCTGAATCTATGCACGTGCTCCTAAATTAGGAAAGATAAATTTACATTAGGGTGATGTACATTTGTTTAAGAGGAGTTGAGCTTTTAATTGACGAAAACAAGTAAAATTTTGATAATTTTTTCCAGCAATGCACTAAGAAAACTTACCTAAAACTTGATACTAAGTGACGGAAGTTGCAATTTTTTATTGGGTATTTGAAAAAATTAAAAATTAACTAATCAATGCATTATCATCTAACTTATTCCAATATCCAATTGAGTCTCGCCCAAATAATTCAATAAACAGAATTTGAGTAAGATTCTTGTAGTACATCTAGCATTTTTTTTTTTTATTTTACATAGCAAGAGCAATTAATGATATTTGTCGGCGTGGGATTTCTCTTCCTTTCCCCCAATGTAAGTACAAGCCTAGAAAATATATAATATTAACACCTTTGCTCGACTCCTGTAGGGTCTAGATGACTTGTTACCGACGTTTCTGTGCAAAGCTTGCTTCCATGCATTACAACAGTGGAGTAAATATTATATTCACGATGTACATGAGCAAACTAGGGCTATGCATGCACAAAAATATACATGTATACATATGTATGAAGTCAAGATAATCTTATGATGTACAAAAGAAAAAGTATATAGTTACATCTGTCAGATAAAGAAGGAAAATCAGGCTAGGATATTATTAAACGTTTAACATTGGAATATTTGTCCAAAAAGTCCAAAACCTATTATATGGTGACAAATCAATCCTAAACCTTTTGATGATACCAATTTAGCCCTAAAATTATTGTACATCAATTAATTTAGTCATAAACTTTACAATTGTGCTGATTTAGTCTCAAAACTTCTAATCAATGTAGTCATTCTAGGTGATTTTGGCTATAATTTGTGAAGAACTACATTGGCAAATCATTGAAATGTTTAGGATTAAAGTTTAAAATTAAATTGGTACAACTGAAAGAATCATGATTGAATTGGCTATTGTATAATAGGTTCAGAACTAAATTGACACAATTGCAAAGTTTATGACTAAATTGCCACCGCACAATAAGTTTAAAACTATATGAATAATTTTCCTATTTAAAACCTTAACGATGTCTAAATGAGACGCTAATAACTAACCCGATAATTGCAAACAAATTTTCTCTTAAGGGCCTAATTACATATCAACAAACAAGCAAACTCGGTGTGAAACATGTTCCTCAACAATATTTTTAATTGGAACATTCTCTTGTTTTTTTTTCAATACTATGCTCCTTTATGCTCCGAATTTTCATTTTCATACTCTCATAAAATAATTAAAGTATGAGATAAGTAATATAAAAGACTCGAATCAATCAGTTTCATTCCCAATCGTCCACAACTAGGGGCGGTCGAAAGCATCTAAACATATAATACTCTATAAATATACCTTAATCTAGGGCACACGCCCTTGATAGCCTATGAAGATTCTTATGCCATGATCTTTTTGTAATGACTGATAAGCATCTTCCCCTTTTTGGCTTTTATTAATTAGGGAAATCCCCAAAAAAGGTGGGGGGATTAAATAAATAAATAATGGTTAATAAAGGGGGACACAAGTTGCATCAGAATACTCAAATCCCAAGAGTGGTTTCTGAGACAGGGGATATTATCTTCGGTATTATTTGTCGCACCTAGGTTCCCATTCACCATTCTTGCATCTTTCTCCACAGACCAAGATAAGATTGTCGCCTCCCGATTGGATGTTGCGAAAGTCAATTATTTTTTTCCTAATTACTTGCTTAAGCTTCCCTCTTTTTTCCAACCCCTCTCATTAGGACGATCACACGCGACTTGGCTACTACTTTATGCAAAAAGATGCCGGGACGCAAAATCTGCGGTTTGTTAAAATTTTATTTCTTGTTTATGCTAGGATTATATATATAGATATAGATATAGATATAGATAGATAGATAGAAAAGTTGATTTGCCGTGTGTTTGTGTTGATTTTTGTATTTGTCCTCGGCTATTATAAAGTAACAGGAATTATCTTCATCAACTATAAAATAATAGGAATAATCTTTGATCGATAATTTTATCATATATGGATGTTTTAAAATAACATTTCATCAGGATCGGTTTGTTTGATGAAAATCCATTTTTAGGGAGTTGTGTTTGGACTTCCCAACTTATGAAAGACGAACAAAAAACGACAAAAGGCAATAAGATTAGGTTGGGGATATTGACTTTCCTACTGGCATGAAAAAAAACATGTCCCTTCCTGTCTCTTTCCTATATTCTTGGTTCTTTATATATTCATCAATTTTTTAACTCCGATAATTCTCATTAGTTTTTCCACAAATCTTGTCTAGTTCTACATTCCCAAAAAAGAATGATGATATACAATACTTTTACAATATGATCACATAATTTCTTTCCTAACTTTTTTGTAAACTCTTGTTACTTTGATGAATTGCATAATAAACAAAGAAGACTAATTTTTCAACTTGTTTCCAACACAAATATACATAAAAGAGTGGTTAATTTCTCTAAAATTGAATTTCTGAAAACATTTTTCAGCAATAGAATTTTTTTTTGAAACAAACAAACCCTTAATTTTGTTTTATATTCTTGTAACTATTAATTTGTTAATATATGTATCAAAAAAAAATCTCATTGGAGTTATTTTATTATGCATTTAGTCATATCAATGTATTAGAGGTGTGCAACAGGAATCGCCTGAATAGGAACTAGACCAGACCATATCAAACTGGTTGGTTCTAGGCGGTCCTAGGAGGTGTCGATCCGGTCCCTACTTCCCATTTTTGGAATAGGTGGCCAATCGATCCAGTTCTTGATTCCAAGGTAAAAATCAAACTAAGCAAACTGATCATATTTATTTATTTTTTAAAAATTTTGAACAACTTTCTAAACTTACTAGACGAAAAAGAAAAAAAAAAGAATAACTCTCTAAATTATGTCATTACTTTACTTTCCTAATTCTCTTTCCCTTCATCTTGCTAACCCTAACCTAAACGAAACCAAGGTAGAAGTGTGAATTGAACTTTTATTGATTTGGGTTTCTTTTTTTGCTTCTCTAATAATATGTATTTGAATTAATGGATAGATATTTTTGGAAACCCACATGGATGTATATATATTTTTTCAATATAATGATAATAAATGACTTGGTTCATTGGAAATGGATTGGAAACCGATCACCCCTACTATGTATAAAGATGGGAAATAAAAGTATATGTTTTCTTCTATAATATCATTTGGTCGTCAAATTTGAGCTATCGTGTTACATATAGTTCCTTTTATGATATGATTTATTCTAAAAACACCATCTATATTGCATATTTATGTATTTTCAACTCTTTAACGAATATCCAAATTGCAGTAATGAGAATCAACTCTAATTATGCACTTCATCGTAAGGATTACCGCTGATTATGCTTTTACTCATATTTATTCATGAAATATGCACAATCATGTCATATGACCGTTTAAAAGTATGCTAAATTTTTTTTTGGTGGTGTTTTTATTTATTTATTATAATTATTTTATTAGCTTTGTAATATTCATCTATTTGCAATAGATGAGTTATAATTCTTTAGAGATGATTATTTTCATTGATCCCCTAATGCCATTTATTTACCAAATATAGATGTCTTGTTATATATATGCGCGTTATGCACTATCATGTTATAGAGACCTTTTAAAGTGATTGTTTTCTTCAATAAATTATTTGTGCTAATGAGTAATTTATTACTAATTATCTATATTATAAAACATTCACAATCATGGAATTAGAGATTTATCGAAATATGCGCAATATAACATTACGAATATTTTATATTTCTCTTTAATTTTTTTTCTTATTACAACTTAGATGTATGAAAGCCTTTTTAAATTGAATTTCCTGTTTTCAGCCTTATTTTTACATAGAAATTTCAAAGAGAAGTATATAATTATTTAAAAACTTTTTTTGTCAAATCTGCGAGCTTGGAATACTTTACCACGGGATTATAACTTTTTCACCTAATTACATAAAGATATTGCAAAAGTGAATCAGTGTATCTATGCACACGCAGAATTGAAATCAAATATATATTTGTGTGTGTAAGAGCTAGAGAACAACTAAATTAACTATTAAAGAAATCGTCAGATAAAGCTTGCCCAGGAGAGTGCCACAGGGCTAAAAATGAACGGTAGAGCAAGCAAGGAAAGGAAAAAATACAAGTCTCAGTCGAGCGAGCGAGAGGTTGAGCGTTGAACAATTTCAAAAGGCTGGAATCCCAAAATGAGCTGCCACTCCTTCTCGAAGGTTTTAGATTGTAAAAAGGATAAAAATTTCAATGCTTTAAGCACTTGCTAGCCCTTATTGACGACCAAGCCAAGAAGACAGTCGGCAGGTGAGCACGCCGATGATGGGTAGAGGCTCTAGTATAGATAGGCTTGAAAGGCCGCCAAGACTAAGTAGGGGTATTACTAAATCTATGAAAGAAGGACTCCTTGTATCAGGCTAACAAATATGATTCTCTATGGGAAAAATTGAAATAGTTCGGGAGAAATCCCTTGAACTCTCTCTTCATTTTCCTTGTATTTGGACTGTTCATGACTCGTACGTATGAGACAACAAACTACTACTCAATAAGATTTTTATTTATTTATTTATCTTGAGTCATCAATGGCTTGGATGTACTTTTGTTTTCTAATATCAACTACCCCATCACTTTTTTATACTTGGTACTCCTATTCGAGGTTATTTTCTCGATTTGCTATTTGTTACGTGTTTTTTCTGTTGGGGATACTATTTGAAATCGAGCGTGTAGTATCAAATCTAATTAACTTTAATTTTGGTTATCCAATTTAATAAATATTTATTTGTCATGCATTTTTTATTTCCCATTTATTTAAATAGTGAGCTCAATTGAGCAATCAACATGCATTTTTCCTTTGGGATTGTAGGCTAGACTTCATCGTTTTTCATATTTTATTGGTATGGATTAATTTTTCGGTTAGAATTATCAATTACAATTAAACTTTCGAAATTTAGGGACCTCTTATTGGTGGTATTTTGGAAATTTTTTAATTGGGTAGAGGTGGTACTTGCCCCTCGATCAACTTGCCATGTGGCAATTAGGCACCAAAGCTTTCTGTTTACTCTGCTGTTATAGTCTGAAGAATAAATTACCTATTTTTTTCCCACTACGAGATGCTAATTTATTCATGGCATGATCAAAAGGTGTTTTTGGCTCATTAGTGACATTAAAGTTATTGAAAACGCGTGCAAAACCTCATGGATATCAAATTCTATAGGTTACATATGATATTTATATGTGTTGCAATTACTTAGGGTTTCTACAGCGTGCATAAGATAGAAGATGATAGCAGAGGTTTGGCAAACCCTCTTCCCCTATCACAAGGCAAAGAGGGTGATTGCTGCCATTAGCAACGATAGGCGATCAAAGACCCTTTACTTGTGGTGGCAGAAGGTCGCAACAACCCTATGCATGCCATGTCAACACTTTACTGCTAGATGATTGGTGGGATTTCAATTAAAGTGCATTATTGAAACTTTATAATAAAAGTACAGCATAAGTACCAAAACTTAGCATAGGAACACTTTAGTGCTATAAGTTCTTAAATATACACTTAAGTATCATTTTTTTTATTAAAAAAAAAAAGATGAATCACTTAAGTGTTAATTCCGATGAAGACAGTTGAAAATCTGACATAACTCGTCAGAAAGTTGACTTAGCGAATGACGGTGCAAAACCACATCGTTTTGGCCTTGAAATTGCCACGTTAACAATAAGCTTAAAAAATGATTAAATCTTTTTTAAAAAAGGGCTTGATGACCCTGGCCGACCCTTAATCCACTGTTGTCAGTCCTTCTTGGCAATAGTGGGGCAATAACAACCAGCCTCCACAGCCCTCACCGAAGCTCTTTTCTTTTTTTTTTTTTTTTTTTTAATTTTTTTTAATTAATTTTAGGGACGTTATAATTTTATTATTGATCCATTTTTCTCCGATTTTGATATTTAAGCGTCCCTCGTGTCAAGTTTTAGCAATTGGGATATCTGTCACTTAAAACTTTATTGCATTTGGCAATTGTATTTTTTTTTAGCGATGAAAAAATTATCCACGTTATAATTTTGGCCAAAATTTATTGCTATTGGCGCTTAATTGATCCATTTTTCTCCGATTTTGATATTTGTCAATAGCCTTGTTATCACAAAAGAGCTTTATCTCGTGTCAAGTTTTAGCAATTGGGATATCTGTCACTTAAAACTTTATTGCATTTGGCACTTAAATTAATCTTTACCCATTGTATTGCAATTGATTGTTTAGCGATGACTGGTGAAATTTACTCGTCTTTGGCGGTACTCAAAGTAACATGGACTTGTCATCTCTTAAGATCATGCAGAGAAGGTGATTTCGTGAAAATCTCCTAGTCAAAATGTGTACGGCTTGCCCTTGATAGCTAAGGAAATTGAATTACTTTGACGCCTACAGCATGTCCACGGTGGGAAGTGCTATCCGGACATGGAGATTAAAGAGAGAGCCTAAGTCTGAAGACATTAAGAGAGCATTTGGCTTGACCCAATTTAACTAGCTATTACTTTATGAGTACTTAATAGCATATATTATTTGTTTCGTATTATATAAATTATCCCGTGTTGACTCTTTTCACGTGTGACATCCTCCGCATGTGTACCTGGATATATTTTGGTATAAAATTTCACCAACATATATCCCCATAGAAATATCTCTAGGAGCATTTGACATTTGATATTCTGATTCATTGAGAGTCGATGTACTCTTAGGATATCTCCATGACTAGGAACATGCAAAATCTGACAAATCTACAAAATTTTCTCCCTTGAGGTATATTCTAAACATTGATGAAAGCTGAAAAACTCAACCAATTAATCATCAACTATGATGCTACTTATTGAGACTTGCAACAAAAATTTCATAATTTGGAAAAGAGCCCTAGGTGTGCACTACCAAAAGGCAAAGCCCTATCAATAGATGAAAATTTCGATGTATGCTCATTAATAAAGAAAGATTTGGTGATCGGCCACTGATTTGGATTTGAAAAATTTATAGATTTGCTCTTTGAGTAGGTATGTCCTAACCTTATTCTAATTATTCATCTTGCTACTTGGAGCTTGTTTGGTTTTAAAGTTGTATGGGATTTGTCTTTATTTGCTATTGGACTTGATGTTTTTCTCTCTTGTATTTCTGTAGAAATGTATAAAATGTCATTTCAACCAAAAAAAAATCACTGAGGTACACTAGATACATATGACCTATTCACTATTAAAAGACATTGAAAACATAAATAGTTCAAGGAAACGGATAACTTAATAAAGTAATGTCTCAATTTATTAAATGGTCTTAAACTTTTCTCATCTCAAAAATTAGTTCAAAATGTGAGACTTTTTTTTTTATATTTATAAATTGGCCATTTATTCTTCCCATAACCGACGTGTAATAAACCCCAACACAAACCCTCAGGGCGTCTATGAATGTTTAATGTTCATCTTGTCACTTTCGTACCCGGTCTTTATTTTACTATCAGCACTTTTGAGAAAAGAAAATCAGTCGATTCACTTAGGTTAGTCCACATAAGCCTTTTGAGCAAGTACACCGGCTTGCATTAATTGCTCCTCTCAGATCAGCGTATAATGTGAAAGGGAAAAGTATATTTAAATAGGAACAAGCTTCTTTTGTTGCTGTTTGCTGGTGTTGGAAAAGAAGAGGAACATCCAGAGTGCTGCCATTACTTGCTCTCCTTCTAAGCTCTCTCTCTCTCTCTCTCTCCGCTTCTGATGCCCTGTGTGTGTAGCGGGTTCATCACATGTCCTGTCATCACCCCAACCCATCCCTCTTCCTCCTCCTCCTCCATCAGCTCCATATATTTCATCAAGCCAAAGGGAAATAAATTACCTGAGAGAAATTGCCAAGAAAGAGAAACCCAGTTCTCATTTTCAACAGTCCCCTCTCTCTCTCTCTCTCTCTCTCTCCAGCGAGAACCCTAACTCCAGACGTATCTATAAATTCATGAGGGGTGCTAGTAGCTAACTAGCATATGTAGCCTAGGAATTATGCTGGGTTCTTTCAGCTCCAATAATTCCCATGAAGAAGAGGAGCAAGACCATCATCACCATCATCATCACTCAGACTCCCCCTCAGATCTGCATCACCACCAGTATCACCACCCCCACCTCATTCCCCACCACCTCCCTCCACCTGCTCTCCCCTCTCCATCTTCATTCCCTCCGCCGCCGTCCACGTCGTCGTCGTCCTCTCTCATTAACACCCGCCAATTGCTCATCACCTGCGCGGAGCTCCTCTCCCTCTCCAACTTCGCCGCTGCACACCGCCTCATCTCCATCCTCTCCGCCAACTCCTCCCCCTTCGGCGACTCCACCGAGCGGCTCGTCCACCAGTTCTCCCGCGCCCTCTCCCTCCGCCTCCACCGCTCCGCTGTGGCTGCCACCGCGCCCCCCAGCAACAGTTCCCTCCTTTTCCCTTACAGGAGCAACAGCAGTACTGTCTTTGGATTCAGTGTGGATTCCGCTGTTAGGCCCGGCCAGGGATCGGACCCGAGCTCTCTGCAATCGTGTTACCTAAACCTAAACCAGGTCACGCCCTTCATCCGGTTCAGCCACCTAACGGCGAACCAAGCGATCTTGGAGGCTATCGATGGACAGCGTGCCGTACACATACTGGACTTGGACATCATGCATGGAGTTCAGTGGCCTCCGTTGATGCAGGCCATTGTGGAGCGGTCAAGCTCCAACGACAAAAATGCTCTACTTCTCCCTCCGACGCTACGAATCACTGGGGTGGGCCACGACCTGGAGGCCCTTCACCGCACGGGCGACCGGCTCTCCAAGTTCGCCCAGTCCCTGGGGCTTGAGTTCCAATTCTGCCCCCTCCTGCTGCCACACGACGCCCTTTCTGTCGCCCTCCAGGCGGCCATCTCCTCGGAGATCTCGGCTCTCCCCGACGAGGCCCTTGCCGTGAACTGCGTCTTGTGCCTGCACCGACTCTTGAAGGATGACGCTCGCGATTTATCCGTCTTCCTTAGGAAGATCAAGGCTCTGAGGCCGAGGGTGGTGACGGTGGCAGAGCGGGAGGCGAGCCACAACCACCCGATGTTCCTGCAGCGGTTTGTTGAGGCGCTCGACCACTACACGGCGGTGTTCGACTCGCTTGAAGCGACGCTGCCTCCGAGCAGCCGGGAGCGGCTGGCGCTGGAGCAGGCGTGGTTTGGGCGCGAGATAGCGGACATCATCGGTGAGGAAGGCGAGGGGAGGCGGGAGAGGCATGAGAGGTTTGAGTCCTGGGAGGTCCTTCTCCGGAGCTCCGGCTTCGTGAACGTGCCCTTGAGCCCCTTCGCTGTGTCTCAGGCCAAGCTGCTCTTGAGGCTCCATTACCCATCCGAGGGTTATCAGCTGCAGATCAAGAACAGTTCTGTGTTTCTTGGGTGGCAAAGTAGAGCCCTCTTCACAGTCTCTTCCTGGCGCTGATGATTACTCGCTCGCTCACCAATTCACCACATATATCAATCACTCATCAAACTCTACCTATAATCATATCCCCCTTTGCTCTTTCTTTCCTTTTATCTCGTATATTACAGTTTTAGAGAGGCTTTTGGCTCAAGCTAGCTCAACCCCAGAAAATAGAGTGCCCAGAGGAAGTAAAAGAAAAGGATGAGGGCTTTTGCTGATTTGGAAAGGTTGTACCTGCATGAATCAAGAACCTCTTTAGAACTAGGAAAAAGAAGAGTAGACGCTAACTTCAGCTCAGTCTCAATTTTTATCTACCATACACGAAACTTGACCTAAAGCAAGATTTTGCATGCATGGTTGGGGCTGTTTGTTGCATGAGAAGTTTCGGAGAGAAGAAGAAGCATGGATCGCGACGCGGAATAATCAGATTGACCAGCTAGCTCAACGTGGATGTCCTCACTTCATCGCCATGCGCAACCTTCGATTGATCAGCCGGTTCTTTCCCTTTTTTTATCTTGAAGAACTGAAAAACTCATTCTCATTTGTGATTTCTATAGTTTTAGAGTACTAATATACCTGTTTACCCTTTTATATTGGGCCACTAATCCTCTCTCTCTCTCTTTCTAAAATTTTTTCCTTGTTTTGTTTCGTCCCATCAATTGTTAAATTAGGAGTGTAATGTACGAACTCCACTTTGGTTGCTGCTGTTGTGGAGCATATTTTTATTTTATGCGATTAAATGGAAGTAGCCGATTTTTAATGGTTGAAGCACCATTAATCTTCTAGACGGTTTTTGTGTTCGTGCTTTTCTTTGCACTGTTGTCGTCAGTGTGCTATGGGGTGACTTTTTTCCCTTCCATGGAAATTTCTTAATGCCGAATGATGCCTCCTTTTCTTTAGATGATGATGATGATGATGATGATCCTGATGATGTGCTCTGCTTATTATTAATCAAAAGTCTTATCTCCTGATCACCTTTTCAATTAATTAAATCACAATTGATGTGACGACGGCGACTACCTTCTTTTTCACAAAAATGTGCCATTCTTGTCAGCTGAAATTCTTCCAGGCTCTTTCTTTCGCTGCCCATCTCTCTTAAGTCTCTCTCTTATAAATATGTGGATATGAGTACGATTAGAAATGTTGATTTTGATTTTAAAAACTAGCGTGCACAATAATCATGATAGACTTTTGTAAAGTATGGAATATGACCCGTTTATTTGTAGACCCCTCCTACAGTTTGCCAGATTGCTTAACATATAAAGTTTGCAGATTTAGGTTAGTACATCTAGCTTTGCATGGGGTTTTGACCTTCTGAGAATAAGTGGCGAGAGTGATGAGTGAGTTTGCATGAGGGTTCCTGTTGTGAGGGAAGGACAAGCAACCGTGTGATATCAACTGTTATTCTTGCACTTGTCTTTTTGAGAGTGAAGGGGGCATCGTATTATACTATTCAAATAATTATTAGGAACCGAACAACCCCTAATTTATGCCCTGTGTCCCCCTCAACAAAACCATGAAAGTTGTCAAAATAGAGGCTACCACTGCCCACCCTTTGCCTCCCCTAGGACCCTGCAACCTTTTTGAAGGCACACTTGTGCTTTGGTATCTCTCGGGTCCTGCGGTTTTTCTAGGACCACCTCCACTTCGTTGTTTGTTTATTAATTCTTAGGCTTTGTCTCTTGCTAATGGCTTTTAGAGCAAATCCCACTCTGACATCCTTTTCTAAAATAAAATACCCCCTAAATAATCCCTCTCTCTCTCTCTCTCTCTCTCTCCTCTAAATTAATTGTAATTGGTACATCTAGGGTATGATTGAGATGGGTCGATTCAGTATGGATTGATTAAACGGTGCATCATTTAGTGAATTCACTGAGGCTCAAACTTGCTTGATTTGTAGACTTTGGGAGGAAATCTAATTCGGTCAATCTTGATTTTTCTTCGTTGCCGCATTGATTGCATGGAGTGATCGACATTCCGAACTTGAACCGACTTGAGTCTTTTAAAGCATCCAAAATTGTTTTATAACCTTCACTTGAACTTGAACTTGGACTCGAGTTTGTGCGGTTGTTCAAATGGCAATCTAAACTAAAAAAAACTTGGGTACTTCTTTAGAACAAAGAAATTCAAATTAGCAGAAAAGTTTGCGCAAGATGAGTAGTAATAGAAGCTTGAACTCCACTCGGGGTATGATATTTGCGCTACACGGTCAAACTCAATAAGGTATTAACTCAGAGTCATTGACCTGGACCTAAAAGAGTTTGAGTAGCTAGTAGCGAGACCGTTCCTGTTGTGATCAACTCCTTTTGGTCGTAGGTACCATCGATGTCGGATTAGAAGAGAACATACTATAATCACAACAGACAAGCCACAATTCAAAACCCGTTGTTTTCGGTGTTAATGATAAAATTGGCCATCTCTATAATTATTTAGAGTAGTGCTATGTATATTAAGATTGTTCCACAATATTAATATATTAGTTCATGCAAGAGATATGGTGAGTCATATCCAACACATAATATGTCAATTTTGTATGCCCGTCTTAAACTATCTAGCATTACATTCGAATTATTCTCTTTCCAGATCAAGGTCCACATGGGTTCTCTTTCGAGTTCATAAGCATCAAGCATTTCATTCATTCGTAAAATTTGCAAAGAAAAAAATGTCTAGAACCCCTGAAACTTTGACATTACTCATCTATTGATACTTAGATAATCCTATATTTTTTCTTAATTTTTTGAAATTCGAATTATATTTTAGACGTTGGGGAATAGCAAAAAATATATATTTTGGCTTATTCTTATGTCAAAACTTATTCATCTCATTTGATCGTTGAGAGAAAGGAAAATAGCCGAGAAAGGCGTTCTAATGGCTTGATTTTTCTTATTTTCTAGTAATTGTCGGCTTACTTTTACTTCCTAAGTTTCGCCCTTTTTAGCCGGATGATCAGCCCTAGCCACGAAATGAACAGGATGAAGAAACATGCATCCACACAGGAAAGAGACCAGGGAACATCCCCTTGACTCACTCGGAGATCAGGACTTGAGTTGAAAGAGAGAAGTGAGCTCTGATCCTCGCTACCACGAGAGCGGTGAAAAACGAAATGAGGGTTTGCGTGTGCGAACTATATGTTGAAAACACTTCTCAAAACCTTCTGTTCACTTGCTGACATTGATGAGATGGTTTGTACGTGAAAAAGGAAGGACCAAAAAAAAAAAAAACACTCCTGTCCTCTATCGCATGCCTAGACACTTCTAGTAGATCTAGGGTAGGTAGTTAGCTTTTGCACCTTCGTAGTTATAAATGAGATTGGTTTGGTATTATAAATATCAGAGTTCATTACACTTTTGTCAAACATCAGATTGACCCCTACGACGTTTTTTTACCATGGTGTCTGACTCTCTATCCTCTATGTCAGTGACGAAACCAGCTTCTGTCTTTTGGGCATCAACAATGAAATGAATTGGATTCTCATGATATACATTCTCAAGTTTTTACACAGATGGACGGGATTTTTCTTGTATCTAAATATGGTATCACGTATGTGCATATTCGTGATCATTTGATTGGCATCAAAATGCAGACACGTGCCTTTGATCTCAACATCATTTGCGAAAAGGAAAAGATTCCGAGGGTTATTTCTTTAAAGATGAATCCATCTACTTCTGGTGCACTCATTGAAGGCAGCAACCATCACTAGCTGACTCAAAGTATTGACCTTTTTGACCTCTGTGTCCTCTTGAGAAGAACCCCACCAGCGTGAGTTTGAATCTTTTACGGGCACTGATGAGTAATTGACGCACCTTTTGTCCCCTCCAATCGGCAAGTCAATATAAATATTTCAGCGGTGAGCAATTAGGGACGCGAACTGGGCGTATCTGTCAAGTGTCTTGATCCGCCACAAGCGAGCAAACTTTTCTCTGGGGCTTCCTCAATCATTTAGTGTTGCTTCAGAAAAGCAGGCCTTAGGATATTCCTCCTATGTGTACTAATTGTAGGCACCATCTTCATATAATATAGGCCCTTATTGTGTATTGCTCTATCTTGAGATCTGTTATTATTGGCTTTCTCCCTTTCTAAATTATTCTTTCTTCCTTTGTCGTGTGCCCGTGAGAATTGAACTTCAGCTCCACTTTAGACATACACTCAAGATGCGATGTGTGCTCCTGAATGCACCAATATTCATTCATAGCCGAAATCAATGATAAAAATGGTGGTGTGGTGCTGGTGGGTTACACCTTACTACCTTACTGAGTGGTTTTTCATGACCAGTCTTTGATTAGCAGGTTTCATACGTGCATATTCTTTAGGAAAAACAACACAAATAATTTCTAAACTTTTAACTTATTCAATATGGTCCCTAAATTTTAATTTAATGTGTAGTATGGATTCTTAATTTTTGATTTATTTAATGTAGTCTCTAAACTTTTGGCGCATATTCAATTTAGTCAATGGATTATATGAAAATGTTCAATATTATTTTTAATCTTAAATTAATGAAATGACAATATTGAATATTTTCATAAAATTCATAAGTTGCATTAAATATATACTAAAATTTTAGGAACATATTAAACAACTTAAAAATTCATAAATCACATTACGCATTGAGTTAAAATCCATGAATTATTTACGTCATTATCCCTATCATTTATAATAATATTTAATAATTCATGCATATAGTGATGTCGATAACTTAGCTCCCCTCAATCAAAAGGATGATCAAAGGAAGATATCCACTAAAAAGGGTGGAGGAAAATGTAGCATTTTCTTTCTTAGGCTTGTTTTTAAATCTAAAAAAGTTAGAACAAGCGACCAATGTAATCCTCGAATGGCTTCAAAATAAAAGAAAGAAATATAACCAATGGAATCAAGGAACGCAAACCAATGGAAACCAAATATATATCTGGAGTTTTCAAATGTGTAATCCCTCAAATTAAAAATAATAATAATTACAGAAAACTCATACCACGTGATCAATTATCACTTGTATTTAGCATTGCATTCGTGAAAGAACTATTATAATCAAGGATATTTGAATGCTCAGGCGATTCCTACTGTTCGACTATGTCAGTCGTCCCGTGTGATGTCACACAGAGCAAGTCGCGGCCAGCTCCTCCAATAATGCTCTTCATGTCTCCAAGGAGGCGCATATATTGCTGACGTCACACGCTTGGGTCCTCATTGAGAGAATTGTCAAAATTAGCACCATCAGACTAATCAATATGTGCAGTTCCGAAAAAGCCTTTAGTTTCCACCGGTCCACTTGCACAGAGAGAGAGAGAGAGAGAGAGAGAGAGGCATCAATCAATGATCACCATAAGTCAACCCCACTCGTCAAGATTGATAAGATAGCAGAGATATTCAAATCTTTTCACTCCCCAGCTGACATGCATGTTTGTTTTTTTTTTTTTTTTTTCCGTCAACAGTATCTAAATGCCAAGCAACTATTCCAAGATGCGATGCATGACTAGTGACACTTTAATTTGGTTTAAAAAAATTTTTGGGTCAGACTCAGGAGTTTAATTTGGTTAGTTAAAGGAGAAATTAAGAAAAAGGGTCACATATAAAATATTGGATAGGCATATATCACTTGAAGAAAAGTACCCAAGATTGATTGATTGATTGACTAATTAAGAAGCAAAAAAAAAGATGGTTAACCCTTACTTCAGATGGAGATGGAGGGCTACTGTAACGTCACACAATCAATGAGACATTTCAGCAATGAAATGAAATCTCTGCCCCCCCAAAAAGACCCAGAAATCAACATCCAAAAATATCAAACCCCAGACTCTCTGCGAGAGCATCTCTGCTTCATGCATATTTCTGATTGAATGGCAAAAGTCATTTGTGCAAGTATCAGCCTGCCAAGCACACCCCAGTGTTTGCAAGACCACCCTTTAATGCGCACTAAGCACTGTTTCTTGGAGTTTCCGAGTATCAAAGTTTCATGACCAAACTATACACACTAGATTGATGATGGGCAGATTATGGATTGAGTCCTCGTGCTTATTTTAGAGTGAATGGATTGATCCGATTAGCAGCTGAAGATTGGATGATGCTCCTGACTTGCACATCGAACATGTGTCTCGTCCCGAATATTCGCGCCGGGTAGGGACATGCATATGAATTTCGCATGTACCCACTATATCCAATCATTGTGATAGATCTTAATTACCAACAAGAGAATCTTATTTTGTCTGAAAGCAAGATGATCTTAATAGATCCTTTTGGCTGAGTAGGATCCTTAACCCATCATTCCAAGCTGTGTAGCATCAAACGTTTCAAGGTGCTTCTCTGATTCTTTTGTTCAATGCGTGTGTGGGGGTGAGAGAGAGAGAGAGAGAGAGAGAGAGAAGGGGTTTGGACACAGGGGGACGAGGATCAGGTGGAGAGCGACACTCGAGATTTGCTGCAATAAATAATGGGGGGGGTACTGTCTGGAAGCAGGATTCTCATTTTCAGGCACTATTATCGATTAATATGTTTGTGTACAACACCGATATTTATTTGGATAGACAAAAGCACCGGTATAGTTGATCGACGAGCCTTACGGTATTATTCTTATACGTAAGAATCTCGTATTCACGTGGAATATACGATCTAAGCATACGTTTATTCTAGTAAAAATTTAATGGTAAAAAGAAAAACATTTTCATGAAAATCATTTTCAAGAAAAATGATTCGTTTATATGTGTGTGTGTGTGTGTGTGTGTGTGTGTGTGGTGATTTAAGAAAAATGATTTCTTTTTGCTAGAATGAAAAATTATTTTTTCTCAATCTAAATTTATTATTTTTAGTTCACGAAAAATATTTTCCATAAATTAATTAAGTTTCCATCGTACAAACATCGAAAAATCCAAAAATAATTGTTTGAAGATGGTTTTTTTTTCAAATAAACACTCTTAAGCATTCCGTGTCTGTAAACCTATTACAATAGGCTTGTAAAGATGCTGAAAGTCGAGAATACGCCGTTACAAAAGTCAGGTACGCATGCTGCTACTCCAAGTAAATCGATTTCGACCTCCTGACCTCGCGTTTCATGGGACACAAGATTAAACCGGGTATGGAATGGAGGAGAGAAAACGAAGCAAATCAAACAGCCAAAGATACAAATTTTTTGTAGGATCATAGGGAATAGGGGAATAGGATGTCGTGGGACATGGTGAGCTTTTGTTGTGTGGACGGTACTGCGCGCGAGAAGTCAAGTGAAAAGAAAAGAAAAAGGTAGGGAGAGCAGGCAGGTTTGCATTTATTATGTTAGGATCGTACCATTCCTCTGCTCAGACAACATGAACCTAACCCCACATGAAAATATCATTTCATTTCTCAGATAGAGAGAGAGAGAGAGAGAGAATGAAAAGAGAGAGCGAGCTCCCTGCTCGACATTATCCTCGCTAGCAACAAATCTTTTCATCACGATTGTGTCGCGAAATAACCTCCCAAGGTACATATAGTACGATCACTAACTCAACGCAAGTAAGCAGGGCATTTTCTAATATCAGCGCCCTTAAGTGTCCCTGAAGTGCTTCAAACTCACAAGTAACGACGATAATGAGTGATTTCGACGGTTTCTAAAGGAGAACTGATGCTATTTTTATTTGTTTTTTCGGTTGAATTACCCCGAGCCCATTAAGCCGTCCGGCAATTGCTTGGCATAGAAGAAAAGAAAGACTGTTTTCAACTACAGCAGTGCCGGCTAAATACAGCGACTGACCATTAAACATGACAGAAAAATGTTTTTAACTTGATACAACTGCATAGTCGGTGTCCGTATTCCTCTATGTTGCAAATTATCCCACCTTACTTGGGTACTTGCATTCTTATGGCACCAAGCAATTCAGAAGGATCTAGTCATTGCAGATCCTCGCATCCGAATTGCCCAGAAAGCATGGAACAAGTTACTTTTCTAGATCAAATCATCTAATAAGCAATGCATTGGAGGGCGATCAAGGACCAGTGGCGACAGGTGTGCATGCCTTGGGTGCTTGAAGTTAGTCTCGCCCTGTGCGCCAAATCCAATCTAGTGAGCTCCCATTTCTTCAGGGTTTGGTCAAGAGGTAAAGCTCATCATTCTCCCAATAGAGCAACCACAAACCATGCACAGAAGTGTCCTACTATTGGCGAAGAACCATTATTACTCCACGTTTCCCAAAAAGCACAAAACCCATATCTTGTGACAAACCATTACTCAGCCACAGTTCCAGAACCAGTCAAACGATCATAGGGGGAACTCCTTCTGCAGAACGTCCAAATTCCGCGAATCACAAGCATTCAGCATATCTTGCCTAGAAGCAGAGCTGCAAAGGAGACAGCATGGACAAAGGCAGATCTTTATATGCTGCACGAATACTACTATCAGAAACCAACTTCTACATTGGATAAGATCATACCTCAACGAGATTCTTAAGTATTGCCATGCATTATCAGCCTTTGGATTCATCGAAAGTGCACGGACGTAGTAACGAATAGAGTCCTCGTACATGCCCTAAATGGGGAAAGAACATAAGTGGTGAAGACATAGTCCCAGAAACTTTCCATGCATTTTGTGGATTATTATTGCCAAAAGCTTCTTTGCAAAGAGTATAGACAGTCACTACATACCACAACCAAAAGAAATGCATTAAGTATTTTATACCAATTCCTGACACGACATGAAAAACAAGTTGAATACAACCTAAATTTACCTAAAGCCAACACAACACAGCAGGACTAAACTTGAAACTAACATCAATTGACACGTTTTCACCATTCTCTTTTTTTGTGATGACAAGAAATGACACAAATAGTCAACATGAAATGATTACCCACCACAAATTGCCACTAGAGAATGTCCATCTCTTCCCATGTATCCTTATCTTATGAGTTCTAGCAATAAGGACAATCAAACAATCATTGACTTGTCTGGATAGACTTCTATTTTTATTTTTGCTTTATCTAAATGTTGCGGTGGAATGCACTTTGGCTCTCTCTAAGCTCAAAGGACCTGAAACTTTTGCAATATAAAAATGTCGGCACATACATTCACATATAATTATCTCTTAATTTTTTGAATTTATATAATATTTTAGACTTTGACAGGAAAGCAAAAAGTTGCCATTTGCTATTTAAAAACATAAACTAAATGACATAATAATATATCATCAGGCACTACAATAAATTAAATTTTGCATGATTTTACCCAGACATCATAGACATTAAGGCTGTTCATCCATGACCAGAAAAATTAGCCATGGTGCAATTACATGCATGGTCCTACAGCAAATCATTGCTTGAACCACCAAAATGGTTTCCAAGTTCGATCTCAATCCACCCTCAAATTTGCAATGCATGCAATCAAATAGTTTTAAGTCCACCAATAACTGGATAGAAAGACTGATGCAGCAGAGTTTACCTGGTTGGCATAACTGATCCCCATATTTGCCCATGCCCGAACATAATTAGGCTTCAAATCAAGAGCCTGCAAACACAGAGCACATATGCAAGAAAGCGAGAGAATCAATCCCAGGTTAAGATATAGGCTAAGATAAAATTGATGACTTTATCTCAGAGGAACAATAGATGATCTCCTAAAGAAGCAAATGCACTTTGTCAAGTCCCTCTTCAGCCCACTTTCATCAGGATGTTATAACATTAACATAGATAATTAATAGTTCAAGTTATCTAGTTACCTAACCTTTTCATGCCTACATGTACACAAGCAAGCCAAGTAAGCGCATGAAAAAAGTGCATGTACATGCAGTGACATATGGACACAAGTCCACAGTTAAGATAGAAGATGCAAAACAGGTTAAGCAAAAGGTCTTCAAAAGAGTTATCATGACTTCCAGAAACAGTGAGAACTCAACCCATATACACATCAAACTTAGGATAGGCAATGGTATGTGCAAATGCAGTTCCTGTGGAAACCCCATGGGCTCACCATAGTGATTAAGAAATAGAGTGCGTGTAGATTAAGTGCACAGCACAAGTTCAACTCCGAACAACCCAAGTGCAAACAGTCATGTTTGGACCATTCACCCCAACTTCGACTCATATTTAGTCCATGCGATCAGCAGGCTTTTCATGGCCCAGAATTATCTGTCTTAGGTGAATTTCCACATCAAAAAAAGAAACATGGCCGTGATATTTCTTTGATAGTGGTACAGATTGGCTATATAGCTGTTAGACATGGAAAGAATTGTCTCCTTCATAATCATAACTACAATGAACATTTTACTGATACATGTCTCACTAATTTGCTAGTTCCATTTCCTCACATCTCACAATCGACACACTCACAAGCCAATAGTGATTATCCAAACACGATATGGCCATATAAACCGTACCTTTTGATAAGCCAAGATTGCATCAGCACTCTGAACACTGTTGGCTTGTGTTGCACCAAGTTTGTTCCAAAGTGAGTAATCATTTGGCTTAAGTTGCAGTGCCGTTTGGAAAGAGGCAATAGCTCTATCATATTCTCTCGATAAGTTATAAAGTACACCGAGTACGATGTGCACATCAGCATCCTCAGGAGACATTTGTGCAGCATCATTAAACAATCTAGCAACCTGCTTGCAAAATAGAGAGCTTTCAATTTTCCACGTATTTTGATCACTGAAATTTGTCTAAGTGGATGCAAACCGTAAGCAATCTTGTACTGACACTTACATCAGCATGATATAAAGACTCAGGCATATCAGGAGATGCCAGCGTTCCATACTTTGGATGATGACGCAGCCATGCATATAAATATCTCAATGCAGCAGCTTGCTCCAGCTCTGCAATAGAAAATTACGATTATTAGGAACCATCCATAATCCGACGCTTCTACTGCTTCTTGATCTTATCCAAAAGAAAGATCCATGGAAAAAGACTTCTATTACTCAAACTTGAGACAGCTCCAGTTAAATTGAATTAGAATTTTCAAACAAAACCTCAACTAGTGAAACGCTCCAAACACACAAAAATCAACTTGACTCAAATATCTAGAATCAACTTGTGGTCTCAAGTTAAAATGTGCTAAAGCTTGCACTCAAATTATCAAAGTGAAAAATATTGAGAACCACATTATTTAATTTTCAATTTTCTTAAGTATGTGAACACGCTAATGTGAACATGCTAAATATATAGATTTTCAACAACTCAAAGAAGCTCTGGAGCCAATCAAGTCAAAGTTGACTTGAACTGGAGAAGAATAGAGCCAATCTTATGTACCGTATAAGAAAAAATTGAGTAATAACTTATAAGTCAAGTTCAAGGAGCTCGCAAGAAGAAAGCAGAGTACCAATACATAATTCATTAACTGATGAATCCTGCCATCGCCAAAATTAGCATTAAAAAGCATACAGGTTTGTTTGGTAACTTTTGCTATTAACTTTGCACCTACCATTTGTGTGACTGACACCAAGGGAAAGAAGCACTTCCAAATTAGTTGGATCAGCCTCCTGAGCTCGCATCATTGCTGCAATTGCCTGCATTGATTTTGTTTCAAGTTGAACAACTTAATATCTCTGCTAAAACACATTGCCATTAATGAACTACTAGAAACATGTTGCACAGCTCATTTAGAAACACCCAGGCCACTTGTTATTGCCAAATGTCTCTATCTCCAAATGCCAAAGAATCTCAGCTTTACACTTGCTGAAAGACTGATGACACAGGCAGAATCAAGTAGAATGAGACAATTGGAAGTAATTGTGCTTAAAGCAGCTAATTGTCCCCTTATCGATAAGCTGGCATGACTGAATACCACAAAAATGCACCCAGCCAGAGGTACTTCAAATCGACCAAAAATAAACAAGACTTCATATTACCAATAAGGGTCGAGAAAGATCCAGGTATCTGACATACTAAAGAGGTACGTCTTAAAAATTAAGTATCTCCAATGGAAACAACTGCAACAAGTCGTTTGACAAGCGGATGGTAGCTTTCTTGCGAGTCTACAATAGAACAACTTGGGAAAAAAGGTGTTTGAAGCAAGCGACTGTTAATGTGCCTGAGGAAGCATCCTAAATATAGGAACACGCTTAATGACTTTAAAACACAGTAAGTTGAATAACCTGTTGATCATCATCATTCTCTGCATGTGCTATGCCAAGTAATCTCCAACCTTCGGCATTATCAGTATTTTTAAGAACTTCAGCCTCTAAAGCAAGAATTGCTTCACTTAGGAGCCCTCTGCGGAAGAGGTCTTGGCCTTCTTTTAAGGGATCAGGGTGCCCCACATATGGATTCATATCTGAGAAAACATACACTCCACTTGAACCATCTGACTGCTGCTTTTGCTCATTCCAGAACCTAAAAGATATAACTTAAATGTAAATGGATGATCTCTGAAGATAGATAATTATGTTAAAATATCATTTAAATTATTTGAGTAGTGTAGTCATAAACATGGTTAATTCCATGCTAGTATCTCAGAGATTCGACATTCATTATTTAGAATTGCTGGAAACAAAAGCAACATTCATATTTCAGACGTGAAGGTGAAATATCAAGGAATCATCACAATAATGTCTTTGTCAAAACTGCTTCAATGATAAAATGAACAAGAAAAACTTAGGAGAGGAGATGCACATTTCAGAGTGTTCAGTAGCTGTCACGACATGCAGCAATCCAAACACTTTTTTTACAGGAATTTGTAGATCCATAATGATAATGCCTTTTTCCCTCTGTCCCAAGTTCAACAGTGGTACAGCAGTGTCAGTGAGACACATAACTATCTGATGAACAATTCACTTGGCTTTCCAGAAGATGGTACCTCCACATGGTGAGAATACCATATTATTTAAGAAAGAAAAGGAGGAAACAATAGATGACAGTGACACCGTTTTCCTTTTAACGCATATCTTCAACAAGCACATGCATCATTTTTCAATTGGCATTGAATTTGCATTTCAATCCAACTTCAAAAGGCAATTTTTCCTTCACGAAGGCAGTCCATTTAGGCAATACTGTAAAGTGCTTTTGAAAGATGTACTGCTAAGAATTAACTACTGTGCAAGGAAAAGTATCTTCAGCATGTACAGATATCAAGTTGTTAGTTTCAATTATCAACCTTTACCCTAAGGAAGTTAAGAAATTGATCGAATTTGCTTTCTTCTTTTACATACAACATAATTAACTCACTCATTGTACGCATTTGCCCAGTCCTCCGATGTATTGTCTACCAAACTCCCTTCAGCAACTTGCTTCCCGAATTCATCCGCCCAGTCATTAACATGCAAATTGGAGAATTCATTGGCCCATTGATCATCTAGAGCTCCATTTGTCTCTCTTTCAGCAGCAAATTCATTAGCCCATTGATCAGGTCCACGATGGAACTGTTTAAAAAGGAACTAGAATAAGGCAATGATGTCTTATAAAGAAGGCAGCCTAACCATATTGCGGATATTCGATTTTGCATATTAAAGGCATCCTATAACATTAGTATGTCAACAGAACAATAGCACAAAATTTTACCCCTAAGAAAATGCATCTAATAGGACTGATGTTAAATCGGAATGATTTAGATTCCCTTGTTTGAGCACTGCACCCATGTGTTTGTTCCATTTAAATGTTGTCACTTGAGAAAACATGAAAAAGTGAATGTACTCAACTCTAATGATTATATTAAACAAGAAAATGGAGGAAGGTTGCCTGTAAACTAGATCAGCTAGTGACTCACATATTCATCAGCCCAAGAAGGACCTGCAGTGTACTGTTGCTGAAATTCTGATGCCCAGTCCCCAGGTGCAGGCTTTACTTGATTATCATCCATGATAAGTTCACCACGGCTCATCTTCGATAAAAACTGAAGGAACTTTGAGTTCTGCAGAACATAAAAATGATGTTTGACATTTCAATTGAGTGAAAACTCGAACATATAAATACTCATCTCCAAAAGATTGACCAGAAGATATAACCATTTAAAGAGAGCTTGCCAATACACTTTGAAGGGCACTTCCATTATACTGTCATAACATTCAATAGGAAAGGCATGTTTGCTTTTTCATTAATAAAAGTATAAATTACTTTTCTTGGCTTTCCTGCTTCCCGCAACATTCAAATGATCATTCAAAGACCTAAAAGTTGTGGATAAATTTCTATGTAAATCTATGTATCAACATCTGTATTATGTAAAAGGTTTCAAGTGCTTTGAGATTAAAAAAGTCAAAGTATAGGAGCTGCAAAAAGTAAAAGTCATTCCAGACAAACCTAAGTAAAATAGCTTTAACAACATTCTTAGTATGATGCAGAACCAATACATAGCACCCTAATGAACAGAAACACTATACCATGGAAATTTAACAACATTCTTAGTATGATGCAGAACCATACATAGTACCCTAATGAAAAGAAACACTATACTATGGAAATTATGCTATAAGTTGCCAATGGTACAATTTAGCACTTAGGATAACATCATACCTTCCAAGCAGCTATAGTTTTATGGCTAATGAAAGTACAAAGTGACCATTTCTTCAAAACAGAAGCAAAGGAGCAAACTGAAAAGTATAACATTGACCCATAACATGCTTCCTAAGAACTAATGTTAAAATTCATTGCAAGTCAACAAGACCTATATTTGCTCCTTCAAAGTTGAGTTTTTAACTTTTAAGTTAATTGCAGCAGTAGGAAAGTTTCATAGCTGAACACCTCATAACAACAGGTCACACATTGGATGCAAGGTGAAACATTTGCCCACCAGAGAAGAGAATCAGCAGCTGTCAATTGAGCTTTTGACTTTCAAGTTAATTGCAGCGGTAGGAAAGTTTCACAGCTGAACACCTCATAACAACAGGTCACACATACAAGGTGAAACATTTGCCCACCAAAGAAGAGAATCAGCAGCTGTCTTATGATATTTTGTTCACAAAGGAGTCAAAAGTCATGTTCTCACTCCAGGTGCCATGTGAATGCATGTTCAATGTCACATTTCACTCCATCTCCACAAAAGAGCCAACCAAAAAAAAAAATGGTGGCTGCTCCAAACAATCTGAATGTCATCTTCGCCAAGAGGGTGAACACATGATTGTCTATTTACAAGCATCCATTGAGTGAGCCCTCTATTGTCATCCCATTTACCATATGAGTCTATGTAAAGCCTTTTGCATATGCAGCATCACTATTTACACAGCACAGGTTGGCATTCTAAACTAAAGGCCATAAGACGCTGATTTAAATTCTCTGCATCAGCCAATTCTACTTAATACAAAAACAGCTTTGAGATGCTCATTTCAAAATTTCAAGGTGAAGACGGTCTCAAAAAACAATGCAACTAGCTATAAGCCTTCATAATTTGTGCAATAGCATAATACCACCATAACAAAAAAGAGAAGCATCACCAATCAGATTGCATCCTAATCTAATGCACAATCAAAAATGACAATCTCGATGACGCCAAAACATAAATGAAGAGATAAAGCCACCAGTTAAAAATTCAAGATTAACATTATGAACCTGAAACTTGGGATCTTCATTTTGTGCTAATGTGTGAGCAAGCATTCGAGTCTGCTCCATCGCTGCTAAATTAGGGACATTGACACCCCCCATTTGATCAACAGTAGCTAGCTGAGAATATTGCTGTAGCCACAACAAGTTTTCATTATGACTTTTTAGAAAGAAGAATTATGCAGCTAGACTAATGGACTACTTATCCTTCTGGATCAAAATATATAACTGCACAAGGACTACACAGACAAGTTTTATTAAGATGATCTTTGTCATTCACATTAGCTAAACTAAAATCACACCAGAATTTACTACTGAATCAAAACCTAATCCTTTTATCATAAAAGGAATTGAGATAGCCCTGTTCAGAATAATTTTCCTTCTCAATTATGATTTGAGTTCAGAATTCCGTTTCTTTTGAGCTTTGAAATACTGCAAAAAAAATATTCAATAATGCATAACCATTGCTTTTGCATGTAATGCCTAAGTCAAGGACAAGATTATCCATCAAGTCTAGTCTGACTTTGATACAGGTTAAATTATTCCTTGCCTGATCAAACTCAGAAGCCCAACCATTAGCACCATGCTGTTGCTCAAAAGAATTGACCCAAGCATCGGGACCACTTTGCTCCCCTCGGTGTTGGTTAAATTCTGCAGCCCACGCATCACCAACATGGGGACCAGGTTTCATCATACCCTGTGACTCATTCCAATAATCCTCCAATTCACGAAATCTCCCAGGCAGAGGTCCCTTGCCACGAACATCACTGTCAATATCTAAGGAGTGCAATAGTGCATTCACCTAAAATTGAGAAAGACAAAAAAAAGAAACTGGTAAATGCCAAGTGAAAAAGAAAATGAAAGGAAAGAATATGCATATGAAACCAAATTTTGGAGGCAAAGTAGGAGAAATGATGAAAGGCCAACACAATTTGCCATGAAGAAGGGCAGCCAATGATGCATTAGAATCTATAAAGAAACATTGAAAGATATAAAAAATTAATAGATAGAAAGATTGACAGCATACAATACTCGAGGTGCATTTGGGGCAAAGATGGGCTAAATGACTAAACCAATGAGGGGACCATTTATTTATGGAAATCCTGTGTTGTATATTATCAGAGAAAAACATGTTTGACACTACCAACTGAGAATCAATAATACCAGTCAAATGCATCCGACCAGCAGAAAAGTGGACATACCTGTGCATTGATAAAATCTTCATTTTTATCTGCGAAGAAGTGCCGTGCCATTATAGTGCTTCGATCACGTATGCATCGCTTATCACCCTCGGACAACCCTAACAACGGAAGTTGGGCAGGACGAAAAGGGAGACCCCCACGGCTACTGTCAACAAATGAGTGCAGAAGGCCAGATAACACTCTCTGTGGTGGCCCTGCAATATAATCAAGAGTGTAAGACCCAAAATGCCATAGACAAAATCTTTGGCACTTTAGTAATAAGCATTTCTGGGCTTGTCCAATCTAATTTGCATATAGTATTTAGAAGTTCTGAGAAATAATCTTTCTGCATTTAAATATCCAGACGGTCCCAAGATCACCATTTTTTAGGTGGGCTTCTGCCATTATCACCTAGCTAACTGATGAAAACGCACTTTACAACAGGATGCATGCTTAGATAAACAGTAGGAATCGCTCACATATTACCGATGGATCACACCTGTGAGAGCAGTACCAGTACTTCACATTACCAAATAGCCAAACTTCTCTGAAGAATTTTTAAATCTCAAAGTCAATTCAAGCATAACACCTTAAGCAAGTAGTTTTCTCTTCATACACAAACGGCAATTGTGAAACAGGAACTGCATTCCTCTGCAGCATTAGTTTTCTTCCCTTCAATTTACTCTACACCACTTTATCGTAGCATCATATAATTCAATGACATACATGGATGAAGGAAACCTAATTCTCTTTTGATCATTTCACTGTTTTTAGCAACAGTGAACAAAATGGGAAGTAGATTGACCATTTCAGTCAGAACAAGGGCAAAAGTGAAGTGAACAGAAGATAATGAAAATGCAACACGTCTGCATTATCAATCCAGAGACGGAGAAAATAAAAAAAGTCACCATCTAGGGTAGGTTGAAGCTGAGGATTGATGCCAACCCTCACGTCATGGGGAACGGAAGGGACATTAGCTCGTTGTATATCATCCCAAGCACCCTCAAACGCACCACGTTCTGCAGCTTGAAAACGACGGATGAATTCAGATCCCTGGCACCAGCAAATGAAATAAATCAGCACCTGGATATATGACAGAAAGCGTCCTCATTTCTCTAATGTTTCAAAAGTACAAAACCTGGGCATTGGCCGGCAAAAGAGAATGATCAGATTCTGAGCCAGGAATCGCTCTCAGATGATCCTCTGGTTGAGCAAAAAACTGGCCCTCAACCGCCGGAGTTGTTGTAGGAATCTCCTTCAACCTCTCCTGTCGAGACAAATAACCAGCTTTAGTCAGTCTTCAAGTGAAACAGTTACCGCAGTAGAAGCACTACTGCTACTTTACCTCTCACTGTACCAATTATCAGTTCGTATATCCAGAAAATCACGTAGAAGCTAAATCCCACTAGACGGATAATTAACATGATCATGAGAGAGTATTTTCATCTCCAACGGCTTAATTCCAATACATACACGGGAAATCCACAAGAATTCAACAACACTTCAACACTAGCAGCAGGCAGTCGCCGGAATCCCAGCAGCAATCGATTAGGGAGACAAGAGCCAATTCATGCTAATCAGCTCAAAACCCCAACTGATGCAAGAAAACAAATGACTCGGCCATAATTGCCGCGACTAACCCGGGAAATTCCGCCATAAACAAAACAAGAAAAACAGGAGATGAGGACCTCAAAGTGCCATCAGCAACCGAATAGATCACCCTAAGCCGCCGATTTCCGCTCATCTACTCGAAGCCACAACAGCTCAACCAAACAAACCAGCACGAAGCGCCACGATTCCGAGAAGAAGAATTTAAATAAATAAATAAAAAGAGAGAGAATTTAAGGACCTGTTTTGCGGAAGATGAGCCGACGAGAGCGTTGGCGAGAGCACCCAAGGGGTTCGAAGAAGCGGAGGGGTCGCAGTTGGCCGCGCCCGTCACGAGTTCCCGCATCGCCATGCCGACGAGAGATAGCACCGTCGATCGCCTCGCTGTCTCCTTCTCGCTATATCTCGCGCCCACCGACGCCCGCCCCCGACCACGCCCGCACGCGCGAACACGCGGAGGAGTCGAGCCGCGATCGCGAGCTGCGGAGGGAAGAAGGCGATGGAGATGGCTCGTGCCTTGAGAGGATTCCTGCTTCTGGGTTTCGGTGACGATGACGATGGAGGTTCTCCTTCGCCCGGGACTGGCAAGAGAGATAGGGATAGAGAGAGAGAGAGAGAGGATCGTCAACCATAACCAGAGAGAAGCACTTTCCTGCCTTTTTCTCGTTGAGGTCAGAAGAGGAAAATAAATAAATTACGTGGAAAAAGATAATGGATTTTTGCCTGCCATGCTTCACACATTTTTAGGCGGTTTTCATTTTTATTTATTTGTTTATTTATTTCACGCAATAATAGGTTTTTTTTTTTTTTTTTATTTAGAGGGAAACAAATTTAATGGTTTTCTTTTCTTTTGGTATGTGCCGTTGCAATGGCCCCTTGATTTTCTTCAATTATGGATATGATGGGCAGGTCTTAAGTAAGAAGAACCCCCCCATGTTTTTGTGCTTGGAATTGCTATGATAATATCTATCTACATTTTGTGAGTTAGGGTCCTACTTGTCGTTAATAAGAAACTTATTGTATACAAATTTTCTTCCGCATCGATTTCAACTATAAAAAGACACGTTTGTAAATGTCATCAAGTGCTTAACAAGCGCACCCTAATTACATCTTCTACAAAATTATAGTATCTTATAATTGCTAGACAGCTAAATTTGTGATCATGGGCCCCGTAAAATATGCCTGGGCCACAAGGGCCCAAATGCACTTTTAGGCTGGGCTGGACAGGGGCTTATCGTCTGGGCTAAGCCAACCTATCTAGCATGGTTTATATATATTCTTGACACACGAGCTAGAATTTTAGTCAGATTTGAGGGCCTGACCTAGGCCCTGTTGACAACAGACTGTTGTTGATCGTCTCTTGTCATGTTAGCCTTTTAGGAAGTTGTGACACAATAGGGTGTGGCAATGTCAATATATGCATTGCCAACCAAGTGGCTTTGCTCAAAATACATAAGGCTCCATTTGTAGGAGTGTCAAAAACCGAACCAAAATGGAAAACTAAACCGAAATTTTGTGCATGCTTTGTTCAATTCGGTTTCGGGTCGATTAACCGAAAAATAACCATTAACTTTTTGGTTCGGTTTGGTTTTCAATTTGGTTCGGTTAATTGAACCAAATCGGAATTTTTTAATTAAAAGTGAACAATATCTCTTCATCACTATCTCTTCTTCATTTAGTTCCTAATAAGTAAAGCAAAAATAGAAAAACCGTCCCGAACCAAATTGCATTTTCAGTTCGGTTCAGTATTATTCCTTATCGGTTCTGTTTAGTTTGGTTTTTCAAAAAAACCTAACCAAACCAAACTGTTTACACCCCTATCCATTTGTATCACAGAAATCAATGATTTGTAAGTTATTTTCTTAGAAATGATTGCATGTATTACTCACAAAAATGAATCAATAAAAGAATATTTTTATTGTCCACAAAGATATTTAGACTAAATTGTTATCGATAATAAAATATTTTCTTTGGATGAAGTGATTATTTTTTGAAAAATATTTTTCAAACCATTCGATTTCCAAGAAATAAATAGAGGATAAATGTGCAAATGCTTGGCATGTCACCTTCCTTGACAAACACGTGTTGTGACCATTAATACCATGATACTCGCTAGAGTTTCTTTTAAGGGTTAATATAATAAAAAAAACTCTAAACCAATATATATATGACAAATTCACTCCCAAATTAATTTTTTGACCATCAAAAACCCCACACTGGTATAATTATAATAAAGTTATCCCAAACTAATTTTTTGACAACTAAAATCCCTTCTATTAAATTAAATATCATCAAAACCACAAATAGGTATATCTATGAAAAATGGAGGATAAATCAATAAGAAAGAAAAAACATTGACATTAGACAAGTACAAACTAACACATTAGTTAATGGCAAAATCATGCAAAAAATATAATTTTCAAATCAACAGATTTTCATAAATCTCGCCAAAATCAATGTATGATTATTCCTAGAAATACACAAACGCAAAGGAAACAAACTAAAGTTGATTCATGATTATTAATGACAATTTTTAACCTCTCTCGACATATAGGAAGTGAATTGTCAATACCAACTAGTCTATAATTTAAGAACATGTAATGAAATAGCTCTATCAAACTAAAGACCATCCCTTTCTCGCATAAAAGCGACACGCCGCATTTTACTTGGAAGGATCGATCCATGGGAACAAATCTACAAGGCTATCACCTTCTTTGGCCAAATCTTCCAACCTTTTCACAATTACAATTCATTGCGCGAAATATAAAGCAAGACGCAAAAAATGGGTAGACTAGAGATTAAAAGCAACTCAATCAACAAAGAAGAGCGAGGGGTTGTGAAAACAATTGATACCGTGATGTGATGAAACTAATAGGCAAAAAGACAACAGGCAGCCCAATTTCTCAATTTTGTCATCTTCTACTATTTGATATGCAATTCCAAAGATTCCTTTAGAATGATTGACATCATTCTAATAAACAAATAACCGCCGATCTTGTCATGATTTCAATGTGAAATTAAAAATGACCTGCAAAAATTTGAAGCCTCTGTCTTGTTTTCTCCAAGCCAAAGCTTTCATTCATCAATCACTAGTGAAGACAAAACCCTAGTGTACAGAGACATACATTACACTACACATATGACATTGGAGACATCCACGTCACATCATACCTAAATACCGAAAAGAAATCCACACTTAATTCCTAATGCCTACGACAATGCTTATTCAATCCTGAAACAGTCAACACTTTCTCCTCAATCTACGCACATAACCTGTTCGTTGAAATGCCTGTAAGAACCCAGTGCAAGTCATTCTCATTTTTGACTAAACCGAAAGCCTACTGGTTTGGATTAAGTAATTTCAATTGATTTTCAAAGGCTTTTCCATGATCGAATGTGCTTTTTCTGAATAATCGTTTTCTCTGTCTTAAGTTCAATGGCCCATGGTGGTGAGATGATGATGTTATATCCAAGGCCTAAACGATGATTAGTATACCCATCGGCATAGGTTTGCTGGTCATGTCCTTGCTATTTATTTGTTTTACTCATGTTGTGGCTGAAGAGATGGTCGATGGTGTGAATTTACCGGCCAATGCTGGTTTTGTGGCGGACGTACGACTGACTAACATCGGTCTTTGTTAGTAAGGCTGGTGGTCGGTGATGGCCTGGTGGATGTGGATCGATGTAGCTCATGGTGATGTTTTGGTTGTGCTCGGTTTAACGACTGAAAGTATTCTCTACTTCCAAAGCTTTGAATTATTTTGGCATAATGTTCAATTTGAGAGTTCTCTGCCGAAAGACAATGGAAGAAGACGCATGAAAGAAAGAAATTAGAAAGTAATTAAAAAATATATAAATATATTAAAAATCCTAAAACTTGTTATTTAAATGTAATCGAATCTTAACTCTTTCAAAAATGCAGTTAAATCCTAAAACTTATCACGAAAGTGTAATTGAATTCTAAATTTTTAAAAAGTACAATCAAGTCTTAAAATTTAATCAAATTAAGTCATTTCATTAATTATACTTTTTTGAAAGTTTCATTATTTGAACTTTCATGATAAGTTTTATAACTTGATTACATTTTAGTGACAAGTTTTTGGATTTGATTACATTTTTTGAAAGTTCTAAAAATTAATTACACATTTATGATAAGTTTTGAGACTTTAATTGTACTTTATCTCTAAAAAAAAATTACAATAGAATTAGCGATGAAAGGGAAATAGGGCCTCATATGGGCACAAATAAATTATGTATGTCGTGGGCTGAGTTTGTTTATATTCGGATTTGGATTGAGAGTACTTATAAAATTAAAGAAGGTTTAATGTGGGCCTTTCATGGGTATCTTAGTTTGGGTTTGGTAAGGTTAATATCTTAAAGGGGGGCCGGACATAAAAGCAAGAATTGTTTCGTTAACCCAGACCCATGGAATCCAAATGAGACTTGCATCCGGACCGAGCCCAAGGGCCCCGGCCAAGTCCCTTATTTTCCAGAATATAAAAATGATTTTATAAAAAATACAAAATTTGGAAAATTTTCGAAAAAAAAAATTTGTTAGAAAATAGCTTAGAAAAAGACTTTGAGTAGGTTGTTAAGTTTTAGGGTTAGGATTAGCCTAATATCATTTAGTTAGCATACATTTAGTTTATGGGTCTAAGTGAGCACTTTTGATATAGGTTTAGTCTAATAGATCATCTTTTGGAAAAGAATTTGGATTCCATTTAAACTTAGCTTAGAGGTGTTGTTATCTCAAGGTCTAGAATAAAGTCATGTATATTTATGACGTGAATAATAAAATTTTTGGCCAAAAATTGATTTTTCAAATAGAAATATAATTTTCTATTTTTATTATTGGATGAGTTTTTGAGAAAAAAACACGTAACGGCATAATTTTTATTTTAAGAATAGAAATTCATTTAATAATGACACAAAATTTCTTCCTTTTGAGCAATAGCAGTAGGGGGGAAGGCAGTGGTGGCGATTGGCAACCGACGACCGGTAGCAATGGGAGAGGGCCGGCAATTGACAATTGGTAGTAAGGGGAGGGGGTGATGGCATCTGATGACTCGTTATGGGGTGGGGCCAATAGTGGTGGATGGTCAACAATCAATGGGGATAGGGGGAGGGAGTGGGTGGCGGCGATGGGCGGCCAACAATCGATGATGATAGGGGGGGGGCGGTGATGGCCAGTGGCAATGGTGGTAGTGACCAGAGGGAGAGTGAATAGCTAAGGGTTAGGGAAAGACTTCTTAGGGTGAAAAGTAGAAAAGAAAGAAATAATTTATAATTTCTATTCCAAAAATAGAAAAATGAAATTATTTTACTAAACAGATTTTTACTCCAAAAATAAGTTTGGAATCGAAAAATAGTTCTGGAACAGAAATAAAATGATTATCATGCACACCCTTACTCAACAAGTATCCATTTAAGTTTCTTATACCTTACTTTAAGCATTTTCTACACCGGGTGTTTCCTTCTTGTGCTTTCAAATATTAATTTTTTTTTTTATAGCATGATTAGATTCCTACTAGCAACTCAAAATGAAGGAAGGAAAAATTCCACACACGACATAGCACTTCTGACTCATTAGGATAGCTTTAAGTCAAGGAACATTGAAAGCTTTAGGATCATCATAAACTTCTAAAAAAAACATTGTGAGAATAAGTAGCGACTTATGATTGACAAAAAATTAAGAACAAATACCAACTTGAAAGACCTTTAGAATTCATGATTGATAACAAAGAATGTTTGATATTTTAGATGAACACATTAACCAAGTTAGATGAACCAAACGGGTGCTAATTAGATCATTAGCCTAATCAAGTCCCTAGTTCTAGATAATCTCTAATTGTGTAAAAGTAAGACAACATCACATGTCTCATTTGATTTTATAGGCGAATTATGTTCAATATAGAATGTTATAGGTTAAATTGAACTTAAAAATGAATCTTAAGGAGGTAAAGATTTGAGAGAGCGCACACCTAATTAAGAGCCGTTGGCCTACCTTTTGATATTACCTCTAGACTTCAGTCTTTTCCCCTTTGAACAGAAAAGTGAGGTCACAACAAGGCGTGGGTGTCACTTATCGCCACGGCCGAGTACGACTGCACGAGGGAGTTCACGGCGCTGCCACCCCCAAGCAACAAGGATAAGAGCAAGCCTTCTTCTTCTAGGCAATGTGCAGGTTCCAAGGTGGATGGTGTATCTGCCCTACCTTGCTATCTCTACCCACCTTGAAAACTGCCCTCTAAAGTACCGGTTCCAACTTATTAAAATCTAGAATTTACTTTATAGGTTCTTAGAACCACCAGGGTACATTATACTGCCTTATAATTTTTTTGCAAAGACATTATTATATGAAATTTTGAAGCCATTTTGGTTATGAACACATTGAATATTCTACACCAGATACAAATAGATTACATGTTAAAATACGTGGTCATGTCCAACAGTGACATAATTCTAAAAAGATAATAACATTGAAGGTAAAAAGTAAAGCTTAAAATCAGTTTCTACCCATAAGTTGAACCTATGAGTTTACATTGAAAAAAGCATATTCCCTCTATTCATAGCATGAATCAAATTGTATGGTCATAGACATAGCAAGCTTGTCACAGAGGAGAGAGAGAGATAAAGCGTTGGAGGCTTTTTTATGGACAGTTAGATATTTCTCGGTGTGAAATTTCAGGAAGAAAAAGAAAACATCATAAACAATTAATATTTATATATTTAATTAAAATATTGTATGTAATACCCTATAGGAAGCTTCGAGATATAGGGCATAGAATGACCCCAATTCCTTTAAGCCTACCATCTACTCATAGGTTTTTGGAGTGTTTCGACCTAGAATCTACCTTTCAAACTATCGTATCTACCATAAAACCTACCCCCGTCATGTCGGTTCCACAAGTTCCACATATTCTCTTGCACACCCCTCTCACATGCTCATGGTGAGGGTCGGTAAATTACTAAACACCAAGAGAATTACAACTCGGTAAATTTCTAACCACTACTTATCAAATATGTAAGCTCGAAGCATATTCGATCTCCATTAACAATCAATGTGGCATCACATGCTTCATCACCCTCCTCAATAATTGACTCGAGCAAATATTCATTATCTAACTCTAATGGAACCACTTCCTAAAAATTACAAACATGGAAAATACAATTCAAACTTCCCTCTATTACAACATGAACAAACCAATTGGTATTTTCACTTGGGATATATATGGCCCATTTGGTTTAGCTTTCCCAAGGGGCTTTCAACCCCGAAACCCCTTGGGAAAATGCAAACTTGTTTAGTTCAACATTTTGGAGGACTTTGAAGAGATGTAATTGCATTTTCAAGTGTCCTCAAAGTCCCTTAGCTGAATGCAGGTCCAAAGGTGTATTTGCAATTTGAATTTTCAGAATGTAACTTGTACTACTATTCATTTTCTCCGCATGGCCAACAAAGCCGATGACCACCGGCGACTATCGTCCAAGGAGGGCAACCGCCGGCCAAGGGGGGGCGACCACCACCCTTGGTTACGCGACCTCAAGCGATCACACACCTGGGTTGCCTAAGGTCGCCGGATCTCAGTGGGTCACGTGACCACTACCTGGGTCACGCAACCAAGGCAACCACCGCCTGAGGTCACGCGATCTCAAGCTTAACCGTTGGAAGGTGGATTGGAAAAAAAATTATTTACAAATTTTTTTTTAATAAAAAATTTCGCAAAAGTCCCTTAGCAAAATGTGATATTTATCAAACAACATTTAGACCAAAGTTGTTTTACAATGCAAAATTTACCAAACGGTATTTGCATTTCTCCAAATGCATTTCCCTAAAGCCAAACCAAATACATCCTAGATCTAGATCGTCTTTAAATTTTTACAATGTAGGAGTTTTCCGGACATCACATACTTGTAGTTATAGTTTCCATTTCTATACCTATAATTACAACTCCCAATAAAACTGGGCTAAGCTTGAACTTGATGATGTGCGTTAAATTGAAATGTTTTTTGAAAGGTCAGATATATCAAAGCCTAACATTTCGGTGACTTATTTCTTTACTTTATGATCAAAGAGTTTTGAATGTGTGGTCGTATCAAGGAACTTTATTGAGCTTGTGGAATGCTTTGACATTAGAGTCACATCTCAAATTTGGTAATTTGCAATTAGCTCAAGCAAATTTGACTATGCACTTGCTCACGAAGAAACCTATCAGTCTTATGACTGACCTGTCCAAGTCAATTGGCGCAATCTATCTATTCAACCCCGCACCACACGCTTCACAAGCGCAGGGACCCTCTTAGCCTCGAAATTGTTGAAGTAGAGAATAAATTTTTGTTCTTTATCTTGCGGGAAACATCTTCCCACGAAAGGGATGTTAAATTGGACATAAAAATTAAAGAATATGCCAAAGCAGACAAAATTTAATTAATTGTCCTTAAAACAGGCCCTTTTCTATCCTAGATTCCGCTTCTTGTCTTGCCCATCTTGGTCAAACTAAAGTTCTTGGTCCACATAATATGAAACCCTGCAGTGCAAATGCTGATAATTACATTTTGGTACCTGTGGTACTGGAAGGATTTTCTTTTGATCCTTATACTTTGCTTGGTTACGGTAGTAGTATTTGTACTACTCTCCCATCACAATTTAAATTCTTTCGTTTTGATGGGAAAGTGGCAAGCCTGCACCGACTATATGGACATTTGACGCTTAATTATACCAACCTGGAAATTACACTTTTGGTTCATATACTTTTTGAAATGATCAATTTAAGTCCTTGTACTTTGTATTAGTGACTGAAAGGGTATGATTTTCCCAAAAATACTCATCACGTTGCAGTCCAAAATTTTGTGAAAATGTCAAATTAAAGCCTACTATTTAGGATTGATCCAAAAGCAAATGTAGATGACTTTAAATATGTCAACCGCTATTTTAATTCACAATCTAATATGAAAAAAAATGTTACGGATGATTGTTGTAGTAATGGTAATACCAACAAATTTGCAACCCATTGATTGTAAGGACTTTATCGCATTGTGAAGAGGCTATTAATATCGAATTTTAATCTCAACTCTTGAATTTGTTCAAAAAAGAAAAAGTTCATTTAATTGATTAATTGTAAAGACTGCTTATACATACAACATAACATATTAATGCGAAAAATCATACTTGAGATCTCATCAATTAATGTTGACTAGTCATTCTAGCAAATTTTGAACTGAAATTGGATGGAAAGAATTTAAAATGATCATCCATGAATAACCATAAGGACTCCAATTGTAACTAAACAAAATATAAGGACTAAAAGCGAAGTCCCTCCATATTACGAAGGGGAATAGTAAATTTTTTTCATTTCTATGTCATTTTTCTTTTCTTTTTTTATGTAGATGAGTGAATCAGAAGATGCGCTCGTGTGGGGTGCATGTAGATCGAGACAATTGGCCTCCCACCGTTTGAAAGAATTTTTTTTTAAAAATAGTAAATTTGTGTGATCGTTACTTAGTGAAAGTCCTTATAACCAATCCAATGTAAAGGACATGTTGGAATATATTTCTTGGCAAGATTTAATATGATATTTCTTTATGTGATTTATACTATCTTCTTCTTATTTTAATTTGAGAGGGCGAAAATCATCCACAAAAACATCTACTAATCATGATTTCCTGAGATCGAGGATAGTTCAAAGAATGGAATGAGGTTTTGGATCGTTTCGATCTATTATCATTATGGCGTGATTCGCGCTCAATGAAAAAGGAGAGAGAAAAAAAAAAAAAGACTCTCGCCCTACCTTAGATGCTTTCCCTGCCCTCTCTGGCATCACTTGCGAGTTTTAACTGCCCTTTCGCAACGCTTTCAATTACTTTCATGCACCTCGGAAGCACGCACTGAATTCAATGCAGTTCACGGGCGCAAAGATCAAATCGGCTCCTCTTGGTGGAGGGGAAGAAAAGGGAGGCGCAGGAATCATCGAAAGTCCAATCGCAATGCGTAAGGAATTCCTACCGAACATCATGGAACCCAAAAGCTCTGGTCAGAGGGGAAAATTCGAGTAAAAAAAGTTAAAAAGGGAGAGTGGAGCACCTGACTGACTGATGTATCATCAGCACATCATGAACATCATCATCGAATTGACATAAATGGGAGGCGAGTCTTCAAGGGAACTATAAAACTAAAAGCGGAAAGGGGAAAGGGACATACGTGCAGTGCAATTCAATCCATTGCATCTCGCACAGAAAGCAGTTCCTTCTCTTTATTCTCTCTCTCTCTCTCGCTGTCTTTTGTGAATTTGACGCAACTTGAATAAAGAAAGAGCAGATTTCGAGTGGTGGGCGAGATCAAGAAATGTAGGACTTGGAGAGCATGTTGCAGATTCAAAGGTCGAGACTTGACCGCACGACCAAATATGGGCCAACCGTAAAAGGAGAAAATGGGGCACCACCACCATTGCTCTCTCTCTTTCACTAGAAGCGCAGACGTTGACCCCTCTCTCTCTCTCTCTCTCTCTCTCTCTCTCTCATTTTCTTCTTCTTTAGCGTGTAATTGAGTTCTTGCTAGTTTTGTAGCTCATGTCACTTTCTTTCCTCTCTCTCTCTCTCTCTCTCTCTCTCTCTGGTCTTAGCCCCTCACGCAATTTAGACTTGTAGAGCTGAGACAGTGAACGGGGTCCCTCTTTCTCCTCCTCCTTCTGGGTCCAAGTGAAGGTGGCGGTCGTTGTGCTCCCTGTGTCTGCAATTCCCCCCCTTTTTTCACGCTGTTTCAGTCATAAGGCAACGACCGCATTTCTGAGCATGAACCCTGCATGTCCCCGTCTGTGTCTCCGAGGTATCTTCTTCCTTAAAGTAACCTCTTCATCATGTGACGCTTCGCTTTTCTGCCCATCTCACAGCATGTCTCTGTTTTTAGCTTCCCCGGTTGCTATAAGTTTTAATTCTTCCCTCAAGAATCTCTTTTCATATTCACAGGTTTCTCTACTTCTTGCTGCTTCTATTGCGAATGCAGCAATATAAAATGGTGAGAGGAGATTCCAAATTCGGAAGGTTTCTCAACAGTCCGAGAGTGGGGAAAGCTTAGGTGACGTCAATGTGTCAACAGAACTAAGAGGCCGAAAAATGGATAAAGGATGGAAATTCCTATCCCCACCAGGGATTATGAGCTTCTTCTGTTTAGTTTCAGTCCTCTTTCACCAACTCGCAGCAGCAGCAGCAGCAGACGTAAATAACGAAGTGTTGGCGCTATTGGCTTTCAAGAATTCCTCTGTTCAATCTGACCCAAACGGGTTCTTGTCCAACTGGGAAGCCAGCTCCCAGACACCATGCTCATGGAGTGGAGTTTCGTGCATGCCTGATGGCCATGTGCAAGCCGTAGACCTCAGCAATGCTGGGCTCAGTGGTGTGCTGCACCTCCCTTGGCTCACCAAGTTGCCCGGTCTCCGAGTCCTGAGCTTGCATGGCAATCTGTTCTCAGCTGGTGATCTCTCTGCCTCTGCATCTTCTGCATGCCAACTTGAGACTGTTGACTTGTCCTTTAACAATTTCTCAGACCCTTTGCCGGGAGACTCTTTCTTGATATCTTGTCCTAGTCTGGTTCATGTAAATCTCTCACAGAACTCAATCCCTGGTGGGAATCTCCACTTTGGCCCATCTCTGTTGCAGCTTGACCTTTCTGGTAATCGCATTTCAGAGCCCAATTTTTTGACTTATTCCCTCTCTAGCTGCCAAAACTTGAAGCTCCTCAATTTTTCTGGTAACATGATCGCTGGAAAATTGGATGTTACTCCCACCTCTTGCAAGAATTTATCAGTTCTTGATCTTTCTGGTAATCATTTATTTGGGAACATACCGCCGAATTTCATGGCAGATTCCCCGCCTTCTCTTGAGTATCTTGATCTCTCCAAAAATAACTTTACGACCAAATTCTTGGACCTTGATTTTGGTAGCTGTGGCAATTTGACTTATCTGAACCTATCAAGCAACAGCCTCTCTGGGAGTGAGTTTCCGGAGAGTCTGAAGAACTGCCAGATTTTGGAAACGCTAGACATCTCGCATAATCAGCTGGAGTATATAATTCCTGGTGCTTTGCTTGGAAATTTACGAAATTTGAGGCGATTGTCTTTGGCGCACAATCATTTCATGGGTCAGATTCCACTCGATCTGGGGCAAATTTGTGGAACTCTAGAGGAGCTCGATCTGTCTGTAAATAACCTCACTGGTGGATTGCCATCAACATTTGTTTCGTGCTCTTCCCTGTGGAATCTCAATCTAGGGAATAATCATCTCTCTGGAGATTTTCTTGTGACTGTCGTCAGCAGTCTCTCTAGCCTGAGAAATCTGCATTTACCATTCAACAACATCAGTGGCTCGATTCCACTGTCCTTGACAAACTGTAGCCAGCTTCAAGTACTCGATTTGAGCTCCAATGTCATCACGGGTAATATTCCTCAGGGCTTCTGTTCGTCTTCCTTTTCATCGTCAATGGAGAAGATACTACTTGCAAACAACCATATCTCAGGAACTGTGGTTTCGGAGCTTGGAAATTGCAAGAACCTGAAATCAATTGACCTCAGCTTTAACAGCCTGAGTGGCGAAATCCCTAAAGAGATATGGGAATTGCCAAAGCTCTTGGACTTGATTATGTGGGCAAACAATCTTACTGGCAAGATTCCTGAAGGGATTTGCAAGAATGGGGGAAGTCTCGAGACCTTGATTCTTAATAATAATCTTATTTCAGGAACAATTCCACCGTCCATCGCCAACTGCACCAACATGATCTGGTTTTCACTTTCCAGCAATCGGCTCACTGGAGAGATCCCTGCCGGAGTCGGGAATCTTCAGAAACTAGCTATCCTCCAGCTGGGAAATAACTCGATCACTGGACAAATTCCGCCGGAGCTAGGCAAGTGCCCGGGACTCATTTGGCTAGATTTAAACAGCAACCAACTGACCGGTTCTCTTCCCCCAAAGCTTGCCGATCGATCAGGCCTGATCACACCAGGGAGCGTTTCTGGAAAGCAATTTGCTTTTGTTCGATACGAGGGAGGCACCGATTGTAGAGGAGCTGGAGGACTTGTTGAATTTGAGGGTATAAGACCGTCAAGGCTGGAGAGTTATCCTATGGCGCACTCCTGCCAAACGACTAGGATTTACACTGGTGTGACGGTCTACTCCTTCACTAGCAACGGAAGCATGATTTATCTCGATTTGTCCTTCAATTCGTTGTCGGGTGCGATTCCGGAAAGCTACGGCACTATGAGTTTCCTGCAAGTACTGAATCTGGGGCACAATGAGTTGACAGGGACTATCCCCGAAAGCTTTGGAGGTTTGAAATCTGTTGGGGTTCTCTATCTCTGTTATAACCGTCTTCAAGGGTTTCTCCCAGGATCATTAGGATCTCTATCTTTTCTCAACGATCTCGACATTTCCAACAACAAACTCACTGGCCCCATCCCTTCCGGAGGTCAAATGATTACTTTTCCGGCATCCCGGTTCGAAAACAACTCTGGCCTTTGTGGAGTGCCTTTGCCCCCTTGCAGCTTTGATACTGGATCAATAGTTCCATCAAGCTCCGAGGGTCGGGAAAGGAAGCAATCTCTTAAAGTAGGTGTAATCACTGGTACCACCGTCTTTGTCATTTGTATCCTCATTCTCATGGTAGTGTTCTACCGTCTGAAAATGCCACACGAGATGGAGAAACACAGGGAAAAGTACATAGAAAGCCTTTCTACTTCAGGTACTGGCAGCTGGAAGTTCTCTGGCGTCCATGAGCCCTTGAGCATAAACATTACCACTTTCGAGAAGCCTTTGCGAAAGCTCACCTTTGCCCATCTGCTAGAAGCAACTAATGGGTTCAGCTCAGAGAGTCTCATAGGCTCTGGAGGGTTTGGCGAGGTGTACAAGGCTCGACTCAAGGATGGGCAAGTGGTCGCCATCAAGAAGCTGGCTCATGTCACAGGCCAGGGCGATCGTGAGTTCGTGGCTGAAATGGAAACGATAGGGAAGATCAAGCATCGAAACCTCGTTCCTCTACTGGGCTATTGCAGGATCGGGGAGGAGAGGCTCCTCGTGTATGAGTACATGAAATGGGGGAGTCTCGAGTCAGTTCTTCACAACAGGCCCAAAGGAATGGCCTCGAACCTTGATTGGGAAACTAGAAAGAAGATAGCCATAGATTCGGCTCGAGGCCTGGCATTCTTGCACCATAGTTGCAATCCTCACATTATACACCGAGATATGAAGTCAAGCAATGTCCTTCTGGATGAAAACTTTGTAGCTCGGGTATCTGATTTCGGCATGGCTAGATTGGTGAATGCCCTTGACACTCACCTCAGCGTGAGCACCCTCGCAGGGACTCCCGGTTATGTCCCCCCAGAGTACTATCAGAGCTTCAAATGCACAACAAAAGGTGACGTGTATAGTTACGGAGTGATCCTGCTCGAACTTCTCTCGGGGAAGAGGCCGATAGATTCTTCCAAGTTCGGTGAGGATAACAACCTGGTAAGCTGGGCGAAGCAGCTTTGGAGAGAGAAGAGGAGTAACGAAATACTTGACACCGATCTGGTCGAGGATACATCCCGCAATGACGAACTTTGTCGGTACCTAAGGATAGCATTCGAGTGCCTGGAGGACAGACCAACTAGGCGACCAACTATGATTCGGATTATGGCAATGTTTAAAGAGCTTCAGGCCAGCACATCGGACAGCGATATCCTCGACGGGCTCTCGGTGAAAGATGCGGTTATCTTCGAGTCACCAGAGAGAGAACTCTTTGACTCTAGCCCATGATGATCAGGTTCGTGTGGATGTGACCAAGCATTCTATTTTCCATCCTCCAAGACCCATCGGAGGGGTTCATCATTCTCATCTATCCCTCTGTAAATACGCCGAAAACTTGGCAAGACGCCACTGTCGTTGTACATGGAAAGCAGACACAAAGAATGAGAACAATGGATTGGTCCTCTAAGCCGCTTGAAATTCCTGAGACTATCTGTTCCAAAAGGTTTGTGTTCGGCATCCATTTTCTTATCCACGACGGTTTTGCTGACTGATGTTCATCTTTTTCTTTATGTTAGAAAATCAATTGATGTTCAAGTGTTCTTCCAAAGCACACAATTTGCCACCGTTTTTTTTTACTTTTTCCTTCCATACATCTATAAATAGCTTGAGAACCGGAATGGCAAGAGCGTTTTTGTAAAGCCGAAGCCGTAGGCCCTCAATAAAAGAGCATTTGGACATCTGATGTGGTGGCCAGCCGAGTGTTTCCGAGACTTTGCTGCATTGCCTTCCGCTGTTGATGACAGCGAAACCAGATTAACTTGCAGGTGACGCCGGCTCAGGATGACTTAGCAGTACTTTGCTCAAATGACATTTTATTTTTATCGCTTCGGCTGGATTTATTCAGCAAGGGGCAATGATGACACCGTGTGTTGGATTCAACCAGCGCCATAATCCGTCATTATTGCGCTTATCGACTGGTTTTTCCAATAGCTAATCGCTGCCATGATTAAAATTTTCTCCTAAGTCAAAAATCGACGTTCGGATCGGTGAGTAATCTTAGACTTAGGTGCCTAAAGATTATAGCTCTAATGATGATCAAGCGACTCTTATGCTTATGACCTTGACTTAGAAAATTTACTTTAAAGACTTCATGGTTCCTCTCTCTCTCTCTCTCTCTCTCTCTCTCTCTCTCTCTCTCTCTCTCTCTCTCTCAGCCCATTTCAATTTCAGAATGGCCCAACCAAAGAAAGTAAATATTCGATTAATTAAAAATCAATTCGTGCAAACAATTGTTTCAAAGTAAATACAAACAAATAAATTTAAGAGGAAAACCAAGCCCAGCCATCAACACAGTTTTACGGTGTCCCCATCCGTGGGGCGGAATATATATGCTCTAGAGATTGTTTAACAAGCTCCGCACGGTGGCCATTTTTTGTTGAACACCGATGGAATAACCGACGCCTAAATTCTCATAACGTTGCGCATGTAGCGCTGCCTACCCGCTATTTTGAATCTCGGATCCAAACAAGTACATTAAAAAAAAAAGAGGGGAGGAATACTTGAGCAAATTCTCCTTCATGGCAGCAATGATCAGATCAAAAAATTCATCGCCTTCTCTGTCGGCTAATTGCTGTGAAATCTGGTAGAGGAACGACAAAACTCAGCCGGCCGATGGATGGCCGCTCGTGGATAGAGCTGCCGCACCATCGTTGCCTCGTTGGATGCCTCCAAGAAGTGGCTGCATACCAGCAGCCCCGTGCATGGCGAAAGGAAAATGGCGTCATCACATCACATTGATCGCGGGGTGGAAATTCGACCTGGTTTTCATGTGTGAAGGGGACCTTTCGGGGGCTCCCTTCCACGTTCCATGCACCATCATCTCCATCTCTTGGAATCGCGAGGGGGCGGAGGCTGTGGAGTGAACCCATTGGCGTATGCAACTTACAGAATCAAAGAATTATCTAAGGCCATCTTGCATGCAAAGATGGATAAAATGGCACACGCAGCACACATGGAAGAATCGACTCTTGCAAACCGGCCTCGTTTATGGGACCATGTTCCCAGCAACCAGTATGTCGACATTGGCATCATCCAATTTGTGGAAGATATTCTGTCCGAAATGATTTCCGCACTAACATTGTCTTGTGGATATGGATGCTTCTTAAACGATAGAGTTTGGTGATGTAACACCTAATATGGCCCTATCCAATGGCCCGTGACACAACAATATGGCATAGTTCATTTGGGTAGTCCACAAATCTGAAGTCGATACGTGACAGCGGGAATTTTCTTAATAATATTTATGTGGCATTCGGAAGTCTCGTTTCCAATAATAATGTATAGGTTATATCATTTTGCTTGGAGTTCGGGTTAGCACCTAGAAAACCTTAGTTGGGTCGTTAACTTGCGAGGTACGAAAAAGGTGGAAATTTTTTTTCTGCGACCGTTATTGTCCTAAGTTCAATTTGTTGAAATGAAATTAATAAATGTTGACGTGTACATTGATAATGTAGAGTAATAATTATTAATTTACTGTCATATTAGTTGTCGATGACAACAGATATTCTTCAAAATATGTGTTAATGATTATTGAGTTTTAAATTCACAAAATCGATACATTCCTAGCATCCGGCGTGATTTACCAATAGTTTTCGTGGATTTAAGATGTCATGGTTTACATTATTTACTTTAATCTTAGTTAATTAATACTGATAGTGACTCACATTAATGGTAACCCGCTAACTTGGCAGAAGGTGAAGGATTTCTTTCTCACTTGATCACCTTTAAATTATCCTTATTATGCTATATGTTAAATCACTTGTCCCTTTTAAATTGCATCTCTTTCACAATTATCACTTTTGACTATTTTTATTAAGCCACATGTTCTCCATTTGTTCCTTTAAAACTTGCATCTAAGGCCACTTGTTATTAAATTAAAACTCTTATATGTCCCTTGACACATAAGGTAAGCCATCATTACCATAAGTATTAGCCATCAACTCCTTTTTCCACTTGACCATAAGCTAGGTGAAACCATGCCACTTGTAATTTTACTTTGAAGATAATCCTCCGCTTCATATTTTACTTCAAGACATCACTTTTAAACCTTGGTAATAACCAAAACTCATTTTACCATAGTCATATCCTTCTATCTTCAAACTTCAAAAGAAATTTTGATCCACTCTTGATCCTTAGTTTGAAAAGTAAAGATTCCATCTTTCAAGAGTTAAAAAGTAGTTTAAGGTTTGGGTTGTTCAAGTCTCGTTCAAGAAAAGTGAAAACTCTAAGCACTAAGTTAACTTGATTTGCTTAGTGCTCTTGATTTGATTTTTGCTAATTTTAGTTTTAGTTGAATTTGATAGTAAACGCTCACAAGTTTCGGTAATGGTGTATTGAAATATTGTGATGATGTGATTTCCAGTGATGAGTTCTTACATGATAAGACTTGTTTAGTGGAGATTCTTGAGGTATAGTGACATGTTGTATGTGAAAAGCATGAAATCGGGCTTGAGAGTGTTATTTTCATAATTTTGGCTCTTACTAGGTATACCTATATACTGATTATATTCACCTTATACCTGCTATACCCATTGATCTATTTACCTTATACTTACTAGCAACTGCTCATATTTACCTTATAATTACTAGCTGCTCATATTCACCTTAACTTACCCACCATTGCTCATATTTATTTATTACCACTTGAGTTGACCACTTACTACTCATATTCACTTTTTGAGTTTCATCACATGCTAGACACACCCACTTGTCGAATATGACCATTTACTGGTTTGGACTCGTTTGCTTGGCAAAGCATTGTATTACATCAATGAAATCATGATGAGATGAGAATGAGGGCATGTAATTGATTTTTATCATTAATTGCATAAAAAAAATGACAAAAATTGCAATGCATATGGCAATTGTTATGTTATAATGATGTGTATGGCAATGATACCATGTGAGGAAGACATGAATTTACCTGTGTATATGTTGGTGAGCTTTATGACAACCAATATGAACTCACTTGATACTCAGCTGGGAATGTTTGTGAGCTTTATGACAAGTATGAACTCACTTTTATATATATATATCAATAAGCTTGATGAAAAGTAGGGAATAAACACTCCCTATGTATGATGGTGAGCTGATATGTGATATTTGTGCATCATGAAATAATATATCATCTGCTTGCATTAGAACTAAAGATTTCACTTACTAAGTTTCAGCTCAGCTCTTATTTTTCTAATTTGTAGAATGGATCCACCATCCGCACCATCATTTGGAGCACCTTTATATATAGGACGGAAATATCAAGATATATCGAGATTTGAAATGATGTATGTTAAGTGCAATTTGACTATCTAGGTGGATGTAGGGTTACTCGAGCTTCTCCTTATTGTTTCACCGCATGGTATGGTGATGTTGATGGTGAAATGGTTGGCCCTTCGAGAGGGTTTGAAGTTTCCCTTTGGACTTGGCAATAGAGGGGACGAGATGATGCATGAGGATATTCAACTCCTGACTTGGATGGTGGCTTGCTTTTGGGTTAGTACGAGAGTAGTGGCACTAGTTGACCTGACTATCTTTCCAAATGTTTTAACAAGTTAGGATCTATTGATGTTACCATAAAGAAGATGCATATGTATATTATCAAACTCGTGCAATTTCTTGTAGGGAATGATGTGAAATTTTGTTGTGCTTCCACATACTATTAATAATTAAAAGATAAAATTAAAAAGGACACGTGTCACACGTGACATTCTAAGACGTCATACTCAAAAAGTCACTTATATTAGCAATATTAGGAAATTAAATATCTTTTAGAAATATTTAGGATATTTCATCTGATTTTCTATATCTATTTTGATTACACACCCGATTTCATTTCTTTTTATTTCATCCATGTAAGCCCATGAATCAAATAATATAGAAAATTCCCAATTCTCTTTTCTACTTTGATATTTAACTACTTGCGCATAGCATGTGCACTAATTTTGTTGTTTTCTCCTTCTACCAACCCTTACAATTCCTAATGTCTGTGATCCTTGAAATGCCTTTCTTGCATGAGCTCGACAAACCCAGTTCTCCGGCGAACCGAAAACACACCTCGTCCTGGAGGGTGCACCTCATAATAAGGCATTGAGCCAGGCCTCATCGTACTTGAACAGACTTTTGGTGCGGCCCGTCGCAGTATGGTGGCAGAGCTCCCTCCGGACTCGGCTATTTGCAAGGAGATATTTGTCTTTAGTGCCACTTCAAGTGGTCCTACCGCTAGACTTTGCAGATAATTTCGCAGTGCATACGACCATCTTCTGGCCATTGGGGAGGTCTACTGCAATTTTGAACATCTTCCAAACATCAAGCCTTCGCTGCATCGGGGGGATAATTCATTTAGCAAATATGTCTAATTTATTATAACAGCCTATCAAAATATAGGTCTAGAAATGGGTTTATGGCCCACTTTGTTAGGTCAGGTCTAGTCCTGCCCTGCCCTATAGCCATTGCCAATAGTCTCCATAAACCAGTATGGCTATGGCTAAATCAATTAGACAGTGGGCGGCGGCCCCTGAGATTCGAACCCGTGATTATGCCTTTTCTTAGGTGTAATTTCATGTAGCCCTAGCCGATTCCAACTGTGTCGGGATCCAAATCGGACCTGCAAATTTGCAACGTACGAGCAGTCTGTCGTAGGAATCGAAAGTTCAACGTGAAAGGGTCCCACAGATAAAGGAAAAACCGGTTCGGTGGGTCAAGATTCAAAAATCAGGTCCTTCTTTCTAAAATTCCAGTCTTTTTTGGGGGTCCCTCCACTAAAATCAAATCACAAATAAATTATAATATATAAAAAATACAAATAGATAATAAAAAAAGGGAAAAAAGAAAAAGAAAGTGCTGCAAATATAGTATTAATTAATTGATTGATTGATATTTCAGCTCCAAATAGAAACTAGCATAAGGCCAACTAGTGATAATCCGTCCACTGAGAGTATTCAATCTAACTGCATTATTTATTTTAACGTATCGGTATGCACACACTTCAACACTCCTTATTCTAAGTTGTATATTTTTTCCTCAATAAAGGAGGAATATTTTCGTATTTTACTTCTCAATATTCAAACAAAACAGTATAAAGATTCACTCAGATCTTACTAAATTATAACATAAAGAAAAAAAAAAGTGCTGTGAATACAGTATTAATTAATTAATTAAATTTTATACTCCCAATGGAAACCAGCACCTCCTCTTTGTTAATTGCCCTCCTTGTGATTTTATTTTATTTCTTCTTTACTGAAAAAAATATCTTATGGTAAAATTCTGTGAATTCAAGGACACATTTCAGCTTTATTGATGAGAATAAGCCCCAATTGGTACAGGGATCGTCGCGCTGAAAAAGCAGGAGTTGGTACCTGTCAAAAAGAAAAGCAAGAGTGGATATTGTTTTTCTATATTAAAAAATTTGGAAAAACCATTATATTGACAGGCAAACAAAAAAATCCGTGCTTAAATTTGGAAAATCCAGTACAATAACTTCTCGGAATTTGTGATAATGCTTGTCAGAGTAGATCTATCAAAGAGATAACTAAGTTTCCTACCTGATTATATGATTAATTATGTAGTAAAATCATTTAACTCTTTTTTTTAAAGTTTAGTCAAACGCTTTTTTATCAAAAGAATATCTGGTCATGCCAAACATAAATTATTTCTTTAATTTTTTGGTTAAGAAGCGCTATATGCTTATTTAACATCGTTCTCACCACCAAACGATGACGATTATAATGTCTAGATGTGGTTAATTACGTCGTTAGTACTCCAGTTTTGTCTTTGATAAGCTATATAATATAAAATTAATGATCCTCCAATTGAAGGAGTATTGTAGTGGAAAATCTCCATTATTGTTATTATTATTAGTTTTTGAACTGTTCTCATGAAGAAAAAAGAGATAATGGTACTTGTCAATTACGATTCACGAGGGGGGCGATGCATGCGCATTTTGAGGGGATTGTGTCCGTAAATGCATGTCCTGCTTTCTCGGGTTCGTTTTTCAACGCCTCTCGTATTATTCTTTTGATAAAAGAAATTAACTGGAAAAGCACTCGCCAGCACTCGACCAGACGCATTACAGAGATGGGATTCGCTCACTTCTAAAGAGGAGAAACGATAGCCGAACACTCCAAATTATACTCAATGCATGCACATTTATTATGAGATTTCTTTTTTGTGATATTAAAAATTTCAAATTACACCCATTATAGCATATTTATCCTAAACTTTTTACTCAAATTCTTATTATATATACCTTCTATTAAATGACTTTTCGGCCAAAACAAGATTGGTTTCATTTATTTGAGTCACATGGACACTATATGAATGCCTTTTGCTTTTCGGTGTTCATGGAGGCATATTTTTTATAAAATCTTAATAGAGGGTAAATGTGTTGTACAAATACAAATTAAAAATTGTGTGCATCACCAAAAATATTTAGTAAAATGTGCTATAGTAAGCATAGTTTGAAGTTTTTAGTGGTTTTGGCTTTTTGCATTGTAGGTGATTACACTAATAGGATCGAGAGTCAAGCCAATTAAAGCCGGTTCCCTGATTTTCTTTTTCTCGAGAAGTTATTTGGTCTCTATGTAGAGCCAACTTTCCTTTTCAAAGGGAGGAATGAGAGTATGGTGTCGAATAAATGGATATAACTCTTGAGTTTTATGATCGGCAACTCAATGAAAACGGTTATAGTGATCTCGTTACTATAAAATAATATATACTATATATTTGCTCAATCAGATGAAATTTTTGAATTAGATCGTGCTACTTTGAAAGCCGATGGTGTTTTTCATGACCTGTCTGGAGTCGAATGGGGTAAGGCCGAACGGCTCCGTTGCCGATCGGTCGCCCCTGCTAATTCTACTGCGGAAAAAAGGGAAGGGAAGGGAAGGGAAGAAGTTGGGGGTGACATTTCATAACGGCCCAGTGACTGGTGTTGGGGGGGACTGAGAAAAGGACAAAGACCTGGTCAGAGGATGCCTTTTTGACCGGGCAAAAATTAGATGGAGCCCCCACCAACCGTGTCCCACATCTATAAAATAATTACATAAAAAAATTATTATAAAATTTTCCCAATTGGCTAAAGAGAGAGAGAGAATTGGAAAATAGAAAAAAAGTGGGTCAGGTGAGGAGGAAGAAGATGGAGGAGAGAGGAAGATTGACTGAACCTCTGTTCGGTAGCTTTTGACTTGATATGGGGGGACTGGTTTTTTTTTATGAGGTTCGAGGATGATATGGTGCTTCCAATTGGCAATCTACCCCCACCCATCCCTCTCTTTTTTTTTTAACTTCTTCTTTTTCTAACACTTGCAAACAAAGTTTTTGCATCCCCTCTCTGCTTGGTTGTGCCCCTTTTTGGATCGATCCCATCATCTAATTCTCCCCCTTCCCTTCTTAAAAATGAAAAACAGATTTTTTAACATAACTATCTGCCAATTTCGAGTTGCGTGTCGGATTAATACTATTAGTGTTTCCGTGACCCATTGAAGACGCACGGTAAAAGAGAATACTTAATTGGGCATGTCGGCACGTCATCTATTTTATGTGCTACACAGATTTTGTCATACTTTTGCAATTTTACATGTCTAGCAAAGTTTTGATGCATTCGATGTTCTTTTTAAAATAAATAAATACAAAGCTTATGCTGGGAAATTATCTCTTTTGATTAGCTGGATTGACTTATCATATCTAAGCAACACAAATGCATTAAGTCAATCAATGATACATGAAGAGACAAGATATGAGTCTCTCTCTGCCCCCTTAAACTCCAGTGAGCAAAACGACAAGAGGGGTGATAAATCTTGAGCATACCCCAAAAAAAAAAAAACCCTTAGATATATGGTAAATAAATTGCTCCAAATTTTACACTTGTCTTGATTTTCATTTTGGAAACTATAAGCCTAGGTGGCATTTTATTTATTTAAGTTCTAAAAAATATGGATGAGGGCCAACCACATGCTTTTATAATAGCTTGTTTTGTAATTTATCATGCTGATAATTATTGGGGGATTTGCCAAATTGGGTCCTCTCTCATCATCTCTTGGTTTCTTGATCACCACTCCTCACTAATTATTTGTCCCATCAAAAAAGAGGGTCAGTCATATCTCAATTATTAAATGTATCATCAAATTAGGTAGCAGACAAATTCGGATTTATGATAAATGCCCAATTTTCCTTTCAGTCCCTATTCCGATAATCCAAAATTTCGCCTCTAATTTTTATTTATTCGAGTATATATCTAATTTTTTCTCACAAATGCCATTGCTTTTGTTCTTTTATTATTATTATTATTTATTTGATTTTTCTGGGGGGCTGAGTCACATGCATTGTCTCGAGACATTTCCCATCCTTTGCATGTCCCGTTTCATGCATTTAGGTGCCTACCACATTGAAAGCCCCAATAGACATCTTCTTATCACCACCAAATTAATCCATCCCCCTCTTGAAAATAAAGTCATTACTTTTATATATTACATTTTCCGCCTTTAGTTAATTTAGCAATTCCTTTGGGCCCAAGAATTGGAGCAGCCCCTTCAGAAGAATTTTTCCAGAGTACTGGGATTTATCTTATAATTAAAAGGATAGTGCGCAAAAGGCAGAACAAGCTAAAAGGAAATAAAGTAAATTTAAAAAAAGAAAAAAAATAGAGGTAGAGACTGGAAAAGAGGGCATGAGTAGGCTTTTAGCCTAGAATTCGATCCCAATCTCATCAAAGAATATATTTTAGGGATAGCAAATCATTATCAATCAACCTGTCCTTTTCGATAGAAGGAAAAAAAAAAGAGGAAATGAAAAAAAAAAGAATATTATGAAGAATAAAATAATAAACCGAAAAATTCAGAAGGTGCCAAGCAAATGGGTTTAAAAATGAGAACCTCTTTTGTTGTCCTTTTCAACTTAGCGTCTTTCGCCGGTGCGAGCTGGACGGTCCTCCACGCTTCCTTCGGTTCCCTCCATAAGAAAAACCCTACTTCTTAAATAAAATTCTTGTTAATTCGAACATTGTTGCTTTAGCTTTTTCGGCAAAACCCTACCATGAATTTATCTTCCTCTTTTTCCTTTGTTTTTGTAGCGATCGAATTGTGTATCGGCCGATTCCGCGACCGGACCGTACCTATTAGATATGCTTTGTTTGTATTCACATCCAATGATTCATGAGGAATGGCCTCATTGGGACATAGACTCAAAATGCTAGGTCAACGAAGAATCCAGTTTGGTAAATTGACATTTTCAATATACTTATTAAGTCGATCAAAACAATATCATGGGTCACAAAACATTGATTTATATATGTATATTTTTTCCATTCATAGCATGCGGAACCTATGCATTTTTTCTCAATTTTCGAGAGTGCTTGTCAATGTGACTTGTAAGAAAAAAAATTACAAAAAACAAAAAAAAAATTAAAAGGAAAAAGAGATGAAACTGAGTTTTTATATAGTAATATAAAAAGAGGCCAATTGGCAGATGGGTTGCGTGGCCTGCAACTGCAAACTACACATCTCCAGTCACGTCCATCCATTGGAAGCTCCGATCTTCTTCTTCTTCCGATGCTATCTTTAGCCGTCTCGACACAGACTGTACTCTCTTGTCCCTGACGCGTAATCCTCTTGGTGATTGGTCCTCGGCAATCTTTTATTTATTTATATTTCCGCCCCCCTCATTTGCATGCAATCGAGATTTGGTCCCCGTACAAGCTACGAAAACTTCGTAGACGCCCTCCTCATCAAAGTTGATCGTCTTGCTCCTGTCGAGTTGTCGATGCTCTGTTTATAGAAGCCATTGCGTGTTAATTTGGGCATCGTTAGCCGGTCCAATCGATATTATACCCCTCTCTTTTTCTTTTTTCAGTGCAGTGTAAGGGAGACTAATTATTTATTATTCATTAACCAAATAAGTTATTTGATATCCACCATGGACGTAATTCATATATTGTTTTGCATACAGTGTTGGATAATGGGTGATTGCTAGAAATTCAAGATGACTAGGTAAAGTTCGATTTGGGCAAGTTGTTTATTAGGGTTATTGTCCATGAAAATGGATTTTTCAAATCCTTAACATTGACCCACACATTAGCTTTGCGAGATAATTGATCGATGAAAATTCGGCATTTTATGAATAAAAAAAAATTGCACTGTTTATATTTCCAGGAAGGGTTAACTGAGTTATCATTTAGAGTGTGTGGAAATTGAAATTACACAGAAAAAAGGGGATGTTAAAAAGATGATATGATCTGGAAGCAACTCAAAAATCTCTGTAGACCGTTATAAGATCCTTTGCCTTTTTAAAGGGTAGAGGGAGACTACAGATGGTAGGCTGATAAGGTGACAGCCCAGCTTATAATGTGTATTTTTTGTAATTTCATATTTTCTTTTTACAGAACAAGAGAAAAAAAAAAAAAGAGGAAAATTTCTTTTTTTCCCCTAATACATAGTGCTCAATCTGGGCCAATCATATTCTCTTCTTCAGGACAATATTGCCCCTGTACAGCAACAACCAAGCAACGGGTGTTGGTACTGTGATTTGCCAGCCAGCTGGGGGCCAAAAAGGGCACTTTGGCCCTCAGGGAAAAACCCAGCAAGGCCTTCTGGGAAAGAAAAATCCAACATTTGCACACAAAAAAAGAGAAAAAAATTTCCAGAAAACAGAAAGTAATAAATGACTTGACCAGAAAACAAGACAGTAATAAATATTTTCCTCGGAAAAAAATGGGAAATTTGAATATATATGGTGTGTGCGCAACTGGGCAACCACTCTTTTTGGGTTTTGGTTTCTCCCTTGCCATCTCTTTCTCTCTCTCTCGTCTCTCAAAGATTCCATCCCCCATTTTTTTCCCTCCAGGTCCACCACCATCCTCATTTTTACACATCCCATCCTTCCTTTTTCTTCTTTTAATATAAAGACAATATTGGGTTTTTCCCCCCTTCAAATTCCTCGAAGGACACAATCATATCATTCTGACGCAGAGAGAGAGAGAGAGGTAGAGAGAGAGAGAGAGAGAGGGAGGGAGGGGTTAAAGAAGGGGGGCATTTTAGTTTTTTAACCTCGTGTTTTTCCAGACACCCAGAAACGAAGTGGATGTGCCCATTGAACTGAATTTAGAGAAGGGACAGGACAGAAGCTCAGGAAAGGAGAGGATTTTGAGGAAAAGGGTCGGCTCAAGTTTTTTCATTTCAGGAGGTGGAGGTGGTGGCGTTGCTGGGCAGGTCCTTGTTGAAATCATCGTAGCATTGACTCTACAATCAAGCGGGTAATCATTTCTAATGATGGAGTTTCACACCTCTTGTCTTGCTTTTGCTCCTCTCCTTTTTTTTTTTTTTTTTTTTTTTTTTTTTTTTTTTTTTTGTTGGCTCTGTTATCTTCCCTTCTTTTGCTTCTGAAAATTTGGAAAAATTCTTGTGTTTTGTACCTCACTCTCTGTGTATGCATTTCTGGGCCATGCTTTGATTAATTTTTTTGTTGGAAAGGTGTGATTTTGTTGTCTTGGTTTTTCTTTCCTGTCGACTGCAAGCGGACAGACACGTTTCCGCATTGTGGAATGTTGCGGTTTCCCTATTTTTAGATCGTGCTGTCTGGTAATTTCGTTGTGTCATGGACGGATCTTTGGCCAAATTTGGAATACGATCCATGATTTCCTGTCAGAAAATCTGGAGTCTCTTCGCTGTTTGTGGGTTTTTCTGGGTCCGATTGTTTTGAAGTATACTGAGCATCTTTAACAGAGTTTGATTGCCCAAAGGGACAACCAAAAATTGTAAATTTCTTGTCTTTTTTGTTTTCCATGCGATAATGTGTTCTGTTTACAGATCATTTCCTGATCTTGAATTTCTTTTCGGAGGAGCTGCTTTGCTTCTCAGATTCTTGGAATTGATGTGATTCGAAATATGCCGAGAAGTTAATTGAATATATTCTGTACTCTTGTGCAATACCTGCTTGATTGGAGCAAGCCTCAAAGGAACCTTTATCTCATAGTCCAACTTCTCTGTCGAATTGCAGTAGGAATATGTTTTATGTGTTTATTCAAGCTGCAGCTCAATATAGCTGTACCTCTTCTTACATCTCCTACGTTTCTTTTATGGTTCATAATTTTCAGAGCATTCTACAACACCGCTATAGTTTTCAGTCTATCCTCACTTTGAGCTGAGGGTTAGCTATATCATGAGTGGGGTGGATGATAATGTTGCTGTGATCGGCGATTGGGTGCCTCCGAGTCCAAGCCCAAGAACCTTTTTCACTGCAATGCTTAGTGATGACATTGGTTTGAGGTCAGGACTGGAAGCTTCTGGAAACAACAAGACAGAGGGGCTGTTTCTAGGAGCTCAAGAGAGGATGATAATGGGAAACTTTGAAAACAAGGACACAAAACAAGTTGGTCCCAGTGGTGGTGACTACTCCAGTGAATCCGGCTTGGCTGTCGAGCAGAAAGGGTATTCGCGCGGATGTCTTGGGGAAAGGTTGGCGGCCCGAGCTGGGTTTAACGCCCCAAGATTGAATACAGAGGGAATTAGATCTGCTGATCTTTCGTCAAATCCTGATGTTCGGTCTCCTTATTTGACGATCCCTCCTGGTCTAAGTCCTACAACACTTCTTGAGTCCCCAGTTTTCCTCTCAAATTCACTGGTAAGCTTGAGGTTGATGATTCTGTTGCTGTGGGGCTGTCTTTTTAAGGTTCAGATTGGATGGCGCATGTTTATCTGGACTTATGGAGTATGTGATCAAGGAGATAGGTGAAATTACATATTCTGTGGGTGGGTTCTTAAAGTACCGTATGGTTGTTGATGTGCTTGTAAATTGTAATGTCTTCACTTATGTGAAAATCGGTTTCTCAAGTCTGAGACATTGCCTTCTGTCTTTGGCAGGCTCAGCCCTCTCCGACCACAGGAAAGTTCCCTTTCATTCCCAACAATAATAGCAGGAGCTCCGGGTTTATGCTAGATGTAAATACAAGTAAAGATAACCCATTTGAGGAGAAAAGTTCTTCATCATTTGCTTTCAAGCCTCTTGGGGAGTCCAGTTCCTCCTTTTTCGGTGCCAGGAGCAAAGTAATTGTCTTCTTTCTTACAAACTGGAAATATATATATTCTTTTATTTTATTTTTTATTTTTTTATTTCAAGTAATATGTCTCAAGCTAATTATCAGACGCGTGAATTTTTAAGCTTAGTTTTGATTTCTTGAAAGATGATCAAGGATTTAGTGACTGTCATTTCTGTTACTTAGTCTGTGTCTTGTACAATCAACATGCAGATGAATCAAGGTACATTTCCTCAGCAGTCTTACCCCAGAATCGAGGTTTCAGTTCAGTCGGAAAATTCTGTCCAATCTCGTAATGCAGAACCAACCAAATTGCAATCCCAGAATAGGAGCAGCTTCCAATTTCAGGGAGACTTTTCCAGGTCATCAACAGAAAAAGTTGCTGGTCATGATGGGATGCCATCTGATCAAAGGAACTTCGGTACTGTTAGTGGTGATATTGAACATTCTCCACCACTGGATGAGCAACAAGATGATGAAGGAGACCAAAGAATCAGCGGAGATTCCTTGGTGGGTGTTAATGGTGGCAGCCCTTCTGAAGATGGATATAACTGGAGAAAATACGGACAGAAACAAGTCAAGGGAAGCGAGTATCCAAGAAGTTATTACAAGTGCACTCATCCCAGCTGTCTAGTTAAAAAGAAGGTGGAACGATCTCATGAGGGCCATATTACAGAAATCATCTACAAGGGGGCCCACAATCACCCGAAACCTCCACCAAACCGCCGATCTGTCATTGGGGGAGCCAATCCCCTCGGCGACATGCAGTTGGACATTCCAGAACAGATGGGCTCACAGAATGCTATGGACACCGATCCAGCTTGGGCGAATATGCAGAAAACTGTTGGTACAGGAGGTCCTGAGTGGAGGCAGGATAACCTTGAGGTCGCGTCATCACCATCTGATGGCCCTGAATTTAGCAATGCTCCGACCTCGTTACAGGCACAGAATGGTGGTAATCAATTGGAATCGGGCGATCAGGTGGATGCGTCCTCTACCTTTTCAAACGATGAATGTGATGATGAGCAGCAGACGCATGGCAGCGTATCTTTGGCTTATGATGGAGAAGAAGATGAATCTGATTCAAAGAGAAGGTATTAATGCCTCCCTGTTTTCTGTGCGTTTCTTTTGGGCTTTTTTTTCCCTTTCTTTAGACATTAGAGAATCTGAGCATCTCTTCATTCTGGTTCTTCAGGAAAATTGAGGCCTATGCAACTGATATGAGTGGGGCTTCAAGAGCCATTCGTGAGCCCAGAGTTGTGGTCCAGACGACCAGTGAAGTAGATATTCTCGACGATGGTTATCGTTGGCGCAAGTATGGGCAGAAAGTTGTGAAGGGAAACCCGAACCCAAGGTCACTGTCATTTTCATCTCCCATTCGAAATTGAAATTTTCTTCTTGTAGTTTGCAATAAAATCCAGAGCTAAGCAAGAAAAGTTGTCTCTCTAAGCAAGGGAGCACATATTAAATGACCATATACCATGAGATTTTTTGTTTCTATTTTCTCCGAAAGCTCACATTGCAAAACTTGAAACTGAAGACCTTCGGTTCCGGTGCAGGAGTTACTACAAGTGCACAAGTGCTGGCTGCACTGTGAGGAAGCATGTAGAGAGGGCGTCACATGACCTCAAGTCAGTGATTACTACGTATGAAGGGAAGCATAATCATGATGTTCCTGCTGCTCGGAATAGCAGCCATGTCAACTCTGGTGCATCTAGCGCTATACCAACCCAGTCTACCACCTCTGCAGTTCAGACTCAAGTCCATAGACCTGAGCCCTCACAAGTCCATAACATGATGGGGAGGTATGACGGGCCTGGATCATTAGGTTCGTTTAGCCTACCTGGAAGACAGCAACTAGGCCCCAGTCCCGGATTTTCCTTTGCAATGAATCCACCCAGACTGGCGAATCTTGCGATGGCTGGGTTGGGTCCTGGCCAGGGCAATCTTCCGATGTTGCCTGTCCATCCATTTCTGGCTCAGCAGCACCCAGTACATGAAATGGGATTCATGTTGCCCAAAGGAGAACCGAAGGCTGAGCCAATGTCTGAGCCAGGTCCGAACCTGTCTAACAACTCAGTTTATCAGCATATCATGAGTAGGCTGCCGCTCGGACCTCAGATGTAAATTTCACCCTTTTTGTTTTTTGCTTAAAAGAGAAGAAACATCACCTCATAATATATAGCTCTTCAATAGTGATACATATTCCCGTTGTTTTGCTTGTTTAACTTCTAAAGTCCTGAGAGTTGACATTCTTCCTGGTTTTGACAATATAGTCTCTATTTCCTGTTCGGTGATGCGAGCAGCTCAAATTCATGTAACATAGTAGTTGCTAATTTGAAGCATCGTTGTCTCAGAATTTGTTTACCAAAACCATGCTGAGTCATACAGCCAGTTCATCAAGCTTTGTAGGGGAAAAGAATATTGAGCTGCTTCTGGGATGCAAGATGTAGGCGCGATGTGCGCATATTGTACTCAAACAGGAAAGAAATGTAATGGTGTGGCAACCAGACAAAAAGTTTGCCATTTTCATTTAGCTTAACATATGTAAATGAACCGACCAAAAAAAAAAAAGACGTGTAAATGAGGCAAGATGAATCATCCAGTCCCTGTTCATGAAAGGTTTAAAGGATACGCACCCTGCACTTTCACTCGACTTTAATTGATTCATTGTGGAATATCAGGTTTGAGTGGAAAATGACACTTCATAGGACGCAGGGAATTTAGTTTCCTACGCTATCGGATACATATCTCTTTTCATGAGACTATTTCTTTTATCGACCCACCCCATTTCCCATCCATGAAGGGCCAGGAATGAGGTGTATATAAAAATGAAAAAAAAAATTACAAGATAAATTCTGGTAAAATACAAAGATGCATCTTTTGTCGGCTATATCTATCAAAGAATCCTCGGAACCAGACAGACCCTGCTGAAATGGCTCTATCGTCAACTGACTCTGCTGACCGGATCACAGTCTGGACAAGGTAAACTTTCAGCAGCCACACTAAAAATTGCTGGCAGTTTGGCCGCAGAGGGAAGAAAAGGTTCTTCAAATGAGTCACCTCCTTAATGGGAGTTTGAAATTGAGTCTTCAAGATTGCTTTCTTTTCTGCGTTGATTTACATCTTTTCGGTGCTTTATTTCATCCCTGCATCAACATGGGAATGTCAGCCTTGATGTTATGAAGCAAAAGTCAGATGCAAAAATCTGTCTAGTAAGAAGAAGTTTACATAGAAATCACTGTTTACATAATGAAAGCATGAGCATGCAGTGGTGAGCAAAAGTGCAAAATTGAGTAAAAAGAAATTCTGATAGCAGAAAAGACTCATGATAAGGTCACAAAGCAATTCACGTTGACAGGCACAAGATTTCAAATAATTATTCTTCCTTTTTTTTTTTCATTTTTGTTAGCAGCAAATCAGTAATTATGAATAGACTGGAGGCTCCTAAGAGAGTGGCAACAGTTCGAAGAAAGGTCACGGACATGCCAGGTTGCCAGTGATTACTTTCTTCACACACCGTGACAGTCTCAATGGCAAAAAAACTAACCTTGTTAAGCACAGTAGTTGGAAGCATCTGGCAAGATACAATCAACCATTTCACAGTACCTTACTTTAGAAATTTGCAGCATACAATTCATTCAGACATGATGTGGTCTAAGATATGCTAACAAAACATGTAGGATTTTTCCAATTGCATTAAAACTACCCTTATACTTTTATAGCAGCCATCCTTTTCGACAGATCTATTTTCAGGTGCCTAGCAACAAGGAAATATCCCATGAAATGAGACAAGAATGCCTTGTTAGTACTTAGTTAAACAATCAGCAGCAGAAGACAATTCCCCACAACATTAAAATTGTGAAAATGATAAAAACCTGAGAATTGTCTGTATTGAATCATAGTGAAGGATAGCTACAATTCTTCTCTTTCGTCCTTTTGGAGGTTCTCCACCATGCTTTACCACAGGCAATTGCTTGATCCCCTTGGCCTCCATCAACTCTTTTGCTGTTTCTAAATTGGTGTCTGGGTAGCATGTAAGAAGTCCACGCTCCTGACCACGATAAGTTATCTTCCTCGTACATATGGACGAAACAAGACACATATTTCCCTGTAAAAGTTACAGTCCCAATAATCAGACAAGGAATTTAATAACGGACCCTTGGCGGTCAGCCCAAAAGTCTTGGAGCGGGGGAGGGAGCGCATTAGGTTGAGGAATCCCAGGCTTCAATTGGCAAAAAAAAAAGAAGGAAAAAGGAATTCCGGTGCAGAGATTATCTCATCAACAACAGAAGAATGACCATGACATGAGAGGAATTATAAATATACAATAAAAAAGGGAAGCATTGCATAACCACTTACATCCTCTAATGCAGCATCACTGGTCAAAGCATCAGTAGGCGTTTTGGATATATAACGTCTTATGTCACCGTATGTTAATATTCCTTCAAGCAGATTTTCCTTGTCAACCACGATCACACAATTTTGCTTGCTATCGAGCATGCATTTACTGGCATCCTTCAAGGTCGTGGCAGGAGAAACCTTCACATACTTCTTTGACATTGCCTGAGATACCTGAAGTGCAATATAGAAAGCCAAATAAGAAAAATTAGGATAAACATAGCAGGTCTGACCAAAAAAAAATTAATAATAATAATAATAATAATCAAAGAGAACATTCAAATTTCAATTAGTAACAATATTCATTGAGTAACCTTAAGATCAGCCAAAAGAGCATCTTCATTATCCATTTCACATTGAGCATCAATGGGAGGGAGCTCTAGACCATGCTCCTCAGTATCACTTTTGTCTTCCATATGTGAAAGATAAGAATAGCCTCTTCGTGGAGTTCGTGCATCAGATGCCTCAGTCTCCTTGGCTTGGTTTGCCACGGAGGGTACCCATATTGCTAGTCCGACAGCTCCCTAAATTTGTTAGAAACAAAATCAATACACGAGACTTAAAGTATAGTTGGATTTCACTATGAATCACAAATCACCATAAAACTGACTGGGCTTGATGCTGAGCACTATGAAGCGGTAACAAGTGCAACAAACATACCAAGGTTGTACCATGGTGAACAATTAACTTGCAATCAAAGCCACCAAAGACGTACAACAAAAGATGTTAATGCCAGAGTACTTAACAGGCCAATGTTTCTGCCATCTCACATCTGGACAGTGTGATGACTAGCAAGAAAAAGATCAGAGCCATTTGCATTTTACTCCTAGAAAAGATGGTTGAATCAGGAAAAGTCATTCTCAGAATCAACAAGGGATATGGGGAACAAAACAGCCGTTTAATCTGAAGGATTGGCATGCTGTTGGAGGAGCCCTCAAGAGTATGATGGCCTGATGGAATGGACCTTGTTTACCTTTTTAATCACTCAAAATGGAGGGTACCAGTTCTGGTGGAAATATATTTTGTTAGAGGAGACAACTATCAGTTTTCTAACATGGATTCCTCTTCAAAAGGAAGTATCTTTGCGCTGACATATCCAAAAAGGTAGCAAATATGCACAATTTAGGAACATCAGCAAGGAAAATTCTGCTGCTGCCTGTCCAGAAAACAAAATTGTGTAATGCAAAAAACAAACAATTGGACAATGTTCCACTGCAAATGTGGCACAAATGATGGATCTAGCAGCAGACCACTCCAATGAACATAAATATCAGAAAAACGAATTACCATGAGTGGAAGCAATATCCTGTAATCTTTTGTCAGCTCGAACAAAAGTAAAACTGACGTCAAAGGAACTGAACACACAGAAGCTAATGTAGCAGCCATGCCAACCTGCAGCAATATTTTGAAGATTTTGAGAACCAATTTTGACTAGAGAAGAGTTAATCGTAAGACTTCTCTCAAACCTCAGGGCAGGGGTTTGAAAATTTGTGTATATAAATATATAGACCAGTGCGGCAAGAAAACATACCAGTGCATATGCCTGTGGCTGGGCAACAGCAGCATTGCCTGGAATGGCAGAGTCGACAATTTGAGCAGCCGAGCCCCCAAATACAGCACCGACAGCAGCACCAATCATCAAACTTGGTGCATACAGGCCCCCTACCAGACCAGAACCCTTACATAACGCTGTAGCCATAACTTTGGCTGCTACTAGTTGTGTCAGTAGCCAAATTCCAGGTGCAGATGCACTTTTCCCAGTATGTAAAATTTCCTCCACATTTGTAAAACCCCAGTACAGAATTCCAGGATATTTAAGAGCTATGATCCCAGCTCCTAGACCGCCCAAAGCAGGACAAACAACAGTAGGAAGGCCAAATCTTTCCCTTATAAACTCGAATGATTTGGCAAACCAACTAACCAAGCGGGTGAAGGCAACACTTACTACACCACATAGCATTCCCAGTATCAAGTACAGAGGGAGCTCTGCAAAATATCATTTAAAAAGCACATCAAGAATTCGCAAATAAACAGAAAATTCGGTGGTTCATTACATGTATTATTGCCCAATATTTACCACCACTCTTTACAAAGAAACACACAATCAAATTATCAGCATGCAAATCAAAACCAAGTGTGACTATTGCAAGTGTAAGTATGCTTCAAACAAAAGCTGGAGATCATTCAGTATCTACCGAGGAATCCGAGGCAAAGAGTGCATGCAAAAAAAAACTGATGCACCGCCAGACATTACTTTGTTTTAAATTGATTATTTTAATGTGACACCCAGTGCATGCAAAACCACTTGTGCTGGACTGCATATCTGAGATATAACCTTGACCGGAACCCTTCAAGGAGCAGTAGGTGGTACTGGCGTTAACATGCTCATGCATAACCTACCAAAGGTCTACAAACAAATCCCCTTGAAAGCAAGGAAAAGAGATTGCAAGGACCTTCTGAATAAATTTGATTTAAAGGATACGGGCTCTATTTGCCAAGCCCACTGCCAATCAGCTAAAATATTGGTCCATATGCCTTTATTTTGTACAAAAGATGCTAAACATGAAGTGCAAATTAACCCCATCCAGTCCACCAGCCAAAGAACCAAATTAAAGCGACTTCAAAAACTGCTAGTGTTCTCATCCATAGAGGGGATACTGCAAGTGTGCAAGCATAGGGCATGCTCGAATGAGAACAGAATTCCAAGACTAAAGAAAACATCAACATAATTCATAAACTAGTCTTCATGTGTTCAGCTCAGAAGGTAAGCAAGTAGGAGGAGTCTCCTGACCAAGCACAAGGACTTTTCACATCCTAAACTGCAAACATAATGAGAAGTTAGGTGCATTAGATCTGCTGATAGTGACAGAAGAACAAAGGACAAATTACCTGCAGCAGATTTCAGATCATATGCTGGCACAGTAAAAGCTGATTCTGTCCCAAGTAAAACATTTGATACAGTAGAGGAGATGACTGAAGCCAATATTATCATTGCTGTGGTAAAGGGAGGAGAGTTTTCTGCACGAAGAGGCCTTAGAACGGTTTCAATTGCAAAGAAAGATCCAGCAAGTGGAGCATTAAAACCTGCAAAAAGACCATGAATGATTCACTGAATATAACACGCAAATTTCAGAGCAAAACCATGAAATCTATCGCTTGCATCACTTGGATGGATGCTATTCAAAGGGGAGAAACAGGAACAGGTTCTCACTGTTCTAAACACAAGTTGGTCTAACAGGATGATGTTACACAAATTTTACATAAATGAACAGTATGTAAGGTAGAGAAATGCATTTTCACAAAAAATCTAGATGATAAATCACTGCATGGAGCATGAGTTGTATTATAATTACAGTCAGTGACCAGCATACCTCCCTAAAAGCTAAAGAAAATATCCATGCTGATCCTTGAGAGCTTGCACATGAAAATGATCCAAAATATCAGCACTAACTCCACTCCCAAATTCCCAGCTCAAACAGAAAGACCAAAGCATGCAACCACTGCTGATCAAATTGAATGTTCCTTCCTTAAGTAATTCACCTAATGCCATTGTCTCGTATTCGGTTAATATGAATTTAACATTCACTCATTGCTACCTGAGAGAATGTGGCAATAAAAAACCGACTTCATCTAAACAGAACATTATTCCTACACCCAAAAAACTAAATTGTATAATTTTTGCCACATAAATACCATATACCTTTATCTTTTGTCCCAGTGAAATTATTACATGGCGTCCATCCAGAGATATCTATGAAAATCATATGCCTCCATAGCTAAATTCCAAAAATGCAAATGTGGTAGTTCAACTTCCTAAGTGAAGAATGAAACGATACAAATCCTTCCATCTGAAAAGATGTTTTCACACAGCTATCAAAATAGTGGATAATCAGATTCAAAGAAGCTATGACCAACTAAAATAATAAAGCAAGTCATGTAAAATGCGTCCAAGGTTTTCAAAAGCCTTTGGTACCTGAAGAAATTCCAGCCGCTGCACCAGCTGCAATTAGAGCTATCTTCCTTTCTCTGTTGTTTTCCATCATTATTGAAAATCCATGTGCACATGACTTTCCAATATCTACACTAGGACCTTCAGGACCCAAAGAACAACCAGTACCCAAAGTTACAGCAGCCTGGATGGCTTTTACTGATGGGAAAACTCCAGCAAGCAAATCAAAACCCTGCCTTTGAGAAGACATGGACTGCTTTATTTGATCCAATATTTCAAGCAAACCGTGCATCATCCCAACAATAACTCCGCCCGTTACAGGAATTAGAAGAATCCGATGCCAAGTATCAGCTAATCTCTGTAGACGAAGCCAAGCAGCACCCTCGTTTGGGGTTCCAGCCCATGCCCACTCATGTATTAGATGCACCTGCATACGCACTCTGATGTCAAATCTCAAGACATCCTATTAATGTAAAGTGTGTCATCAGAAAATATAACGAAAATAACAGGAGAAACAATGCCACAAATGACGTGGAACCCAAGAGAACACTTATCAAGTGGCAAATAAAAGGTCCAACAACACCTAAAGAGACTCCACATCTTCTTCACCACAAGCAAGTACACGGCATTTGTTCACTAAGAGAGTCAAAGGAAAGCAAAATGCAGGAAGAAGGAAAATATAACCTACATCTGCAACTGCTTAGAAGCCATGACAACTGGCTTATTAAGATTCCGCTATAATGATCTAACAGATATATAGCATCAAAAAGAGAGTGATTGCCATAAGTATGAAGTGAAGCCCTTGATTAGCAAAGAGCCCCCCCTAGTCAATCAATAGAAAGTAAAATATGTCTCACTAACACCTATTCCCAACCATTTAACTATATAGAGCATGGAGTTGATTGCAAGGTGGCCAGCTCATATTTGCCTGGCAACACACCAGCTCCAATCTAACCCAAACTGATTGTTAAACTTCAGATCCAAATCTTGTTTGATAATAACTTCCCAGCAGATCCCTCACTCAAAAGAGTTCTAGTTATGCTGCTGCCATACCAAATAGAGAAATCGTAGGTCAAATATCAAAGAGGGATTAACTGACCAATGCCTACATGACTGAGCTTTCACTGAACATAACAAACAAACCAGTTAAGTCTCACTAGGTTTCATCTGTCTCTACTATCTGAGTGAAAAAGTTTGTTGTGGAAGGTAAGACTGATGGGCAACTTTTTGTTTGCTTCAAGTAATGCATATTGGTGATCAGAAGACATTCAATAATTGACATTTTTCTCTAGGGTAAAGATTCCACCATTTTTATCAAGCAAAATCATTCACATTCCATCATGGACTTCTCTCTTTATATATGACACAGAGTACAAAAGTTCTGGGGCATTAACCGTAACCTTTAGCAAAGTCCCGTGAGAACAGACCGGTGAATAATGATAAACAGAACAGCATGCATTGTCTTTGTATCCATGAATCGCAGAGCGACCAAAAAATGGCATGGGCGCTTTCTTGTTCCAATGATAATCCCCCACGATATGGAAAAAACTCCACCCACCCTAAGTAACATACTCACTATTGTTGCCCTACTTGTCTCTATAATCTCAACCAAAGCTGATAATGGATCAGAGCGTGTGGATACAATTAAACAGTGCAACGACCTAAATCGAAGCTTCTGATGAAGAAACACGCAACAACCAGCACCATATCGATCCAAAGTTTAATCTAGAAAGTGGAAAAGGAAATCCAACGCACCCCGTTGTTAAAGGCAGCAACGAAGAGACCCGTGGCGAGGCCGAGAAGGCAACCGATTAGTAGCAAGGCCCACTCGGGCGGTGCGCTATCCCCCAGAACATCACCTTCCACGTCGAAATGATGATCCTCGTCCCTCGCCGAGGCATGCTCTCTTTCCCTATCCCTGTCCCAGTTTCTGTCCCTGTCGAGCCGCTTGGAGCTATGGCGGCGACCCGAGAGCCCGCGATCCAAATGCTTGAGCAGATCTCTGAGGCCTCCCCTCCCGCCGCCGCTCCCCCCACCGCCCTGAGCCTCCAAATCAGCTTCCTCTTCTCCGGCCTCGTTCCCTGACGCCCTGAGCAGGTGGCCCTGGTCGCTGTACTCCGCACCGGCCATCGCGCCGCGCACACACTCTCCACCAAACTCAAAGTGGATTCGGCGAGCGCATCGCGCGGTGGTGTATCGGCAGCGAGCGCGATGACGATGGAGAAAAGGGGGAGAGAAGCCGCGAGTGATCTTCGCCGCCTGCCGCCTGCCGCCGCTTCTTCTTCTCAGTCGGGAGATTCGTTCGTGCGTCTTCTGGCGTCGAAGGTGAGGAGCGAAACCGGATCGGTTCTGGTTCGTCTTCTCGGTGAATCGCGCGACGGAACTCAACGTCCATCGAACAGTTGTTTCCTTTTCATTTTTTTATTTTTTATTATTTTTTCATTTCCTTTCTTACGCGATGGATTAAAAGAAAGGAGGAGAGAAATCTCTGATTTGCCGGGAATTCGACGATTAGGCGGGATACGACGCCATTTCTTGCGGTTATATTATCGCTGGTCCGTTATTTTAATGATTTCTTTACGCGTCGAGTGTTTCATAACAAGAGTATCGAGGCCAGCGCTACACGTGTGACCGTCAGATGGAATTTTGTATGAAGAGAAAATCATTTATTTTTTTCGAGAAAATATTTTGAGCTTTTTTAATTGGTTGGACGTGGTGAGTAGTCGGTAAATGCTTGTTGAGAGAGCGAAAGAATTAATTGTTATTTTTTTTTTATGTAATTTGATTAGTGAGATCTGGGTTTAGGTATTTAGAAGAAGATATGGCTTTATTCATTCCGTGAAATATGTGGCATTTTTGGGAATAACTATTCCAGCAAGCCTTTTTCTTAGAAATTAATAAAAATTTATAGTGTTTAACTGAAACATAAAAATGAATGAAAATATATTTTTCATCGTTTTAATTTTTCATGAAACAACTACCAAAAAGTCAAATCTCTTTTTTTTCTTAGCCAGTTGCTAGCCCGGGGCAAAGCTTCACCTCGCTAAATCCAACGAGCATAAGACCTCACAAGAATCCGATGTACGCTACAGTAAAGGTGGAGGATAAGATTGACTCGAAGGACAAATCACTCAACTCACCTAGCATGGCTTGAGCCTCGTTGACCCATGGTGAATCGGGCTTAAGCCTCATCTAGCTCACCAGATTTGACGAGGTTCTGCCTTGCTGGATCAAAATATGGTGAGTTGAAGCCTCCCCCGCCTTATGGTGGGCTCATTCACCGTCAAGATCGGCGACTGACTGAGGACAAAGCAAAAGGAAAAGGAAAGGAAAGATAAAAGGACAAATTTTAATTTTAATTTTTAAAAATAAAATACAATAATAGACGACAAGATAAAAAGTAAAAAATAATTAAAATGAGTGCTCAAATGAGAACATGCTTGATCCACGTGAAAGAAAGATGATGTCCTGATCATTTTCCCCACTTTTGAATGTGTTTTTCTTTTTCATTAAAGGAACATGTTTTCATCGACTCATGTTTTTTATGAATTAAAGCTAAAAAATCTAGAAAAAAATTTTCTGAAAATTATTTTTTGCGAAATGAACAAAATCTTAATTTCATGGTAATGCATGTAGTAATGCTTTAAGAATCAAAATGAAATTTTTTATTTATAAAAAAAAACCATATTGTGAAATGGTTTGCATTTCATGCATTGTTACCCCTTTAAAGATTCACTTGTGCAAATCGGTTCAAATGAACGTTTATGTGTCGAAATATATATTTGATAGCAACATTTGGTTTCTAAATTAAATTTCCTATACGATGGTGGAAAAGAAATTTGCGTGAAGCAATTTAACACAAGAAAAATAGAAGTCCAAAAGCCAGCTATTTATCTTTGACTTGGCTCTCGTTCTCAATGTGATGTCATGGAAGACTCACGGCAATAATCATGGATACAATCTAAGAACACAAGCGTTTGACACTAAACAACCTGGCAGAATCGAGCATATCCCTCATTGTACTTAGTGATATTGAATTGATTTTTCTTATGCTTTGGCCGGACGAATGTACGCGGCCTTTTCCTTGACGGCAATATCATCCTAATTGATAATTAGGGATAATATCATGAAAAATCTCCAATTAATACATGTACGATAAATTGACCCCAAATTAGTTTTTTGACCACAAAGAAAAAAAACCCCACAAATTTATCCCAAACTAGTATACTTGCGATAGATTTATCCTTTATTAGTTTCTGTTAATTTGTTAAGTTTAATGACACATAAAAGTTGATTGGTGCATTAGTTTGGGATTTTGTACCAATTTTGTGATTTTTTTTGTTGTATTAATTCAATTTAATGGGGAATATTCATTAAAAATGTATAAGTTTGGAGTTTTTAATGATCAAAAAATTTAATTTTGGGTAAATTTGTCATGAATGTGTCGGTTTGAGATTTTTTATAGTCATTTAGAGTAAATTTGTCACGGAAATATCAGTTTAGGATTTTTTATGATTAAAAAATCAATTTGGAGTAACCTGTTTGGGATTTTTTATGGTCATTTAGAGCAAATTTGTCATGGAGATATCGGTTTGGGATTTTTCATTATAAAAAAATCAATATTGAGTAAATTTGTTATAAATACATTAGTTTGAAATTTTTCATATTATTAATCATAATAATTATGGATATTTTGATACCAGACGAATGCAACATACAAAGGTTATCGTGTGGTCCGTGTGCTAATGAACTTCAAAGGACAGTTTCCAAGGAGCTGGTAGAAGCTCTCTGGATCGACCAGTAAAGTAAAGTCTCGTGCCTGCCCAATCAACTAGGATGGAACAAGATAGGTGTTCACAAATCTTCCATGGAGATACTTCACCTCGGATTGCACGCCTTCACTAATTTGGTCATGTCATTGATTTGACCTTTCGCTGAATCAGTCAGCTGACGAGGATATACGAGGGCCCTTTCCTCAATCATAATGCAACAGTAATTGATTTTTCCTTCGAATTTTGAATATGAAAGAATACATCTAAATTTCAGAGAATATGTATGTAAAAAAATACGTAAATTAATATCGACATACAAAAATTCAAATTCAAAAGCAAGCAAGATTAACGGGAGGTGAAAGAATAGGCTGCAGTTAAATTACCAAATCTATAGGGACCAATAAATCGAGATCGCATGTGCTTGTGTATACTTATTAAATTGATAGAATTGAGAATTAAAGCAATATCCTTGTTGAGTGTTTTTCTTTTTCATATTTGCTTACTTTGAGAAAAGTTCTCCTTTGTTTTTATTTTATTATTATATAATCTTGAAACTTGAAGTAAAGGTCTGGCTACCTAAAATATTCCGCAAACCCTTGAACATAGGCTTTTTACTTTGTGTAGGTGACCTTGTCCAGAATAATTTATACGAAAAATTCCAAAAAAGGGTTTCAAGTGCCCTTAATTTTTCAAATAAGGGCTCGAAATAGACTTTATTTCAAATAAGAGCCTGAAGTGGCCATAATTGTTTCAAATGAGGGCCTAATCTTGCCAGTCACTGATCAGCTAAATTTTTCGATCAATCATAGGCATATTTGTCATTTGTCATTTGCCACTTTTCCTTCTTTTTTTTCTCTTTTTCCCTTTTTCTTTTGTTTCATCTTTTTCATCATTGCTAGTGGCCAACTAGCCACTGGGGACGCCCACAAAGGGCTGGGCGAGGGTCGCCCTCGCCCGATCTAGCAAGGGCCACCCTTGCTCAATCCAACAAGGGCCACCCTTGTCGGCCAAAGGCAATTGACGGCAAGTCCATCCCTCGCCCTGAGGGAGGCCGCCCTTGCAACTGTCCTTGAGGTTGGCCCTCATCAATCACAGGGGAGGCCGACCTCACCAAATCTGACGAGGTGGGCCCTTGTCAATCATAGGCAAGGTCGACCTCTCCAGATTTGACAAGGTGGGCCCTCATCGATCGCGGGCAAGGCCGACCTTGCCAAATCTGGGGAGGTCAGCCCTCGTCAGCTACAGGCAACCTCGTCAGATCTGGGGAGGTCGGCCCTCGTTGGCTGCAGGCGAGGCCGACCTCACAAACGATTGCGAGGGGCGGCCTCCCCCAGGGCAAGGGTCACCTCACCCATGTGAGGCTGTCCCTAACCAGCCATCAATGATGGAGAAGAAGATGACCAGAAAAAAGGAAAGAAAAAAAATAGAAATGACGAAAATGCCATTGATCACCGAAAAGTTAGGCCTCTATTTGAAACGAATATAATAATTTTAGGCTCTTATTCGAAACAAAATTCACTACAGGCTCTTATTTGAAACAAAGTCAACTTCGGGGCTTTATTTGAGAAATTGAAGACACTTGTGATCTTTTTTGGAATTTTCCCTAACTTATATGCAATCAATAAGATTTCAACGGACATCCTCCGATTTCAAAGTTAAAATCTCTTTGTTGTGATAATTAATTGAATTTTGAGATTGCATTTTTAAGTACCATTTTCTTAACTGTACAATGTTTTTAGTGTACAGTCGTGGCTAACATTACTTTCATTATTTCTTACTCAACTTTTTTTGTGTTTTTGATAATTGATATTCCCTATTTTAATGGAAAATATAAATACAACTTTTGACGAAGCTTTTACAGCCACCCAAACAAATGTACAACTTTTGCTAGTAAATTGAGATGAATGATCTCGATGGGGGCACCAATAGTCTTAGTTATAAATGGTCGTAAAACTTATATACCTATGATTATTTTCATCAAACACTTACAAGAATAACCAAAATTTAAATCGTAATATAAAGAAAATCACAATGACGAAAAAGTTAAAATTATAAAACAAGAAAAAAGAAAGGTAAGCGCATGCGCAAAGACCTTCATGGGGTGGTATGTATCTCCTCCTCGTGATTTTTATATACCAAAATTATTTGGTAAATACTTTTGTAAACCGATTTGATATACTTCACACGAGTTATCTATAGATAAGAAGAGAAGGTTTTGGATCGGCTCGACTGAATAGACGGAATAGATAGCTTGTCTTGTGTTCTCGATGAAAGGGGTCAGTAAGCTTTGTTCACTACTAGTATTTGCCCTTCATTGGGCATTATAGGTGGAATCGAGTTGCGTTGTTTGATGCTCCCATCAAAGACAAATAACTGCGGCTCGTAGACCATTTAAAATAGAATATTTATTATATTACTCATATCCTAGTATAAGAAGTCAAATAACGCTCTAGCAATAAAAGATGGTCTAGAAGCAAAAAGATTTCTTTTTATGTAATTCTCGATTTTTTTAGTTTTTTTAATTTAAATATTATACCACAAAATAATATATCCATTGCATACAATAAACTTGTAATTTAAAATACAAATCTAAACTCATTAGGCTTTTTAATCTAAAATTTACATTTTTTTCTAAATTTTTTTGTTCAGTAATTACACTCGTCGATATGGACTTAGGAAACATCTTTAAGACAACAAATGTAAGATACTATAATATAAACAATCTTACAAGTTACTTGAGTTCGTACGAATCGAGAACATAGCATACGCACTCTTTTTACAAATATCTGTATTCAGGAAAAAGATATATTTAATATTACAAATAGAAAGAAAGGAAAGTAAAGATAGACCCAAGAAGAAATTATTACTTGCCAATTTGGAAGTAAAAAGAAGAAGAGGATGGAAATAGAGTAGATAAAATATAAGGGCGTGTTTGATAGACATTTTGTTCTCGAAAATAAGTTTTGCTTCAAAATAGTTTTTTTATTATGTCTCATAGATGAGTTTTGAGCATTTAAACACATTTGCTAATTACATAAAATTTTTATTTCAATACTAAAAAAATAGCAATGCGTTTAGCATTATTCTTAAATTTTTATGTGACATTGAATTTCTTTTAACTTTTCAGATAATTCTTTTTCTCTTCTTCTTCCTCCTCTAACTAATTGACGGGCGACCTCGCTGGCCTTGGGAGAGCCTCATCAGCCCTCGGTAGGGCTGGCCTTGTCATGGCTATGCGAGGCTCGATGTCCCTAGTTCTAGGCGGGGTCACTAGACCTCCTCTTTGGCTGGTCATTGGTCATTGCCAAGTCTTACAATTGGCTAGAGGAGGAAAAAGAAGAAAAGAAAAAGTAGAAAAAAGAAAAAATAGAGAGAAAATGGTTGATTTTAGAATTATTCTTAGGAACATATAAGTAACTAAGAAACAAAGATAAAAGATAAAAGGAAAAATGAAATTGGTTAATTTAAGAATTATTTTTGAGAAAAAAGAAGTAAGTTTTTTTCTATTTATTGATTTTGCTTCAAATATATTCTCTGACTATTGATATGTTATAGGGAATAAAAAAAATTAACCGATGTCATAAAAAAAATTATTTATTTTTATTTTGAGGAATAAAAATAAAAATATTAAAGAATTGATTGATTATCAATTATGACCTAAATATAAAATAAATAAAAAGATGGTAAAGGAAGGGATTGGAGGAGCAGCGCATGTGCTCTCCAAAACCCTCATTTCAACTTTTCTTTTCAATAGATAAAAGTTGGATACCGATGGATTAATTCTGTACTCATCCTCTGACATGGAGGGTTCACCTAACTACAATGGGTGAACTGACAGTTTATTTTAGTGCAAAATTTAGGTATTAAGTTGGTGCGTTGGTTTAAAAAACAATCGATCATTTGAAAAAACGATTTCATAAATATGATAGTTTATATTGTTTAGAAAGAATTACTCAATGGAAAGTACTTTTATTATCAGTAATATTTTGTACTGAAATATTGTCTTTCATTATAGATATATTTCTTGTTTGTTCATTTTTGTGAATAATATAATGATTATTTTTAAGAAACGAATGATATAATGAATATTTTAAGAATATATTTTATTCCCATTTATAAACGCACTAAAATTGGCTTATTGATTGAGTTTATTTGAGTCGGGATCTCTTTCGATTGCCTCGAGTGTCAACATCATGGTTGTGATGCGTGGGACGACGTGGAACTTCCTCAAATGACATGATTTCGAAACAATAGGAGAGATTGTGATTGAGCAAACCTTAGGCGGTAGTAGCAACGCGAGGTTGAGTTTCCTATTCAAAACTCAAAATCCGAGCGATTTAGGAGGACATTTGAAAACATAGTAGGCACTAGGCACTTATACAAAGTATTCATTCTCTCTTGCATGCCATGAAATCAATATATTTAATGGGAATAAATGTATTAAAAAATTTAAAATTTGTTATGAAAGTACGATTGAATAATAAAATTTTCAAAAAGCATAAAAATTTTATAACTTATTAAATTGATCCAATTAAATCCTTCGTTGAGTTCATCAAATTGGGCTAGCAAAAAATACTGACGTAAATTTTCCATTACATGAAATCTATGCGGCATTAAAGTTGACTAAGGCACTAAAACGAGTTGTTCTGATCAAATCTCAATTTTCCCATGTTTCCATGTCTCCTTTTTAGGCGCATTTGTTTAATATTTTCCAAAAGACATTGGACCTCCAAATGCCTTAATGCCAAAGTTATGTTGTTGGTAACATGGTTTCAAAGACACTCGAGTCAAAATTTTGAATTTCCGAAAAATCCCTCAGCTTAATGCGACGCCCGCTTGGTATTTGCATCTCGCCATTTTCGAAATGCTATTTAAGGGTAAATGATTTTTGTGTCCTCCCAATCCTGCCCTGCTAATATTTTCGTATTTCATTTTTGCCATTATTGAGGACAAATCGCGGTGAGATTTGCATGGGAGCTAGAGGATGTCCGCCTCGGACTGAGCAATACCAATGTCGCCTTACTGAGGGCTTCTTGACTTGGATGGTGTTCGCATGGGTTTGTATGAGCTTGATGACCATTGCTTGGGCTGTCCACCAAAGGTTGATCATGAATTTGGGTCACTTGGGGTCATGTGACTTTGATAAATTTATCATCGACTAGGTTGTCTAAGATAATGTGATCTTAGCATTAACTCGACTATGGTCACATAACCTTGATGGCCTTTGTCGGGAGTGGTTTATGATGTTACATCTCCAAATCCAGGTCACATAAAACCTTGCGACCTCAAGTTTGTCTTGTCAGGGTCATGCCACCCTAGTGGTCATCGCCCGTGCCACCCTAGTGGTCCTCGCCTCGTGCTATCCTTCATTGCTTTCACTGGTTTGTATTTTCTTCCTTTTTCCCTATTTTTTATGACTCCGGCCACCCAATACAAATGTTCTAGTCTATGTAAATAGGGTTTACTAAACACTATCTAAAGTCATCTCATCTTCTTCAATAGATATAGAATTATATTTTGTTGATTTTTGGGAAACCGGAGTAATCGAGGGTTTCTAAATGTTTTTGTGCCTTTTCATTCTAACAAATATTTATCATCTCTTTCTTTGAATCGCGACTACTCCTTGCTACTTTCTTCCCTTTCGAGTTTTTTTTTTTTTTTTCCCTTTTCATTACAACATGTCTTTTTGACCATATATATGATGAGGTTTTGATGCAATCGCAAGTTGACAAGCGTCCACAAATGGATAAAAAGTTTTGTTGACCTTTACCGACTAAGGGCATAATAGGCATCCTAAATCATGACATGATGTCCAATAACGAATATCCTTTTACAGAAATTAGGAATAAACTCATAAATCTCCCCATTCTAAAGTGAAACGGTGACCACTGGAGCATCTCCCTAGTGGTTTTTTTTTTTTTTTTTTTGGGGGTCAGACTCCCTAGTGGTTGACACCGTCCACTTTTTACCAATTTGATCGCTATTTTGTACTTAATAATGCTTCCTTCTCATAAATTTAGAGTGAACTTCAATTTGGTTATTTTCACGTTAATGCTTATACTATGGTCCAGAAAATACTAATGCTGAGGGCATATATGGCTCGGAAATTATTTCACTCTTATTTATTTATTTTGGTCACATTTTCTTTACATTTGATGGGTAGATTTATGTTTATTTTCAATGTAAGTGCTAAAAGAACACAAAAGGCTAGTGTTGGGCTGTGTTTATTTATTGAAAAAATAAATAATTGAGAAAATATTTTAAAAAATAATTACTTATATCAATTATAAATATAAATTACGAATTTTTTTTATTATTTATGAAATTTTTAGATATAAATTATCGTTAATAATGAAATTTTTTTTTATGGTATAATCATTTTGAGCAGTATAAATAAATATTTTTTAAAAAATAAATTTTAAAATATTTATTTTTCATGAAATAAAATGAAATCTTGATATAAAAATTTTAAACCCATGCCGCCGCGCTATTAAAAAAACAAAGAGTGCAGAAGCAGTTGTGGCGGATTCCCATTCGTGCATGCGCTCCGGTGCTGCGTAAAAATAAATAGGAAAAGAGAACATTTGAAATAAATAAATAAAGGAAGGGAGAAAAATAAAAATAAAAATAAAAATAAAAATAAAAGGCCATTAATTAATTAATTGAAAAAGGAAAAAGAGAGAGGGAGAGAAAAGACTAAATAGAAGGGAGACGAGGAGCAGGGGACGTCCAGCCAGAGGGAGGAGATACGTGGGTATTCGCATTTGTCCTTTTTTTATTTTTTATTTTTATATATTCCTTGACTTGGATGGATGGATGGATGGAAGCTCTCTCTCTCTCTCTCTCTCTGTGGATCGGAATTCGTTTCGTGGCGTGATTTTTCTCTCTATTAATGTGTTTTCCTTCTTCTCTTTCCTGCGCCTCCGCCTGTCGCCATGCCTCGCCTCGCCTTCACCTAATATTAATAAAAGCAGAGGACCATCGAGAAATTTGACCCAAAGGCAGAAAGCCCCGAGGGGTTAGAGAGATTTTTCCTGCGCATTTTGGGTTCCTTCTGATGGTGACGCGCTTTTGATCGCTTTGCTGCCGATTGAGAACATTTGGGACTCCTGGATCTGAAAACCCTAGAACAACGACCGACCCTCTTTGAGCTGGAACATTTTTCTTTTGGCCCCCCTCTTGGGAAGAAAAAAAGTAGTGGGCGGGCGGATTAAAAAGGTCAGATTTTGCTGTTCTTGGGGCTCGGACTAAGCCTAGATCTGCGAACCCAAGTGGGGAATTTTCGGATTTTATGAGTGGGATTCTTGATCTTGCTTCTCGACTGTACTTGGGGGGCGCAATCTTGGGGAGGTGGGGGGTTTCTTGAAATATCTGACGGGTGCCGTTCTTGAATCTTGATTCTTGCTGGTGGGTCTCCGTTTCTTCGGAGATGGGTGTATTGCGTGGATTAGAACAACGAAAGTCAAGAGGGGGCTTCTTGGATGGGATTTGGCTCAGGCAGTAGCTCGTGAATTTCCCTTTTGTTTGCTTTCAGTTGTTTGGAGGGATGAGACCAAGTAGAGTCCTGCAAGCTTGTGTGAGCAAATGCGCAATTCGATTGTCCTGAGGCCCTCTAAGATTTTGATAGTTGAGTCCTTTGAGGTCAGCAAAGTGTTGGCAACTAAGCCGTTGGAAACAAGAGTCTGAAGGGTGTTTCCTAGTAGCGGCTCTGAGTTTCTTATATAAACAGCATATTTGTTTACATAATCGTTTGGGCAACATGCATCCAAGGCACCGGAGTCCTGGAAACGGGTACAGGTCCGGTTCGATGGGGATGAATATGGCCGTGGCCTCTCGAATCTCCCCCGAGAGTTCGGTTAGGAGTCATGGCTTCCATAATTCGGAATACCGGAGCTTCAACCGTGGTTTTGGGCGGAGCCAGAGCCATGGTCATTCGAAATCCTTTCAACCCCCACCGCCTCCTCTACCACGCAAATCTGACATATTCATGGAAGCTGGGAGACTTGCAGCGGAATATTTGGTCTCTCAGGGTATTTTGCCAGCAAGTGCACTTTCCGGGAAGTGGCAGAATGGTAATTTGAAGAAGCAGGTTGGCGAGTTTCAAGAGTTTAGGTCTCCAGAGGGGGAGAACTTGCAGTTCCATGGTGAGATGAGAACATCGGCCCTTGCCCGTTTGGGTAATTCAGGTTATGATTCAGGATCAGGTAGGAGGAGGTATTCCGATGATTACAATGCAGTTGGAATGAGAAACCACGCCAAAGGGAGGAGGAGAGGAGGATCTTTCAGGGGATATGGCTCTGATTGGGGCAGAGAATATGGAAGGAATGGCTCGTGGTCTGATAGACGTAGAGTGTCTCCAGATATGGGTGTTGAACATGCTGCTGACGCGGGACATAATGATGAGAAGATGGTTGCTAAAGATAATGCTGATGCAGTGGAGAAAACTAGCACCAGTTCAGCCATGCCAAAGAGCAAGGATGGCGGAGATTCAGACTCTGAAGTAAAGGAGCACCTACCAAAAGCAAATTCTAGTAGTCCTGTGAAAGATCGTTTCGATGAAGCTGGTGGAGAACTTTCCAAGGAGTCTCGTGATTCGAAGAACTTGACCGAAAGGAATGAGGAGATAAAAGATGGATCTAATAATCATGAAGCAGGGAAAAAGATGGTTGTGGAGGAGTCACCTGCTGAAACTGCTGCTGCAGAGATAAAATCATCAGGGAGCAGTGTTCCTGATTTACGGGCACTCTGCAAATTTGCCAACGTGCCTACCAGAATCCGTTCGTCTAGAGGCCACAAACTTGAGCCCGTTTCAAGTGGTGTGGAGAGCAATGATGCTGCAGGACCTTCTAGAGGAACAAGAGACTTGGTTGAAGATGACACTATTGTTGGCTCCTCTAATACTGGTTCTGCAAATGACTCTGATGAATCAAAATGTCTTGACTCTGAAATCTCTAAAGCCACATCCCTTCAGCCATCTGAGGCGTCAAAAGAATTAGCTCCTGCTTGTGGCATTGAGTTGGCTGAACATGTGAGCTCACAGCCTTTACCAGAGGTGAAAGAATTAAGCCCAGCATGTGGTTTTGATGAGGCTAAAGGTTCTAAATCTGAGTCCTTTCTAGATAGATCCTTAGGTTTTGAGATTGATCGAGATTCGAGCCAGGGCTTTCCAGGATGTGAAACTTTGAATCCTGTAGTTGAGAAAAGGGTTGAAAAACAGGCTGTTGAAGAGAGTAATGTAAATGAGGGACGTAAAAGAACAAGGGATTGGCTTTCTCCCATTGACAATGAGGGGGACAAGTATTTTCACCCTTCCAAGTCGAGCAAAAGTGAAGCCAATGTTAAAGCCGATCTCGTGATTGCTGAAAACATCGTCACAGTTGCTGACACAGGTAATTCAGCAACTAATCCTCAGTTGCTAGAAGTTGAAGACACGACTTGTACCAAGTATTCTCAGGAGAAGCAGCTTTTCCCAAGCTCATTCAAGATTTGTGACCTTAATCTTATGGAAACTTCTGATGTGACTGAGAACCATAATCAAGATCCCATTTTCATGTATCCGCCTATTTCAGACTTGAAAGCAGAACATAGTTCAGTTGATGTTGACTTGTCAATAAGTAACGCTGGCACATCTTCTGAAAATGGAAGGCGTGTTCCTAATGGGAGAGCTATTGAAGTAATTGACTTAGAAAGTGATTCTGCTTTAGAAGACAAGGCCTTCAACATGCCTGAAAGGAAGTAAGTGTTATATATGTAGCATGTCTCTCGTTTTCTCAGCAGATGTAATAGTTGTAGCTTTACCTTGCACAGCTGTTTGTTTTAGTTTGATTCTGAGGTGCCTTTCTGGTGGGTCTTTTGCGGGAAAGATTTTAGGAGATTGTATTTTATTTTTGCTTAAATTTAGTGCACTAATTATCTTAATTGTTAATTGTACAGGACGGAGACTGCATTCACGGGGCTAGAGGGATTTCCTAATGCTGCACCAAATACAGTTGAAAATCCGGATGCTCAGGATGGCTATAATCTCATGATCTCAGAGTTGCTCGGGAATGATTTTGCAAATTGCACTTCGGTGCATGGTGAGATTAATGCTCTTGATAACATCGGCCTTTCTAACGGAGAGGTATAAGCAGTTTCTGCCTAGAAATATGTTAACAACTTACCTTGTCTATGACAAGAATCTTTGTGAAATGTTGATTGACCTTATCATTTTCTGGGAGGACCTTGTTTATGCTAATGTCATTTAGTGGCTGGCGTTCTATCGACTGACTTTCATGGCGTTATATTGGGATAAAGACTGCTGGTGGTCACTCAATTTGGTGCATTTTGCAATCAAGGGCACTAATTTTGATTTCAATTACCCAATGCACTCCTCTTTCATTCTTTTGCTGTTGGATCAACTTTGATCAGACTGTATGAATTTGCCAACGAAATGATGATGTGGTAACCACATGACCTTCTGTTCTTCTTTGACACGGCTAATGCCTTGTGGCCCCCAAGCCAGCATTCCTCTAGAAAATTGGCTAAATTACAGCCGAAATGCCTCAATTGCAAAGAATTAAAGTTTTTGTCATAAGGTAATGGATATCAAAATAAGTTGACCTGATTGCAAACTCCCACCAATGTAATTTAGCCCTTTTCATTGTACATGTCCTGAATATGTTGTGCGACTAACTGAATCTTTATGGTTGTTTTAGGTGCCAATGGGAGAGGACGATCCGATTTATATGTCTTTGGGCGAAATACCATTCTTAAGTATGTGAAAGGTTCATTTTATTTCGTTCTTTTTAGTACAAATTAGTAATATACCTGGTAGAGCTGACCTAAGTTACACACGGGTGTGTTATCAGGCAGCTTCTTGATGCATTTCTTGAATTGATGGGTACTGAGACATGATGATGCGTTACTTGTCTTGTCTTCTTGAAAAATGACTTAACCTCGAATGATAGATTAGAAGTCCCCCCCGGACATCCTCCTTTTCTTTTTCATGTTAGATTCTGCATACATGAAGACGAAGTGAGGGCAAAGAAAGGGTCTTAGCAAATGGATAGATAAAGTTCTAGTTTGCAATCGGCAAAATGTAATCTTGAATCACTCTCATCAAGTTTGTAGTGCTGAACTAGTACATTTTCAAGGGAAAATTTGTTTTGTCAATCTTACTATTGTATTAGATTGTTGGATGTTATGAGACATACCTGCCAAATTACTAGAATACTTACCTTCCAGTTCTTTTCAAGTCTTTAGTTTTCATTCTCTACTTAAGGTGACCTGCATACTCAAGCCTTAATTAGACATAAAAAATCATGGTTACAACTTCTTAAAAAGCATGTTTTCATATGGCTAAAGAATGTGAAATTAGATTTGCAGATGCCCTCTAGATAACAAGTACCGGGTTTTGACATGTGATTCACCGATTAGAAAAGAAAGAAAGAAAGAGTTGTGTGATTCGGTGTGTGGACCAGAAAAGAATTCGTGTTCTTATAAGACTGCCTTTCAATTGGGTGAAACTAAGTGGAGGTTTGAACCAACTGATGTTGAAGAATTAGTGGATGAGTTGTGGTTAAGGGAGTATACTTGTGAGGTGGGGCTAATTTTCAAATGTTTTGGTTACTTTTCAGAAAAGTATGGTGTTAAGTACATAAGAACATAGAGCTTAAATGGTTTCTTGAATAAAGATTCTAGTATGTATAGTTTTATCATGAGTAAAATAGTAGAGAAACCAAGGGTACAATAAACATTACACCTTTTCTTTAATTGATGATTGAAGTACAGTTATGCACTTAAAAAGCGTCTGATGAAAATGTGGACTATATAGCCACTGAAGATTGGTCTATTTTTTGCTCGAGGGAAACGCGCATTTTGGCAGTTAATGATAGCTGATCACAAAAACGGAATCCATAATGTGTTCAATAATCCCTAAAGGATGACCTTTTGAGATATGAAAGCTTCAGAGCTGTATAATTGAAGGCCAGTTTACTGGTCTTAAGCAGTCAAAGAGATTTGCTTCTGTTCCATGGATTTATGTGTGAGGGATTTTTCCAGTATCTGGTTGTTTTTGTTGCCTTTTTGGTGTATGTCATCAAAATTAGTTATTGTAAGTCTTTCTCCTTCTTCAATCCAAAGCAACACAATGCAATTTGGCATCTCTGATGCGGTTTGTGTTGCAAATATGCTTTGTATCCACACTGTTGTTGCATCTGGCCCAACATCACCACTTTGGTTCCTTTCACAGCATGCACCACTAAAACATCTGATTGTGGTCCTACTTTGATTAAATTGACAAATACGTTCTCATGTAATATCACCTCAAAAACCTCCTTTTATTTCTTGGTAATATATCTCTTGAACTGTTTGGGTTTTCTCTTTCATAGGTTTTTTCCGGAATTGGGAGAATGGCCCACCGCAAGAGGACGGAAAGCCTTTCTAAATCTCTATCAACAAAACAGCATAATGCTTAGTACTTGATTGTCGCCGCTGCTGCCATCACCATTTGTGGCTGCAGCATTGACATCTTTGTTCATATTCAACCCGCTACAGTTTTTCGCTTAAAATAGGAAGCAGGAATGTCATCTCCCTCCCGGGAGGCCCTCTTAGAGTCGTGGAATGTAATCTTGTTTGTATGGAAATGCACCGGATTGCTGCTATGTAGGACATGGTTTGGTTATTGTATCTGACGGAAGAAGTTGCAGCAAATTCGCTTCCCTCGTGACGGCGGGGCTCTGCACCGCTTGGCCGAGGTCAAGAGGTGAGCTCGACTTCACCGAATTACTTGATTTGGGTATAAATGGGGATGTCGGTGAACTTTTCAGGAACACTGCATGCTTAGCCAAAATGACGACAAAGAAAAGAAAGGGGGTTGCCGATACTTCCCATGCCATAGCGCTTTGCTGAGAAACAACACTGGTGCTGATTTCTCGTAAAGGATTCGTGTTTTTTCACCAGCGTCCACAAGGTTGTTTGCCTTCCCACACACTCCATCATCTTCTTTCCGAGGGACCCAGTTTCATCCTGATTTGGGGGGACACTAGGAACGTGGGGGCATTTGACTTTTCTCGTTCTTGAACTTCTCTTCCTGAGAATATTTTTTTGGCAGTTGTGGCGTGTGTGAACTGAGGCTAAGATGTCGAGTCGGATGTGATGATGATAACAACAACATGGGTCACGTTATTCACGTAGCGGGTTCGGATCCTCTGTGGACGGAGGGAGTATGGGAGGACGGTGAATTGATTTCGATGCGTTTATTTTTTAGGACAAAAGCAAGAACATCCGAAAGGGACAGCAGGAGGGGGGGGAGGCCTAATGTTCATATGCGTGGGTGGGGTGGGGTGCGTGTAAAGAGTTGAAATTTTTAGCCTCATGAAATGCATGACTGGACAAGGATGGGGAAGGCTCTCTCTTTCTCTCTCCCCATCCCTCTCTTAGATTAATATTATCCACATCATTTTCGCTTCTCTCTTTTCTTTTCTTTTTAATTCATGTAAATTTCGAAATTCTTTTTCTCCCTTTCGCCTTTTCCCCCCTTTTGAAGGTAATTATTTACCCCTCTTTTCTTTCTTTTATTTATTTATTTGACCTCGTGGGTTGCATGTGTCTTTTAATTATTGCCTCTTTTCCCTTTTCTTTTTTTCACTTTTTTTTTCCATCTCGAGACGAAAATATTTCTCCTATAAAGGCGTGCTCCATTTTCTCTGTTTTGTGCGCTTTTGGTAAATCTTGTAATTGCCATAGGCTATGAACATCCTTCGGTTGATTTCTCGGGTTCTTTTTCCTTCTTCTTCTTCTTGGACTTTTGTTAAAAGATGTACGAATTCTCTGACTTTTGGCAAAATTAAGTGGTTATTAATTTGGCCTGCTGATAGTCTGATTAATTATTAAATAAGTACTTGCGAGGCTCATATTAGAACAAAATCCAAGTGAAAAGACAAAAAGAAAGTGATCAGGAATGGTGAGTTTAAAAAAGTGGAAGAAGGGGTTATGCCAAAAACGTGTTACCCCCTTAGAATTAAAAATAAAAATAAAAAGGAGAAAAAAAAGGGCAAGGAAAGGGAAAAGATGACCGTTGGGGTGCGTCCTGGCAATAGTAAAAATCTAAAGGGCCCCACCACGGCCACACACGAAAAGAAATTAAAAAAATAATAAAAAGAGTCGGGAGCGGGACACGTGTCGTGGAGGGTGTGGTCTGATGCATTGAATCTGGGGCGTAGGGAGGAAATCTAGGGCTCTGCATGATTGGCCACGCGCGAGGGGCGGAGTCAAGGCCCCTACATCATTCCCCTTACCTGCCCACTCGCATTCTTTTGCCTACCGGCAAGCATTTCTTTTCTTTAAAAAAAGGGAAAAAGGAAGAAGAAAATACCATAGACATAAATAATTAGACATATGATTCACAGCTTTAATCGGATGGAAAATTAAAAATATTCGACGTCGATATCTTTTCTTTTATTTCTTGGAGCATCTTAATATTCTCCAATGAATAATGAAAAAAACGAAGGCCCTGTTTGTATATTTTGTAATTGGAAAATGAAAGGGATGTCACAAATTTTTCTTGCATTTATTTTTAGAAGATTGAGTCGGTCGTGGCCCTATGAAGACCATTAACGAGTTCCGCTGCAAGCGAGATAGAATGACATTTTTGACTTAATATCATAAGATGGTATGTGATATTCAAACTTTTAATTTGACTAAGTTATCTCATAATGAAAATCGTTCCTAAAATCCGTTTCAAGTAAAGGCTCAATTGAAAATGAGCGAGCATGGGTTGTAGTATTCATTTGAGTAGGGACTTTGCCATTTGGACATGAAATCTACCGCACGTTAGAGACACGCTTAATTCCTAAATCAATCCCTTCGAATTTGCAAGTTTTATTTGCATTCGAGAGGGGGAGGGACGGGGGTAGAACGCCGTGAATTTGTTATGGGAAATCCCTTTTTACCTCTTTGACGGTGTTTTGTTCTTATAAGTGAAAAATATTAAAGTTTATTTTGAGTATTTTTATTTTTTTTTTAATAGTAGAGATACAACTTTTTTCAATAAAATTTTCAAGGGCATTTAATATCCACAAAACTCCTATATGGATTTTTAAAACCAAAATGATTCTTCTTTCCATGAAATGATAATAAGTTATTTTCTTCTTGCTTTAACCAAACGAAATAAACCCTTAGGTGTATGTTAGTTTTTCATTTACGATTAGCATTTTTATCGTTTGTTGTCAAATTAAAAGTACAATTTCTTTAAAAAAAAATTATGGAAGAAAATTGAGACGAATTTTAACTCTCTCGATGTTAAAAGTTATATTCGCATTTTTTGAAGACTATGGGCTATATCCATCACTAAATAAAAAGATGTTTATAGTGAAAAAAAAAATACAAGAAAAAAGAGAATAATAATAATTAATAAACACGCACGTCCCATAATCTTATAAAGTCCAACATAAAAAGTATCCATCGGCTCCATAATTTTTGTAAATAATATTCTATCCTTTTAAATCTAATAAAGCGTGAGATTTCTTATTTATTATTAATTACCATAAAGTGAAAATGCTAGTTGTAGGCGGCTCGTCGGCCGAGAAAGTTGGAAATTGCTAAGACCATCGCGAGTTCGCAGCTTCTCTATTGGACCGCACGACACATTCTATCTTATATTATATAAAAAATATAATTAAGTTAAGACATTTAAATTTAGCTTAGGGACCAAGAAGTACCATGGAAATTGGTTGTTTAAGGGCCTCGGAAGAATACATCTTGAGCCCTCGAGTTGTTTCCTTCTCATCATCACGATGTAAACCTTCCATCTTGGATTATTAAATTCGCGCGATGCACAGTAATTTAACATGCGATGTCGTATAATTAAATACATGCACGGCTCGCTAGTCGAAGGCGAGGGCATTTTTATGCGTTTTAATTAATACGATTACGTCGATGTGTTTCGCATGATCGATTTGACGCCTCGCGGCATAATTTTAAAGTGAAGGTTGCGTCCAAGAAACTAGTAGACAGTATGCATCTCGACTTCTTCTACTTTTTTTTTTTTTTTTTTAAAGGTTTTTGTGAATTAATGCAGACAAGTTCGGTCACATACATTAAGTGGGCGGTGGGGTTCTTGGAACTCTAGTAGGAGCAGCAGCAGCTTGTGTTAGATCAAAGGAGGGCCGGCAACCGGAATCGGAAGCGTGATGAACTCTCCGGCCGTGAGCCGGAAGGTGTCGCTGGCTTGAGACGGAGGTGAGCTCGGACGGCGGAGACTCGGAACTCGAAGGAAGGAAGGAAGGAAGGAAGGGAGGGAGAATGGAGGAGATGCCAAGGGAGGGAATGCTAGGGTTTTGGGATTCCAAGAGATCACGACGAAACAGTGCGATGGCGAGAGAGAAGATGACACCGAATCGACCGAAAGATTTGGCATTCCCAGCATTCTTCTCATTCTTCTAATGAATATTTGGGAGTTGGAACTCGAACAGGACATGTGTATGCAGGGGCTTACGCAGCCGTACACGTGTGCCTGCTTGCACTCGAGCGAGTTGCAGGATATTCACTTTGCTTTCGCCCGCACTTTTGTCAACGGGCATGCGGTCCCATTAGCAAAGGGATTAGGGGAGTGGGGCTGGAGAGTACCAGACCTGGAGTTCGATCCCAGTGAGGACCGCACGCATATGTACGTAAAAGAGATGAACAGGAACAAAAAAAGAAAAACAATCTTAGCTGATTTTTGTACTTTTTGAGTTGCAAAATTTTTGTTTTCATAATAAAAATTCATTTGATTATGACATAAACGAGCGATTGGCGGGAGGGCGAGGGCTGACGATGGTGGGGACAGCTGATGAGTAAGCGGGCGACAGGTGGATGGTCGGTTAGTAGCGAGACCGAATGGTTAAAAGAATATTTTATTTCTCATTTTTTGTTCCGAAAATAGAAAAATAAAAAAATTTTAACTTCCGATTTCTGTTCTAAACTTATTTCTGGAGTAAAAATTTACTTCAGAAATAGAAAAATGAAATCGCGTTATGAAATAGATTTATGGTTCCAACCTATTTTCGGGAGTAGTGCATAGTCTTTACGTTGATTCTAAGACTTTGTACATAAGTTGATGTATCTAATGTACCTCAAGCATTGTACTACTCCCCCGTTGATCAAAGGTTTTAGGCGAGGGTGGGGGACCTAAATTTGAAAAACTTTAGGAAGTATGGAAATTAACTTCTTTTTTGGTCATCTTAGGTTAAAAAAAAAAAATAGTCGATCTCATATACATGTCATTCCAAATTTTAGCTCTTAAAATTTGACATATCCACAATTGCTTTACTTGAAAATTAAAAAAAAAATTGGTAAATTTTGGGAGGAGTAATATTTGCATTTAGACTTATAAATCACTAGTCTTATTTTGCTTTTTATTGTTAATGGGGTTCGAAACTTGAGATTTCTAGCTAGACATCCAGCCCTTCATTTTTATGAGTTGTTATAGCATATGCCGGCGTAAGGTTTTCTTCGTACGCCTACAAATACGGGGTGCGATCCTTGAGAATGGGCGATTGTTGGATCATAAAAGAATAGAGTACTTTTGCAAAAAAGTACAACGAAATACGATCTTTTAAGATGGGAGATCGATTTCGCAAAGGATTGCAGAAACTCCCTCCGTTATTCGAGCACGATTGTGATCACGAGACGTGTCAAGACGTGCACACTCCATTATAAATAATATCTCGAGTTTATGTGAAAAACATTATTTTGATTAATGTCCTTTCTTGTGAAATTCAATTTGGTTCTATTAATGCCAAGTGATAAGTTCTGCCGAGTATGATCAAATGATTATCCACCGGTTAAGTGCACACTTTAGTTGCGTTTGAGAAAGCATTACGTTAGAAACACAACGTTTTAAGTGGTTTATAATTCATCAACTCATATTTTTTAGTAAGTGTGCCTAATTAGATATGTTCCCTAATTTGAATTTGGGTTTTCACTTGGTAATCTCTATGAATCGAACTTCTATTATACATTCGAACAAATTGTATCATTATTGATAATTGATTGGTGGACCACTTTCGATATGGATCGACATTTGATAAATATCCAATGAAGGAGTTTTATGACCAATGCAATTTTTTTGGAATCCTTCGTGGGGTAAAGTTGGGCATTGTGGTGTAAGTAACCTCGAGGGCAGCCTTTGTGGTTCTATATGGGGAAAGAGACTAAAGATAAAGATGCACATTGTGGTTGTTGCAGCCTTCAAATGCAATAAGTTAGAGGCTTAAGTTGAAATAGTTGATACAACATGATGCTTGAATTAAAAGGGGATTATTCCTAACATCGAAGATCATACAAGGAAGATTATTATGATGCATGTGTTAAAGAAAATCTCATATTGAAAATTTGGTATGGTATGAAGAATCAGTATATTTTAGTTAGTTTATAACTTACTAGCTTGCATTTTAAAATGAAAGTAAATCCAACTAAATATGTCGACAAGTTTAAACCTAGCTCCTTCTTGCTAGTTTTCTAGGCAAAGATATCGGATGTTTACTGCATGTCTTTACAAGGCTGAATCTAACCGTGGTTGGAGTTGCTCAAGTTAACCCTATTAGAGAAAGCATCGTCACGTGGTTCAAGAGCGTCTAACATGCAAATGTCCAGTGCGGATTACAGGAATGGATTTAGCAACTGAGGGATTGTCTCTATATGTGAAGTAATTATAGTTCAAATGAAATTTTTTGTAACCGGTTTGGAGCTCCTCCTGTAGCATTGTGAATAGTCATTCGTTGCTTATTTGTTTATTTTGCAGAAAAAAATGATTTAAAAAATATATTTTTTAAATTAATTGCTTGCATTATTTAAAATAATTAGCAAATAAAATATATTTTCATCGTTAATAACAATTTATATCTAAACATTTTTGTAGATGATGACAATATTGTTCGTTCATTCATTTTTGTAAGATATACAAATAATCATGAAAAAAATTTCAATTTTTTTATTTTCTGCCAAACAAACATGACCTAATTTATTCCTCATTTCCATCCTTAAGTCACATAGAGCTAGGATTGGTAATTCGCATCTCCATAGCATGAACATAATCTATCAAACTTATAAACTAAACGTGGCACGTTTATTAATCGGGTTTTATTTCTAAAGCCAAAATACGAACCGGTTAATTTGATGAGTTATTGAACATGAGTCAGCATGAATGTTTAACATATAAACTCCTCATAAAAACACATAAAATGTGCTTGAAAATAGCTCTACGTGACTAAATTATTTTGTCGGGTCAAGTTGACTGGAGAATATACGTGAATAAAAACCTTGAAAAAAATATAAAAAAAAATCATAAACTTATTACATTGGCATCAATTCAATATTAAACCTTTTAGTTTGACCAATTTAATGCTAACATTTTTACGTTTTGTTAATTGAGTCAATGTTAGCAATTTAGGCTGGAAATTACTAATACAAACGTCATTCATTCTAAGTGGCACGATTGATGTTGACGTGAACAATTTTCTTTATAAACCTTTTCATGTTTTGTTAATTGAGTTCACATTAGCAATTTAAGTTGGAGGCTACCAATGCAGATGTAAGTTGTCTTAAGAAAAAAAAGAAAAGGTGGCATGATTGATATTGATGTAAACAATTTTCTTTATAAATTTTAAACATTTTTATTTTTTATGAAAATTTCCTTTATCTTTTCCACTATATCAAGAATCGTCGGAATTTGCCAATCACTAGGCAATGGTCATGAAGCCCTCACTTAGATGTGGGCAAGGCGCAAATGACTACGGGTGAAGGTGGTTTAGCCCTCGATAGGTGTGGTCTACCCACGTCTAGGCAAGGCTAGGCGATGGCAATTACTCTCGTTGGCAGTTGGTGAGGGCTTTTTAGAAAAAATAAAAAATAAAAATCATAGAAAAATATCAACGTCAACATCAATCATGTCTCGTTGGATGACTAATATCTATATTAGCAATTTTCGATCTAAGTTGATTGAATGAATTCAATTAATAAAATGGGAAAATATCTAGACCTAAATTGATTAAATAAAAAAAGTGTAGGTCTAAATCAATATCAACATAATAAATTTACGACTTCTTAAGTATTTTTTTTCCAAAAAAAAAAAAAAACCTTTTACTCCCATCTATGTCCAAATAGGATAAGACTCTCATGTTTAATTATATGCCGTGCGCGTCGTGTGGAATGGGTCTTGTAAAAAAAATTATCGAAATACCGCAGAAGAAACAAGAAGAATAGGATGCTGCAATATAGATTAGCCTTTTGACCCCAACAAGTATAGATTAGCCTTACATGTAAAGCATTACTAACCCTTTTCTTTCTACAAAAATAATTTCTGTCACCAAAATTGGAAAACCTTTTAAATTATGATATTATTCATTTCATTTGATTTCATTTCACCGGGATGGAGATGTGCAGAGTATCCCATTAATCGCGGGTGGTCACCAAATTCAACATCTATACATGCATTTCTACCAAAAAGCAAAAGGATTCAAGAGGAGAAAAGCAAAGTCTCCAGACAGCTGCTCTACACGTATAAGTTACAACTCGACAGACAGTGAGGGGACGAGGTTGCCGACGACCTGCTGACTGCTGCGCTGCTACAGTAGACTTTTCGTGTTGCTGACTCCACACGATCCTCCCTCGTTCCTGCCGTTTTTAAATATCTCCAGTCCATCCATTGGGGAGAAGAAATTAAAGGAAAAGAAAAACAAATAAATCAAGAGACAATAAATAAATAAATAAAAAGGGTAAGGGGGTGAAATTTTTGATTTTCCACGGTGGGGGTAATTGTCAGACAGCGAGAGGTTTGTCGTGTAGCAAGAAACATGAGCAGGGACATGTCCGGCAATTCAAACGAAAGGGAGGGCCAAGAACTGGGGGTATTCCTCAGAATTTTTCTCAGCCCCATCATGAATGAACTCCCCCGTCCCCCTCTCCCCCCAGAGCAAAAAGAAAACAGGAAATGAAAAAATATGATTTTTTATTTATTTGGGTGAAGCAGAGGAAGGAAAATATCGAGATTAAAGAAATGGCACGAAAATGAGGTGGTGTAGGGTAGGTATACAGCGGGAGAGAGAGAGAGAAGCAGAGAGAATACACGATTCTGATTTTCTACTATCTTTCTTTCTCTCTCTCTCTTTGCCTTTTTCTTCCTACACTGAATATAAAAAGACCCCATTAACGCATATTCACAAGATGGGAGGTGAATCGTCGAGTGAAAAAATGGGTACAGTCTCTGCTTTATTGTGTGGAGAGAGAGAGAGAGAGAGAGAGAGAAGAACCTGATGCCCCTTTTGATGTGTGAGTGGGTGGTGCTGTTTTTCTCTCTCTCTCAATCTCTCTCTCTCTTTCTCTCTCTCTCTACTGTTTTGTTTTCATCCGGACCCCCTTTTAATTTTCTCTCCCTTTATTTTTGAGGCCTCATATTTCTCTGTGTAAACCATTCTCTCTCTTCTCTCTTCTCTCTCTTAGAAACCCAACAAAAAAAGATCTTCACTCCAAAAAAAAAAAACCGAAAGGGTTGTTCCAGATTCATCTCATCTGCTCCTCTCCAATCTCTCTCTGTCTATCACTCAGTCACTGGTCGTGTTTAGTTCTTGATTGTTCTACTCCTCTTCGTGTGGTGGGTCTCTCTTCTTGCCCGCTATTCTGAGATCGTCTTGCTGGGTATTTGGAACTTGTTATTTCATGATCAGCTCTTTGAGTCTGAGTCATGTTAGTCTAATCTCTTGCCGAACTCTCAAGTCTCTCACGTTCTCGCCCAAGAAGAGGTAAAAGGAAAGGAAAAATTTGGTCGTGTTTATACTCGGATGGGTTTTGGTTTTGAGTCATGGTCAGGTCAGTACTTACTGTACAAAGTTAGGCGATCCCAGTTATAATTTGGGCTTTTGGGTTTCTTCACAATCTTTCAAAAAGTCTCTTCTTCCGTTTCAAAGATCGCTCTTTGGCTGTTCTTGATGATATCGTAGGAGCTTCGTGTTTCTATTTTCGTGCAATCTCGTTCACTCCCCAAAAGATTGCCTTTCCCGTGAGATTTCTTCTTTTGGGGAACTTCTTCCTGATAAAGGCTTACTCCTTTCAATCCCTCAAACATCTCAAGGCTTTGCTCTTGTCTGATTCTGGTTTGGCAAAGTTTCAATTTGAGCTCTTTGCCTTGTTCATCCGCCATGAAATAATGCTCCCTCACGGACAGTAAGTTAGCAAAACACGACCTTTCTCTTCCGGGTCGTTTTACATCTTGATCTTTGCTCGATTAATTGGGCTTTGAGCTTCAATGATCGACAGTAGTTGCGTCGAATCCCCTTGTACCCTTCACATAAAATAACGTTCTGGAGTGTTCTGGGACATCTCAATCGACTTTGCTCTTCTGGGTCCTCTTCAAATCTCCGTCATCTCATGTTAATTTTTTTCTTCTCTCTCTCTTGCAGGCTGATGATGGATGCAGATTATTGTAGCTGTGGGGTTCTCTCTGATTGATCTTGTGTTTCTGGGGATGTTTTTGCTTGTTTAAGATGGTCTGCTTTTGTGGTGGGGTTTCGAAGTAAAAGGAAGGGGAGAGAGAGAGAGAGGTAAAGACAGAGAGAGAGAGAGGTAAATACAAGAGAAGATAGAAAGAAGGGAGGTCGATTGTTATGCTGAAGGCAAAGTTAAAGATAAGGCCCAAGGATAGTAGTAATAGTAGACGGAGTTGCAGTAGAAGAAGAGGAAGAAGAAGAGCAGATTCTGGTGACTGTTGGAGGAGATACAACACTAGAGGAAGGAGAAGCTTTTCATCAGATGTTATCCATTGAAAATCCTCCACCAGATCCTCCATGTCCCTGCCAAGTCCCACTCCTCAATAACCCCTCTTTTGATGAGAGGGCTTCTACTTCACACACACTTGCCTTCTCAGAGGTAGATCTGCAGTCCAAGAATCCACCACCTCCCAACTTCTCTATAAGGTAAATCTATTTTCTTCTTTAACGCTCTCTTTCCCTTCACTTCTCATCTGTCAGAACAAGATTGTTCATGAAACGAGTCTTGCTTTGATGCTCTTCTTCGCTGGCTCCTAACTGCTTGTGTTTTCATAGATCTCAAGGTCATGTGGGAGCTTCTTGAGTCAGACCCAGTTCCAGATTTTTTGCCTTGTCTTTGCCGCTTGTACAAACTTTTGGTCTTTATTGATCTTTCGGGGTCGTTTTACTGATCCACGGCTCTCATGATGGCAGTAGATGGAGCTGTGTGCTACGTGTGTTTTAAATTCGTCTCTCTCTCTCTCTCTCTCTCTCTCTCTGATATTTTATATCCTCAGTCCGCTGTTAATCACTCGCTCTTGTGCCTTGGATGTGGTTGGTTGATTCTGCGTCACTTTAGTACATTTGGAATTCTACAAGAGCTCATCTCTGGGTGATACACTTTAGCCTTCCATCTCTCAGACTGTACTTGTACCGATTTCACAATGGAGCAGATTAAAGGACTTTTTCCCCCCTTCAGTAGCTGGATACCAAATCTTGATGTAATATGGGCATTTCTCGGCTGTTTCTAGATTCACTGTTCATATGGGTTCTATATGATGCATATGATTTCTCCATGAGTTGACATACAATACTATAGTCTAGCTTAGGACCTGATGCTATTCTCTTAGATTTGCTCAAATAAAGATTTTTGATTCTTCAGATTCCGACACTCTATTTTTGGATTCTGCTGTATTAACGTGGACCCCTTTCTTTAATTTGTTGCAGAGAGTATGTTTTCAGAGCCAGGAGCAAAAATATTCAGACCAACTGGCCTTTCTCCCTCAAGAACTTGCAGCTTTGCTTGAAGCATGGTGTGAAGGATTTATTGCCACCTTTTCAGCATCCTGATACTGTGAGAACTCAGCCGTCAAAGAGATGCAAGGTTGAAGCTAGATCGCTTGATAAAAGAAGTATAAGCAATTGGGAAAGGAGGGAACAACCTAGTTCTAGACCTAGCAGTGATCTCCCCTCATTTGACTCGGATGTCAATTCTAATTCAAATCGTGATACTGTACCATCCTGCAAAGACATTAGCTCGTTGAAATCTGGAGGCGAGGATGATTATCCATTAATAACGACAAGCGCTGTTTCTGGGTCACAGATTGAGCCTGTGTCCACAAGTAGGCAACCTAGCTCGGTCGTAGAAACTGACGTTTTGGTGGAAAGCTCAGTCAGAAAGGATAAGGAAGCTACTTCTGGCAAAGCTGTGAGCACGAGCCAGCCGTCTGGCAAGAAGTGCCGGTTGATAGTAAAATTCGGTGGAAAGTCTGAGCGTAGCTCAACAGAAGATATTTCCTCAAATTGTACTAGCATATCAGAAGCGATGGCTTCCAAAGTTTGCCCTGTCTGCAAGACTTTCTCATCCTCTTCCAATACCACCTTGAATGCCCACATTGATCAATGCCTCTCAATTGAGTCTACACCTAAACAGGCAGCTGATAAATTGATCCGGCCAAGAATTAAGCCAAGAAAGATTAGGTTGATGGTGGATATATACACAAAAGCACCAAGATGCACTATAGAGGAGCTTGACAGAAGGAATGGTTCAAATTGGGCCGGGGTTTCATGCTTGCCTAGAGATGCTGAGCCATCTGCTGAAGGGAAAAAGAAAACCTCATCAGCGGTTAATGGTGATGGTGCTACTGATGCTGGGGCAGTGTATATTGATGCCAATGGCACTAAACTAAGGATCTTGTCCAAGTTTAATGACGCTCCGTTAGTCTCGCAAGTTCGGGAAGATTTAGGACTGAAGAGATCTTTGAGAGGAAGCAAAGGAAGAAAGGCGTTCTCAAAGAAGAGGAGGCTTCATGGATCAAAACATCACAAGTATCTAAAAGTTTCTTCCAAGGGCAAGAAGATTCATCCTCGCAAGGCACATGAATTACAGGTTTGCTGCTCTTGCTTTTTTATTGTGTCTATCCTCTCCTATCTTCCTCCTCTCTGGCGCATAATGCCAACACGCTCATGCATGCACTCTCACCAACAACAGCAGGTTTTTCTTGGATGGAATTCTTCGATCTAGCTTACTGGTGTTTCCCAGAGGAAGAATTGTTTCTATTTTTAATCTTATGTGGAGTTTGCAAAACGTTGTCTCTTTTTCATTATTATGGTTCCCTTTTTTCTTTTTTTTTTAAACTCCTTCCTCTTTCTTTTTTATTTTAACATCAATTCCTTTGGGAGGGTTTTGTGTGAACGTTGAACCCAAACCTTGGAACTGATAAGACTGCATATTAACTGCTTCGGCAAGCCTTACTCTTATGATTTCTTTATTCAAAATATATGCTAGATCTAAGTGCTTTGCCATGTTCAATATCATGCTTGCTTACGTGGGCAGGTTTGTTACATTGCACTGTGCTCTTAAAATCTAAATGTTAAAAGTAGTTAAAGTCAATGCATTTATGGGTGCAAATCCTTGTCAACAGGTCATTGGTAATCATAAGAAGCATAATACACTGCAAGAAGGTAGTGGGGGATCTCAACGACAGACTTCAAGATCCCAAGGGCTAATGAAACCTGGTGATTGTGGATCCCTCAGAACATGGGCATCCTCGAAGAGAACGGGTCTAGCAAAGAAGGTGCCAACTAGAGATTTTCCAGCTCTGAGATGTCAACTGCATCTGGCTCAGAATTTGCTGGTTGAAAGTGGTCAATCATGCCCCGGAAATGATCTTACCATGGACAGTGGACTTCAGAATTCGTCATGTCTATCTGACCAGCAAATGAGTGATGGGAAGGAAAAGCCATCGGATGGGTCTCAAATGATTGACAAGATGAAGCAGTCTCCAGGAAGAAAAAGATCGGGAAGCATGGTAGGTGGCAGGACTGGTGACGTCACAGAGAGGTCTCTTTCCCCAGCAAAGCGAAAGTTTCGCAAGGACAACTCCCCTGGTGACAGTAGTCCCTCGTTGAATCTTCATGACAATTCTGAACATTGCTCGTCGCAGCTCGGTAGTAACAAGATACTTGAAATACATGCAAGCCCAGATAGTGACTATGGCATTTCTCGCAACTTGAATGCAAGGTCATTGAGGAACTCTCGTGCGTTCTCGAGAAAAGCTATGAGGTTTTCCACGTTGAGAAAAAGGGTCCTTTCTCTCTGCCAGTCACCTGAGATCAATTCCAAATCCAATAGGACTGAAAAGTGCTCCAACTTTGAGAAATCAAACATGCTTTTGGCTACAGAAATGGGTGAGAAGGTGGCGGCCTTGCAACCCAAATTGCAACGTCATTATGATGTAGGGCAGGATCCTGCTGAGCATCAATCTGCTGGGGAAGATTCTTTTGATGATATGTCTTTTAGTGAACGTGTGATTGGACAAGAAAGAGGAGAGAGAAGTCCTTTACCCAGGGAGAAAGCGACTGCTTTCAGGAGGACGCCTTCAGCAAGTCATTGCTTTAATGATATTGAGGGAGAGAACATACAGCCTTCTTTTGCAGTGTGTGCTGGTTTACCAGAGAGAATTGATGGCATAAAATCTAATCTGAATGAAGTCAATGATGATGCGAATGGTGCTGATGTGCCATCTGAGTTGGCCATGGAAGATGCAAGTTGGGCCTTGAGCAGATACTTCAGTTCTGAGTATGATAACCATATGAATAGTCGCTTTAAGACTCACTCTCAGCAACTCCTAGGAACATCTAAGGTTTCTCTTTTTACAGAGGGGGGAGAATTTTCTACCGCAGAGGATGATGGTAATGGTGCAAATGAACAAAATGGAAACGATAGAGATGATGAGGATTCCGAGGATGGGCAAGCAAGCTCCTTCCCTGAGATTGATCCAATTCCCATTCCTGGACCGCCAGGTTCGTTTCTTCCTAGTCCAGGAGCTATGGGCTCAGAAGACTTTCAAGGGAACTCATCGCTAACTACCAGCCAGGTCAATTCTTCTCAGGATCAGCAGGATTTAGTTGATGGGGATTCATCAGATTCTCCTGTTTCAGCAACATCCACCATTTCAAACTCTGCAGAAAATAGAGTAGATGTTGACTGTTCAGAACGATTGGCGCCACATGAGCATCAAAATAATTCTTGGTCGGGTTTCTTGGGTAGTTGTAATGAGCCTTCAGTCAAAGATGTTGCTGCTATTGCCCAGGCTTCTACTGAGGTTGCGGAAAGTAATGCTGAAAATGCGGAGAAACTTAGAGTTGGAAACAGATCCATTAAAAAGGGCCCTCTTTTTTCTGCAATTGATAATCAACCATGTTGTTGCCAAAGGAAGGAAAGGCTGTCTCAGAACATCACTTTGAGTTTTCGGGAATCATCTCATATGAGTAGGAGAATGATGGCTTCATTGGCAGTTCCAGGGATGGGAAAGCAGTTAGCTCGGAGTCCTTATGCTGGACTGGGTCAGATGGATGGGAGGCCTGAAACATTCAGTACCACTGGTTACGTGAGTGCCAGATCTGACAGGTCAGCTTCCCCTACCATTTACTGCTCCAGAGATCCAATTACTTCTCCTGACGATCGATTGAATGGTCTTGGTCGTGGTGACTGCGACCTTGCTAGCCCATCTGCCTCCAATCCGATTCTTAGGCTGATGGGAAAGGACCTGGTTGTGGTCAACAAAGAGGAAGATGCTTCGGTTCCACTGGGGCAGTCTGAGTCTCAGACTGGTGCCCAGAATAACAGTCCTAGTCCACAGTTCCCGCTATACTCTGGTGTTCTTAGTGCTGGATGTCAAAGTCAAAAGTATGGTTTGATGGATCATCTGGTTATTCAAGGTTCTAAGATCACATGTGAGGACCTGAATGGTACGGGTGAACCACATTTTGGCGCAGGGGCACTGGGCAGTTCTATAAGCTTTTTGGACTCAAAGACGGCAAAAGTTCCACCTAGTGCGTTTGCGACTCAGCAGAGGCTAGTTAAAGGTTTCACGGAGGCACGGGATTACAATGGTGGATACAGCTCATCGACTCAACCATGCCAGCCAGTGGATGTACCAAACGCTTTTACCATGCACAACCAGATCAGAATTGTGAGTTTTCCCGAAACGCAACCCAAAAAAGTTGGTTCTCCTGCCAATCTCCCCAAAGAGATAATAGTAATTGACGATGCTCCTGAAAATAATGAGGCTGGTCTCTTGAAAAACCCAGAAATCTTCAGGGACCATATGCCACTGTCGAGAACATTCGATTGTGATCCGAGGCAAGCGAGTCCCTTGTTTTCCCACCAGTCACAGGATCCTTTGTACTACAGTGGCTATCCTGCGGATTTATCTGCTCGATCCAATGCAAACCCAGCTGCCTCAAGTCACAACGCGGAAGGTTTGATGCTGCAGCAAGCTCCTTTTACAGCTGCTTCATCCTCGAGAGGACATCTGAGACCTGGCATTATTTATTATCCGAGCTTGTCATAGCGATCAAGGTCAAGGTTGTGCTATTTCTCATGAGAACTGGAAACTCAAGGGGGATTTCTCTACCTGCTTGCCAAACGGGAAATAAACGGGGTTTCGGTGGAAGACAACACAGAGCTGCAAGGGTCCGAGCTGCTGAGCTGTCAAATAGGTTTTGTGCTTGAACTTTTCTCACAGTGGATACCATGTCAGATTTTAAGCAAAATTTTGAGACTATTTCTCTTTAGGCTAAAAAAACTCAAAGAGCTTTCAATGAGACTTGGACAATGTATAAGCAAATCCTTGAATAATAGTTGGGAACGAACCTTTACTTTGTTAGAAACTCTGAAGAGTTCTTGGTGCCCCCCTTTTTACCTCTCTAAAACTTCCCTACTGCATTGCCTAATAGTAGCTAATCATCGATCTTTACCAAAAGAAGAAAGAAAAACAATTCGCTTTTAAGCTGCTATTTCCCTCTGCATGATGTGTTTCCCCAATCTGTAACCCGTCATTTTGGAAGTCCCGAAAGTTATGAACATGAAATCTCAGATCTGCATCATCAGCTCCAAATGCTTTTTGAAGTCTCCAGTTCATAATCAAGCCGAGAAACCTCGGAGCCTCTCTCTCTCTCTCACACACACACACACACACACACACATTGAAGACAGAAACTCGACTAGGTTGTCGTCTTCGCTCGAACATGAAACCGCAGACCTTCGGTAAGCTCTGGAAACCTGGGGAATCTTTTGCAGTTGCACATCCGCATGCATGCATGCACGCACGCACGTGCACATGAAGGTTCGTCGTTCGGCTCTTCTTCCTTGGTATCATTGATCTCCTTTCACTGCAAAAGGTTTTAAATCTCTCTCTTCTTTTGCATCATTCTTTTGGCCGCACCGCGACTGTTTGGGGCCTTGGAAGATATTCTGTCACTAACCCAAATGGCCGTCGGCTTGGCGCGGTAACCTTGTTTTTGCTAAGGGCGCTCCTGAATTCTCTGAGCGCTGTCTCCTTCCCCCTTTTTTTTTCTCCCTTTTTCTCTCAATTTTTTAAACAGTAAATATTCTCTCTTATATATTTATTTATGTTTTTGCTTTTAGCCTGACAAGACACTGCGCAAGTAGTTGTAATAAATTAAATGAATTAATTTTCGGGTCCAAAAAAAATAAAAAAATTGGGTGGGAGATGGGATGGGACGTTGATGCTGCAATTTGCATGTTGAAAACCGGACAACGTTGATTGCTTCCTTAGAAAGGTTGAATTGCTGTCCATTTGGTTGCTGTGTGGGACACCCCTTTGTCTTTGTCTTTGTCCTTCTCTCTCTCTCTCTCTCTCTCTCCCTCTCTCTTTCAACCCTTCAATCAATTATTTTTTATAATGGCAAGTTTCTCTGTCCGTAAAAATTATTTAAAAAAATTATTATAATAAAATGAAATCTATCCCTTCAAGTACGATAAGGACATCATTAAAGCCGTCAAGTAGAGTGCAACCGTATAATTTTTCTTTCGAAAATGGAAAAAAAATTATTAATTTTTTTGTTTTCGTCTTTCTACATCATTGTGCCAGCTTCCCCACTTGCGTATGTATGTGAATTAATGTGCAAGACGATTAAATTATCCGAAAAGCTGAAGTGACGATCGTGTTCCGAAAAAGACGCGACGCACCTTCATTCGCCCTCCGTTTTGCTTTTAATTACGCACCCTGCCATTTTGGTCTCCGGTCCGGGCATGTGCACGTCGGTGTTTCGCGCCATTGTTTCGAAGGCTGGGTAGGTGGTGGTTGTAGCCGCCTCCAATGGTGGTCGCCGGCTGGTGGCGGCGGTGCTCGACTCGTGGCGGACGGCATCTGATTGATGGTTGCAAGAGGCGGTTCTTGCGTGTTGGATGGAGGAAGAGATGATGCGGAAGCATCTAGGTCCTCCATCTTTATCTATTGATGCGGCATTGTGCTAAGAACACAGGTTGGCGTCCTAAGCAGATGATGAATAGCAACTTAATGGAAAAATAGGTGGCACTGATGCTTCAAATTTTTTTATTGAAAGGACTAGATTCCACCTATTTTGAAGAGTTCATATATGTTATTAAATAAAACAATTTTGGATACTCGATTGTAATCGGAGCTCCACTCATGTGCTTGTCATGCGGCTAATTTGCTCTTTTAAGAAGGGTAAATTAGTTTGACGACAAATGATGAATTACATTTATCTCTCAAATTTTGGCACATGCTGACTTTTAATTTTCTTTTAATGCCTTCTAGAGTATTGATCTTAGCATTTATCTTGATCTTGATCAATTTTTCGATCTAATCTTCATTGGAGATCTACTTAGGCTACCTAACCAAGGGTTGTCCTGCCCTTGCTCGTTACATCTGTGTGGCAAATGGCATACACTCTACTAGTGACTACCACAAAATAGAACCTACAAAATCGTTTCTTCTTAATTATATATATATATATTTTGCTTGCACAAGAACTGTTATAAGTAATAATAATGGTCATGCCACATCAGCATTTGATACTCATATTATGTGTATTTTTTATTTAACAAGCAAAACAACTGACTTATAGACTAATCAATTAGTTTGTGCTATTAACAAATTGTGCAAATTGTTTTGTGTCTGGTAATGTTAAAATTTTCTTTCAGTTGCTGATTTGCTTTTGTCTCACTCTATGGTCCAAGCTTAAGAGGTCATTTTTAAAAAATAATAATAATACAAAAACATTCTGATTGATGGTACCTCATAATTTTGGACGAAATTCGGAGGCCACAATGGAAACGCAATACACAATTTCATCATTTGACAAATTATTTCTATGGTATGGGTTAGATTTGTAAAAAAGACTTAAAAGTGTAGGCCTGTTACGAAAAGTGGCCAGAGCCAACACCGAGGGGACGTTGCAATCAATTTCAAGATTTTAGAAAGGAAATTGCAGAAAAATTATAAAGTCGAGGGGCAACTCACAATAAGTGCCATAATTTGGAGGCCGAAACGCAATTCTTCTCGGGGACTTGCCTTCTTTAAGACGAGGTAATTAGTCAAGTGAAGCAACCAGTGCGTGGCCGGAGCTCCAACCGAAAGTCGGCCGGATTCAACGTCTGGATCAGGGGGCAGTCTGCAACAAACGACGAAAGCCCGGCTCAAGCTGGTTCGGTCTGAGCTAGGTCGAGTTTCGAGCCTTCTAGGGTTTTTCGTATTAAGTAGGGAAAATGATCCGAAATCAATTTGGACATTTTATGTATGAATTATGACGTTGGTTTTATCAGGGAAGAGCCCGATTAAATATGAGAGTTATGAAGATCAGTAGAGTTTTGCTGCTTCAAATTCAAATTCCGATGATATAAATCTCGATTACATATTTATTCATTTAGTTTGAAAGTTACCAAATAAATAGGACCCTGTCATTTTAGTTTCGATTGCAATGTCGATTCCGATTCCACCACCGTATTCCTCTGTACAATGATCAAATTCCATACGTGGATTGAACATTCAACTTACGGTTTGAGTAAACTGGTTTTCCAATTCAATGATAGTTGTTTTGGGTGCTCAACAGATATTTACCTATAAATATGAATGCACTCATTTTTACTTATTCTTGTCTCTTGCCTCTTGTTTTTCTTATGGAATATCTTTAATTTGGCCATTATATTTAGTTTGAGGTACGAGCAAACCCATCTTCACTTAGTTCTGTTTGTTTTGTGAAAAATATTTTCCTATAAATGATCATTTATATTGCTTGAAAATAATTAGCTAATGAAAATACTTTCATGAATGATGAATTTTTTTTTGTCCATTTATATTTTTTAAGCAATATAAAGAATTACCTTTTAAAAATATCTTCCAAATCATTCATTTTCTAGTAAAACAAAAAGAATCCATATATATATGTTTAGGTCATTTTTTCCTTGTAGCACTTTTACATTCTCAATGACACTACCTCATCGAAAATTACAATCCTGAGTTTATTTCTTGTGCTCGAATACTTGAAAGTCCATCTTCAACACACCTTATGTACGACCTGGTGTTATTAGTCCGAGCCGCTAAGCATCGAGTGAGAGTGCTAAAGGAATGCATCGAGCCTTATCGCTCGTTGTCGAGTTAGGGTTTTTCCCCTAATCTTTATTGTTGATTATGCCTTTTGTATTCTACTAATTTCCTTTTCTAGATTGGAAATCATTTTCCTTTTTATTTATCGTAAGAGCGATGGCTGCAAATATTTCGGAAAAAGAAAGAAAGACTACAAATACCATACTCAGCTTTGCTCCCCAAATCAAATACCTTCTTACATTTCGAAACTCACAACTAGCACCCTCACTTTTCTGCATTGAATTTCAAGTTACATCTCCCACTCGCACATAGTTTTCCAAGTCTGCCATTTCCTTGTTCGACGATACCCCATCTCTCAACATGGATTTTACTTCCTGTGTAGAAATTCTGGATGCGCATGAGACTTCTGTTAGGTTAGCGAAATGGGAAATGTAGATTTCGAAATGCGAGAAAAAGGGCATATGATGCATAAAGCAAAGTTGATTGGCGGTGTTTGCAATTATCGCTTTTAGGAATGATCAAAAGGACCTGGGATTTCCGACATGGAGATTGCAGCAGCTTTGAAGGTGAATGATCCCTTGAAATTGAAGCATCGAATATTGGTTTTATATTTGTTCTATTCTAACTATCAACTCACTCTTAAACTTTTGTCCCATCTTTTTTGTAAGGCACGGGAGTTGAGACCTATACTTGAAACTAAATGTTCTAACCCCAATCCCTTAAGAAAATGGAGATTTGAACCTCTCACCTCTCTTTTCTCATGTAAGAAAGGTGGCCATAAGGACAAAGTCTAGTGGTTGAGCATCAAAATTGAACAAGAGCAAAAGTACAAAATCATCACTATGCAATTTTTTCCTCTCTTTTTTCCTTGGAGGTTTTTCACTTTACTTCTCCCCTCTTTTAGGCAATGATGATTCACGTAAGTGAACTCGGTTATCAATTACATGCTCATCATTCTGCATGTCTTTCCCCTTACTCGGAAGATGTACGATTCGATGCAATTGTGCTTTTCCATGTAATGCTCGGAGCTGTTTCGATTATTGTAAGACAGAAAAGATTCAACATTCGCAGCTGAAATATATGAGATACGAGGTAAAAGTTTATTAGTTTTTTTATTTACGCACGGACATAATAATGATAAAAGTAAGTACTTAGAGGTAGTTTGAGGGAGGTAAAAATGATTGAGACCTTTCAAAAGTAGGAGGTGCTCTTTTATTAATAATAATTAGATATGAGATAGATTTTCAGCATAATATATTGATAATACGCAATGTAATTGGGCCAGAAGTCCTGATATCTTTTTCTACAGCGGGCCTTCAAAAGCCCAGTTAGATCGTGGAAAGCCCTTCGTTCTAAAAAAAACCCTAAAAATGGCGGCTTTAAGTAGAGCTTTCCATCTCCTCTGCTCAACGCCACTCGGGTTCGTGAAAATGGCGCTCCCGTCTTCCCTCCGCCTTCCATTCGAGAAGTTTTCCACTCTGAGAGCTTCGGGCGGTTGCTGTAGCGGGAGAAGGAGCAGGTGTCGCGTCCTGGTCGCTTCCGTGGATAGGCCGGGGAAGGATATCTCTCTTCAGAGCAAGGTACTGCAGTGTGTGCCCGCTGCTTTGGGATTATACGTCGGAGCTTTTCCAATGATGATATCGATGTCTGGCTGCTGACGGCCTCGGTGTTGTTCGACTGTTTCGAATGAAACGTGCGGGCATCGGCGATGGGTTGTCATTGTATCTTTCTCTGTGGCGTGTTGCATTGCCTCAATGCTAATTAGTGACGCTCGCTGTGTAAATGCTTCTACGTTGGCATTCGTGGCTTCTTGAATGTTGTATTTTTGGTTGGTGTATATGTTTTTAGGTAGTGGGGCTTCTTCATTTCAATGTTGTATTTGAAAGCAATTTGCAATTTCAGATCTTTATGTGAGTATACTCATGCTGATGAAGTCTTTCTTTTCTTTTCTTTTCTTTTGTTTTTCTTTTTTTGGATATTTTGGTTTTGTATGATTGTTGTGTTTAGTCATTTTGCATGTGAATGTGGCACCCAGACTTAAGTCAGATGACTACCATTCTTAGTTGGTAGGTGTCGTTACTTGTCTGGAAAAGAAAAGATAGAGAAGATGACCCGACGGGTGGGTTTCTCACCTGTCTCGTTAATCTCTCTTGAAGGTGTTCATCGTTGCCCGATGATGTTTGCTTCAGTTATCTTCGAGCTACATCTGGACTTCACATTGTTCACTTGTTTCACCCCCAAGTGAAATAGGTGTTAGAATAATGTACGTTTGGATACTTTGTGTTATGATGTTAATCAAAACATATGTGTATGTGCAGATCTATGCTGCATATCTGTTTAAGGAAAGTTACGCTTAAATCAACTTCTTGTAGGTCGACCGTTAAGTTGGCTATATTGATTATATTCATCGACATATTATTTCTGGGATATACATTTAACATCTATGTCCTGTTATTTTGTATTTTCTTTTGCTTTATCTGCTATAAGTCTTGTACATTAGGTGTGTTGAAATTTGCGAATAAAATTTTAATAGATTCTTGTAGGTCGACACACTGTTGGACTGTGTAAAATGGGATGATAAAGGATTGGCTGTGGTGATAGCCCAGAATTTGGCTACCAGACTTAAGTCAGATGACTACCATTCTTCGTTGGTAGATGTCGTTACTTGTCTGGAAAAGAAAAGACAGAGAAGATAACCTGATGAGTGGGTTTCTCACTTGTCTCGTTAGTCTCTCTTGAAGGTGTTTATCGTTGCCCGATGATATTTGCTTCAGTTATCTTCGAGCTACATCTGGACTCTACATTGTTCGCTTTTGTTACCCAAGCGAAGTATCTGTGAAAATGTAGGTTTGGATACTTTTTCTTCTGATGTGGATTAAACATATGTATATGTATGGTCTGTTTGGGGAATGTTACGCATGAATCTGCTTTGAATAGTTCTTATGTTGGGAACGTTGCTATTTTCATTGAAGCACGTGTGATGGGATATCCATTTAACATCTATGTCCTGTTCTCTTGTAGTTTCTTTTGCTTTATCTGCTATGAGTCTTGCATATTAAGTGAGTTGGAATTTGTGAATGAATATTTAATAGATTCTTGTAGGTGGACACACTTTTAGACAGTGTAAAATGGGATGATAAAGGTTTGGCTGTGGCAATAGCTCAAAATGTAGACACCGGAGCCATCTTGATGCAAGGATTTGTGAACAGAGATGCATTAGCTGCAACAATCTCCTCTCGTAAGGCTACATTTTACAGCCGGTCCAGATCAAGTCTCTGGACAAAGGGAGAAACCTCTAGGAACTTCATCAATATATCTGATGTCTTTCTTGATTGTGATCGTGACTCTGTAAGTTCAAAGTCGTTGATCATTTCTCTCGCATTGCCCTTTTGTCTCGTTTGATCTAGTTCAAGCAAGCATTTATTTTTATATTTTTTCAGATAATATATCTTGGGAAACCTGATGGACCCACTTGCCACACTGGATCTGAGACATGCTATTTCTCATCGATAGAGGATATACTAGAACCGTCCCAGGTTTGCAGCACGATACTTTCGTGAATCTATTAATTAATGGTGCTAGGTCGTGAAATCTAATGAGAATAAATTAAATGGTGCTAGGTCACGAGAAATGAGCTGGCTTTGTCTACCTTGTACTCATTAGAGTCTACTATCTCAAGACGAAAAGCTGAATCGGCAGAGTCACAAGATGGGAAGCCCTCCTGGACGAAACGCTTATTACTTGATAACAAGTTGCTGTGCTCAAAAGTCAGGTACTATAGAGAAAATAATGAGAATCTTATGCGGTCTTGAAATTCTCTCTTTCTTTAGAAGGATGGGTAAAGTGGTTGATTAAGTTCTGAAAGCCAACAGTTTCACCTACTCGCTTTTTCTTTCTGTGGCTTGTGCTGCACCTAAAATTCTTATGGACCTTATATTTTCTGTTAGATAAAGTAGGTGAAAGAGCGAATGAACGTCCAATGGTGTATTAATCTGGAACTTGCAGTAGATAACATCATGGGTCTAATAGTTGTTCCTAAGGCGTAGGCTTTCATTTCCAGGGAAGAGGCAGATGAGTTGTGTCGGACGCTTGAAGAGAATGAAGATACGGCACGCACTGCATCAGAGATGGCGGATGTGCTTTATCACTCCATGGTTCTTCTGGCTGTCAGAGACGTGAAAATGGAACAAGTTTTGGAAATTCTTCGGCGCAGGTTCTCTCAGTCTGGAATTGAGGAAAAGAAAAGCCGAACAAAGGGCTAAGCATGGACTTATCTCTGTATCTTTATGTTGTCATTGTGTTATTTACTTCTTTCCTGATGGTTAATAATGGAGAAGAAAGTAATGGTGCACCGAATAGCAATTACTCAGCTTGTTGTGATACATATATTCTTGTGAGCTTGAGAAGGCTTTTTGAATCATTTTGGTCGTCAAATGATCAATGTTTAGTCTGATGGTGCCTTTTGTCGGTTTGAGTTTGAGGTTGTGATCGAAGGGTCAGAGAAAGGAAACGTGGGATGTACTTCCGGTGCACATCCAGATGTTTGTAAATAATAGTGTGCTGTAATGAATTTAATATCGAAGTTGAAATTAATGCCATTACAATGATATTCTTCGGCTTTCTCCTATGGACAACTCTACATATAATTGTTGTTGGAAGTCGCATTATTGCTGTCCAAATAGGGTGCATAGGTACACTGGGGCACAGTATAGCGGGGTGGTGTTTCGACCCATTTGAACGTTCTGCTTAGTTTTTCCTTGGTTGATTTGGTACCATTGCATCTTCAGTCCCTAAAAAATATGTAGACGACTACTATCCGCTCGCCTCTCTGTCGCCGGAGATAGCATGAGCTATTACACCGATCGAAGAAGGGAAGTAGGGGAGAAAGTAAGGCACCTTTTTCTCGAGACTCGAGAGATGGAGCGTGTCTTGATCAAAGGTTACTAGGCACGATGTTGACCCGCCCCACACGCCGGTCAAACTATGAGTTTTACGTGTCGCATTAGAGGGTCAAATTCTTCCAAATTTCACAGATAAAAAAGGATGACGAAATCTATACGTTCTGTCGTGGGGCTCTTTTCAAATAGTGATCTCATTTGAAGCAATAATTTTTCTCTAGACCGTTGTTCAACCTTTTCTTGATTATGTTTGACCACAATAAAAGCAGTCCTTCGTGTCACAGGGAAGAGAAGACGCTTGGACGGTTTGAACGGTCGTTGAGGTCAAACCGGTCAGCACCAACCCCACCAACCCTTCCCCAATGCAACCCCCGGCTGCGACCTACCCCAAGCCCGCCGCCGCCTCCACCCCCGGCGGCGGCGGCGGCGGCGCCACCTACACCACCATACCCATCTCCATCTCCATCTCCGACGTCATCTCCCGGTCCGTCCACAACTTCTCCGCCGCCATCTCCCGCCACCGCCCCTGGCCCGAGTTCCTCGCCGCCGGCTCGTTCGACCGGCCCGGATCCGCGTCCTCCGCCCTGGCCCGGATCCGCAAGAACTCCGTCTACTTCCGCGTCAACTACGCCGTCGTGATCGCCTCCTGCGCCCTCGTGTCTCTGATCGGAGCCCCTTTCTCCCTGATCGTTTTCGCCTCCGTGCTCGCCCTCTGGCTGATCTTCCACTTCTTCAGGGAGGACCCGTTGATGGTCTCGGGTCACCAACTGAGCGACCGGTTGGTGCTGTGCGCTCTCGTCCTGGTGTCGCTATCGGCGATTTGGTTCGTGGGTCGTGTCGAGAATCTAGTGATCGGGACCGGAGCCGGGTTTTTGCTCTGCGGGGTCCACGGGGCGCTGAGGAACCCCGACGGGTTGTTTCTTGACGAAGAGGAAGCGGCATCTCAAGGCCTGATCGGGTCGCGGCCCGCGTCGGCACCCGGATTCGGGTACAGCGTGGATCGTGGAGACGTTGCGAAAACGGGACTTGAAGACTGATTATTGATCGTTCGTGTGAAAATTGTTGAGAATGATGGATTCCTGCGAGTCTTGACTGGTGGAGTGGGGGTCGGTGTTTTTTCTTGGGTTTGGTTTGTTTGTGGTGATGATAGGCACAAACCACGAGTTTTGAGGTTGGTTTGAGTCGTGGCTGTCGTGGATGGATTTGAAGGGTTGTTTGTTCCCTCTAAGGAGGGTTTGACTTGACTTTTACTTTGTAATTTTCAGTTGGGTTTTCGCATTTGGAATTTGTGGTGTCATCCGAGGAAGAAGGGAGATTCTTGTTTTTCTGAAATGGCAATGAGAGTGAGAGATTTTTGTGCTTGTAAGATTTGGAGCGCTTGGGAGTTTTTAAATGCTGCATCAAGATTTGATTCGTGAGAAAACAAAAGCATTTGACTTGTGTTGATGTTGAAATGTAGTGTTCACATTCCTCTCTCCCCCCCTGCTGTTTACGGCTGTTGCCCATGGGCAGATCATTTATCAGCAGTGGACCTTGCAGATGACAATGGAACATAAACATCTGCATACATCAGTTTCAGATATCTTCCACATCTCTTCTGCTGAAAAATGCGGGAAAATAAGGGGAAGATGGAGTCCGATCACCTAAATTCGCATCGGCAATATGTGATACAACTAGGTCGGAGACGCTTGAGGTGGTACACAGTTCCATTAAGCTTTGTGTGCTCTTAGCCTCTCCTCTCTCTCTCTCTCTTTCTCATGATTTTCTCTGTTTTCTAAGAAAAGGAATGCAGGAGAATATAGGAAACGAAATACTACTATTCCCGTGAATGTGAAAGAAATGTATAACAACGGTGGAAGTGTTAGTGAGGACTCTTGATGATATTGCATCTAAACTAACGTGGTTACAATGTTTTTCGCATCGGCAATATGTGATACAACTAGGTCGGAGACGCTTGAGGTGGTACCCAGTTCCATTAAGCTTTGTGTGCTCTTAGCCTCTCCTCTCTCTCTCTCTTTCTCATGATTTTCTCTGTTTTCTAAGAAAAGGAATGCAGGAGAATATAGGAAACGAAATACTACTATTCCCGTGAATGTGAAAGAAATGTATAACAACGGTGGAAGTGTTAGTGAGGACTCTTGATGATATTGCATCTAAACTAACGTGGTTACAATGTTTTTCACAACAAAACTGAGCTCAATCAGCCATGAACATAGTAGCTCTATCTCTTTTTTGGGAGAGCGAGCATCAGATTTTGCTTCTCATCCTCACTAGCTTGGCCAATGTCTCTTGAGCAGCGAGGGTCAGGGTATGGTTATGACTGAGCATCACCGTCCTAATACTAATGCAAGTCCTACACAGCTCTTCACCGCTGTCAAAGTGACCACCCCTTAGCAGCAATTTGGCTCTGGTCTCCAAAAGCGTGGCTTTCAAAAGCGTCACGTCCTGCCACACGTACTCGTCTACCCTTTGGCTTCCTGGGTTCAAAGACTTCTTCCAACAGAGTGAACCGTGGCACCAGTCCTGTATTTGGGACACGAACGACTTCTCCACTTCCTCCAGCACATTTGTACACACTTTTAGGAGCTCCAGCGCTGAGTTGCATCTCGAGAAGGTCGTGAATGCCCTTATTGCCAGGGGCAAGGCCGTCTTTTTGATGAACAAAACCATATCGATTGCCTTGAGTTGGACTAGAGGGGGCTCAGACTTGAACCCAAAGACTAGGAATGCACAAGACCAGAGGTGATCCGAGTTCAGAACCAGATTGCCTAATTTTCTCATGCCTTGAACTGTTGCTTTGGCAGCAAGCAAGCCATCTTTTCTTCGTGCAAATAGTTGAGTTATGGGGTCGAACTGGATCCAATACCCTGGTTGCCTATTAGCTGTTCTCGCCAGCCCAAGTTTGACTAGAAGGACAGCTGAATCTTCCTCGCTTTTCCAGGTTTTGGGTGCTAAACAGCAGCCTAAACCGAACAACATGGTCCAATTCAACTGGTTTCCACTGGCTGGCATACACTTAGCAGCTGAGGCAAGCAGACTCACTGAGATTGGTGCCGGGGCAAACCAAGCACCGACAAGTAGCATTTTTGACGCCATAAGGTTCCTCCTCTCACTGGTTTGCTCTAAGATATTGAAGCAAAAGAACAAGACTTTGACAAGGAAGGGATTGTTTTTGCAGAATTGTTCATCACTAAGGCTCACATAGGAAGTGGTACTCGAAGAGCCATCAAGCACAACTTGGTTCACTGCTTCAAAGAGCGCAGATGGGGAAATGGCAAGTTCAGAGAGTAATGATCCGATAATCCACATACCATAACTCAGCCTCCCTAGCTTCTCATCAAACTTCCGCAGAACCTCAAGCTCTTGAGCTGGATAGTCTCTCTTTCTTCTCCCTCTCATTATGATCATTGCATCAGACAAAGGCAGAGGTGGAATCTGTATCAAATCGAAGTTCATTATTTTGGGTAGCCGTGTCGTTATGATCACGTGGGATCCTCCAGTGTTTCTTGGAATCAAGTCATGCAAATCTTTACCTTCCCACCATTCCCTCTCAGTTTCCAGATTGTCGATGATTAGCAAATAAGGCATGTCACGGAACAACTCCCTTTTAACTCTTTTGAAAGCTTCGAATTCTTGCTCCTCAAAGCTTCGGATACGTCCTCTTTCCTTTTCGGCATCAGCACTCACATCTAAGCCCAAATTGAGGGACAGATTCAAGATATTTTGCCTGAAATATCGAGCCTCTCCTCCCACCCACAGCACCATTTTATATCTTTGAGAGTACCTATAAGCAAATTCTAAAGCAAGCTCTGTCTTCCCAATGCCAGGAATGCCATTGAGGCAGACCACACTGCTGCCTAAGCTTTTGTAGCTCCCGCTCTTTGACTTCTTATTCTTCAATCTCTTCAAAGAGTTCCTTCCCAAACCTGGCTCTACCCAAGCCTCCAATTTTGGTTCTTTGCACTTTCCCACGTCCAGACTGATGAATCTTCCTCCTCTCAACGTAGTGGTTTCACTCTCCTCATCTGCAAGCCCTTCAGATTGCCCACTCGCTTCTCCTTTGATGGGCATCGTGTAATCTTGCTCAAAATAATCGCCAGATCCAAATAAAGCGTTCTCAATCTCCGTGAGTTCTCTCTCCCTTCCGACAAAATATCTGTTTCTTGGGAAGGGTATTTCCTCAAATGCTTCGACATCCTTCTCGACCACACTTGTGCGACCGAGTTTTGCTCTTAAAATCCCAGCCGCCCTCGCTATGCAGCTTCTCCAATTGCCTTCCTTTGCTTCTAGCTTGAACTCGTGGCACTTGATTAGTCCATCAATGGCTTCTCTGCATTCTTTATCAGCCGTGTCAGAATTGAGTAGGCCCGTGACCTCAGCAGGGCCCGTGTCAAAGAACAACGGAACCAAGTTCTTCTTTTGAGCGAAAAATCTTATCTCCTCCAAGCTGAGAGTATTCATAAAGCTGGAATTGGTAACGACCACTATTCCAAACGTCACTGAGCAAATCACCCTATCTGCAATCTCATGACTCTGACCATCTGAGTACTTTGCTCTATCGGCCACAAAACATGCAATTCCCTGGAGCTCAAGCTCTGACTTGAGCCACTTGCAAAACCTCGCCAGATTCGGGTTCTGCCCATGGAAGCCTATGAACACATCACAGCTCCTCAGCTTGGCATTCGCAGCCGGAGAGAGTGCCCCTTTGCCAAAGGAAATCCGTGGGACCGGGAAGGAGAACGAGACTCGAGGTGGCGCTGGGTCCGGGACAGAGACGCAGGTGATGAATTTGAGCTTTGGATCATACGGGTCATCGGAAAATTCATATTGGTCAGATGGGGGGGTGTAAGAGCTGCTCGGGATGTCATCTGACTGCGACCCGGCACCGCGGAACGATGCTGGCGGAGATGGATGTGCCGGAGGAGTTGGGTCCTCCGGCGGGGCGGAATTATTTGTGGTTGTTGGTGTCAAGGCCCTTGGAGATATGTATGGGGATTGCAAGGCTGAGACAAATGCTGATGAGGGTGGGGACACAAGGGAAGGAGAATTATACGGGGATGATTCAATGGAGCTCTTTATGTTTGCACGCAGTGATTCTGCTACTTTAGAGCCCATCGGGGCCAAAATGTCGTTACCAGAGTTTTTGCAGGCATTAGCAATCTTGATGGTGAGGCCTGTGTTGATGACATTGTCTTTTGATGTGGCCGAAACCGAAACCCCATGTGCTGCTAGAGCATCCTTGAAGAGACTGGAGGAGGGTTTGGCTGGTTTATCATCCAAGTCCATCCTCAAATGTCAAATGAATCTTCACTTCCCTACCTCTCTTAAGGATCTGCACTTATCTTCTCCCAGAAAACATTACCCACTTCGCAAAATGTAGTTTTGAATGCCCTCACAGGCTCTGAAGTTGAGAAAGCTTCACATCTACAAGGCCTTTTTCCAGAGAGAAACTGGGCATGTTCTGAGGATTTTGCCTAACATGTCATGCTGAAAGATGCAATTTGAGTGGCTGAAAGCAAGAGACTCTGGCACAAAAAGATGTAATGCAACAGCGGCATTCAAAACAGGAGTCATTCATCTGCGACTGCATGTGATATTCCACCTCTCAATGTGGGGCCTTGTCTCTTTCAGACTAGCGGCAAGACACCACCCCAAACTGTTTGCCTCTGCACCTGGGAACAGGTTTTTGACCAAGTGTTATCAGCTGCAGTTGTAGGATATAACGTGAAGAAAGGGAAACGTTCGCCAACAAGCTTTTGCTCTGGAACACAATCAATCGACAGCATTTAAAATCCCTTCTCCTAAATAATGCTGAGAGTTGAGGAAAGGGGAGGATCAAAAGTTACTTTCTTCGAATCCCCACAATCATTGCAAACAAAGGAAAGATAAAGGTTTTCGTTGACAGATCATGAGTAAGTTCATCACATCAATAAAACAAGACAAAATGGGTGCCCAGGATGATACAGTTGGGAAATGATTAAAACTGACCTCTCGACTTGTTTCACTTCTCAGGCAAACAAGAAAGTAGCAAATCATATCTCTCTCTCTCTCTCTCTCTCTCTCTCCCCTCCTTCTCTCTCCGGGTTTTGATTTGAATAAACAAGTTGTACAGGGTGGGAATCTGATGTATGGGTTGGATCTGAGAGGCTTTGAACAATAAAAAATAGAAAGGGAGAAAGAGACCCCCAGGAGGTGCTTCAAAAGGAGTTTGCAGAGTGGCTCAAGCACAAGTGAGTTGAATGGGTGCAATATTCTATACGCTTAGTTTAATAATTTTTCTTGGGCTGTGGTAATTTCTTTTTGTTTTATGTGTTGTCCATACTAATCTTTTTCTTAATTGCAAATTATGAATTTATCCCGGGGTTCTCACTCCTCACGGAAGCCAAAGATTGGTCAGAACAGAACTCAGAGAAAATGGCATTGGAGACAGCAAAGACCATGACATAGGGCCATGTCTCCTTGTGCCTTGTTCATTCAAAGTTCAAACTACATTGATTCTCATTTGCTTCTTTTTTTTTAATCGTTATAATTTTATTTCTCCTTTTTTCTTTTGTGGGTTTGAGGCAAGTCTGGATTTTTCTCAGTATGTGTACTCGCATCTGACATGATTTTGAAACTAAGTTGCCCTGGAAATTGGACAAGACCGGTCCAACAGGGGACTGAACTGCAATAATTAATGATGCCCCCTCGAAAAAAACGATTTTTTCTTTCTTGGTAGACCGTAAAGAAAAGATTCCTTGCATGCAGGACCTCCCAAAACCACCCCTTTTTTTCAATAATTATTCATATTATTTGAAAATTATCAATCATTATTCATATTTAGCCTTCTGCTTTGATACATAGTGGTCGACATTAGCATTCCAAACCTACCAGATTTTTTGCTCGCATCTTACATTATTTGACCATTATTGATTATTATTCACATCAGCTACCGCTATTTGGTGCCTAATATTTTTCATTAGTGAGTGCAGTCCATAATGAATTTGAATCTTTAATGTTCTTACTTCTAGAATAAAATCAATTCACCTTTAATCACCCAAGATTAATTCACTATAATTTTCTTTAGGTAAAGTGCATACTTGCCATGTAAATGAATTAAACAAGATACGCACCAATAAGTGAATGTATATAATCTTTTGCTTTTATTTTTTTAGATTCTTACGAGAAGAAGAAAATTAAACTCGTTATTTTTAAGACATTCTTTTTTTATTATCTAAAATCATTTGCTGGAAATGTCCATTCTATGATTAAAAAGGATTAAAAGGGACATGATTTAGAGATGGAGTCATTTTATTTTTATGCAAAACTGTGATGAAAAGACAGACAAGTCAAAGTCTAAGCCTCTAAGGTTTTTATGCCTTAATTCTCTGGGCCATCTAAGATGACCCACAATCATAAGATTGTCCCTCAAGCAGCATGCCCAACATTCACTTTTTTGCCTAGGTAATTGCCTTTATACCCTATGGGGAAAAAGAAAAGTAGGGGCGATTTGGAGATTTAATTATAATTATACCTCCTTGACATGTGTGCTTGGATATATTTATATTCAATTGAAAATGATATCAAAATAGGTTCAATTTTCATTTGAGTATTGACATGATATATTATCAATATTTTTCGTGTTCTTATAGTAGTCGATAAATTTAGCTCATCAAAATAGACTAAAAAAAAGCATGAAACATTCTCATCATAATAGTGTATGTCTATTTACTAAATGACAAAATATATTCTCAAGTCCATTTTCAAGTCTCACAAAAACACTAAAAAATATTATTATTTTCCTGAAAAATGACTTTCAAGAAATTTTTTTTCAAAAATATCACATTTTCTATAAAACAAACGGAGCTTTAAATTCTAATGTAGATGCCGTGCTTATGTGTCTTTCAAATTTTGTTTTTGGAAATTGTTAAATCTGATAATTTGTCCTATAATCACCCTTGAATTCGAATGTTGGACGAACCATGGGCTAAGAGATTGAACACATCAAATTTAAAGAATGTTATCTTTAGGAAAGAGATCAAAGGTCTTTGTATGTAATTGGCTCATTCATGCACCTCGAATTTGGTACGATGATAATGCATGAATTTGGAGTTTGGAGGTCACTTTTTTGCCGACGTCTTTTCGACTCTTTAGATAGTGCATGAATCATAGGAATTTGATGGTGTTCAGAAGCATCATTACCGCATATGCTTATCCTTTGAAAGACACAAGCACTGACATTATATTAATGATGAGGCGAGTAAATGTTGATAATGGTGGAAAATAATTTTTATTTATTTAATTAAACTCCCATTTCTCCGATGTGGAGGCAGCTCATCTCTGCTGCATTGACTAGCTTTTTTTGGATATTATAATCTATGTATAGCACTAATATGTGTATGCTAATCACTTTATAAAGATAATGGTTTCTTATTGGATGCTTGATGGGTTAAGCGGTGTATTATGCTGGTTGTCTATGTATTGTGCTTTGTCAAAAGGCAACTCGATTCTTGGTTCTTTTCATTTCCATCATTTCCCCATTGTCCGTGTCTTGTGCACATGAGATGCGGTGCATCCTAAGTAGCTGAGACAAATGGATAGGTTGGGTAAGCTTTGGTCCGGTTAATTCGTTCTTGGCTTTGAGTGCAAGGTCTAGTCCAATCTACACCACTTTAGGGTCGATCTGTTTTGAGTTATTCACTATCTTGATGCGATTTGGGTTCAATTTGGGTCATTGCTAGTCTTGGGTTTTCTCAAATTTTACCTAGTTAAGATATAAATTTATTTTAGTTTTGACATCAGTGAATACATCAACGAATGCATCAGATCGATTTCGATGGGATTAAATTCGATTTTGGGCCATATTTTTGCAAACGAGCCATTTCGATTGCAATATTTTGGTTTTGATTTCAGGGTTGCATGGATTTGGGCCGAGTTTGATTCAGATTCAATTATCTTCGTTGTTGAGTTTGAGCTAGGTTTGGGTTTGTGTGGTTCGTCTTCCATTATTTTCGGTTGAGTCGTTTTTAGGCCAAATGATTTAAATCCTTTATGTATGGGTTATTTTACATATAAATTGAGTTGAGTACATACTATTGCTTTTTTTTTTTATTAGCCAATGTGGGTTGAGGCACATCGATTTTCGAGTGGACCGGATTGGGTTGGGACTTACGTGACATGGATTCAGCTTATATAGAAAAATGGTCCTAGAGAATTGATTAGTTGAAGATAAATAAAAGCGTGGAGCATGGTGGACACAAAGAATTTCCTATTTTTTTGAAGAAGCCAAAAACATGAAACAAAAGAAAAGGAAAACTAGGAGGATGAGAAAGATCCAGCTCAAGATAGAAATTGACAAGGAGGGCAAGTAAGTAAATTCACGGCTGCTGTAGCCAAGGATTGGTGGGCCAGCGAGTCAAGTGATTCATGTCGTGGCTTTGAAGTGGGCCACATGGAGATCCTTCCACGTTCAGATATTATTATCTCCTCTTCCACTCTCTCTCTTTCTTTTCTTTTTCTTTTTATTTATTTATAATTTTTATAATTTTGGATATGATTGAAAATTAATGGCAATATTTATTTTATTAAAAAATTTCCAAAAAAAAAAAAAAAAAAAATTCCGAATCCAACAATTTTCGGGATTTTATCTCGACGTAAAAAATTTCTAGTGACATGAACCCCTGAAAATTTTTCTAATACTCCATGCTCAACTTGAAATCGATTGAGTATTGAAGAACACATTCAAACTTGACTCAATTAAAATCAATTTGTGTGGGAGCTTGAGCTCAAGCTAAAAACCTGAATTAGACGCTTGAGTAGCTCAAGCTCGACCTTGATTGCTCTCAAGTAATCACTAAATCGAGCAAAATTATTTGTTGAGTATCACTCCAACTCATTATTAATATTGAGAAAATTAATTTTATGACTTAAGAGACTGATATTTTACAAAATGAGGGGAAAATTACAAAAAATTATAAATTTATTGAATAGACACCCATTTGACTAGAAATTTGCTAACGTAGGTGTTGGCGGATTTTCATGGTACGGTCGATGTTGACATATTTGAAATTTTCTTCTTCTTTTTTAACCTTTTTTTTTTCTTTGTTTTTTCCTTCTTCCTCCACTAGTTGCCGAGCTTTGGTGACAACTAGCTATAGGCAAGGATGAACAAATTTGACCCTCGCCAAGCCTCACCTATGGCCGATGGAGGAAGCATGAAAATATTAAGAAATTTTTTAGAAAATTGTAAAAGAAGTCCACATTAACGCCGACCATCCCCAACTAAATAAAATACTCAAGTAGCTCGAGTGGACCTTGATTGCTCTTGAGCAATCATTAAATTGAGTCAAATTATTTGCTAGAGCTAGATTTAATTTCACCCCTACTCGTTACAAATCTCAAGAAAATGAACTACACTTTTTAAAAACTTTGGGAAAATTACAACAAAAAAAAGGTTCTAAATTGATTTTATGAATGTTCAATTTAGTCTTAAAATTTTAATTTGGCCATTAATCATAAATCTTTAGACGATTTGTAAATGTAGTAATTCCAGCCAAAATTTGCTAGAAATTTGCTAACATGGATGCTTGTGGTTTTATGTGGCACGACAAGCACAAACATGAACGATTTTTTTGCAAAATTTTAACATTTTCTATTTTTTTCCTTTTATTATATTTCCTTCTTTTCTTCCTTTTTAATTTTTTTTGCCTTCTTCCTACGCTAGTTGCTAAGCCTTAGCAATGGCTTGCTAGAAGGCGAGAGCCAATGAGGTCTACCCTCGCAAGGCCATGCTTGTGGCTTGTAGAGGAAGCATGAAAAAAAATAAAAGAAAGAAAGAAAATATAAAAATTCAGAAAATTTTTAAGAAAATTTTACAAATTATCCACGTTATTGTCAGATGTCATTGATTGGACCACTATGTCATGATTTTCAGTCATACGGATTAGAATTAAATTTGTCAAATCTCCAAATATTTAGGCTTTATTTGTTTCATAGAAAATGTGACATTTAAAAAAAAAAAAATTTCCAATAAGTCATTTTCTAAGAAAAAATATTTTTTCTAGTGTTGGGTTGTAATTTGAAAAAAAAAATTCCTTTGTCTGGTAAGAAAAATTAGTCCTTACTTTTCAAAATAGACATACATTATTCGAGTGTTAATAATTTGACCAAATTCACCAACTACCTAGGCCCTTGTCCATCGAGACTAGGCTTGAGACCCAAGTATGGGGAAATCCTTTATAATATATTGAAGATGACAAAATAATCAAAAGCAACTAAGGTTTTTAATGATTGAGTAACCAAGTATAAGATGCTTAGCTGATGCAGACTCTAAAAATGAGCATGTTCTAACACAAGTCCAGAATGTGACAAGTTTAAAACGAAGTAAGTTCAAAATAAGACAACTTGAAAGAACATGACAAAAGCTTAGAACGTATGACGACTATTGATCTAATTTGGATTCTACACTCAAAAGATTTGATTGACTCAATCTTATTTGATTGGCAAAACAATCTTGAGACAAATTTTTTTCTAAATGAAAAAAATTTACTTATGGAAACCAAGAATCCGGTTGTATGAGCAACTAGAATCAAGGGGAGATTCTATTTTTGTTGTTTAACAACCAACCAATCTTCTTAATAGAGTTTTGTTTAATAGGTAGATTAGAAGACGATCATTTAGATACTATCCAATGGCTAGTTTGGAAGTGGAAGAATATACAAGGAGACCAAAGTACTGAGGAGCAAGTAAGAGACAAAATCTATAATCTAGAATTCCAAAATTTGAGGGTATTTTGACAATATACATTTTTTGTGAACTTAAAATTGTAATCATTTAAAAAGTGTCGATATTGTTATGAGTGTATAATTTGGCTAAGATAGCATGTCATACCTGCTTGGTTACAAACAACACCAGTTTAGGGTAGAAGCGCTTGGTTTTTAAGTTACACAACTCAACTATAACATTTCATTGATTATCTAATGGAATCTAGTTAGTAGGTTAAAGGTGAGAGAGAATGCACGTAGGTTTAATCTAGCCAAACTATTATAAATTTTATGTGCAATTTTCTTTATTTTTAATTTCTTATTATTTATTGTTAAAGTTTATTGCACACTCGCTGGGTGCTTCTAAAGTTAGTTTTACTGCATAACAGATTATAAACCTTGTTCAAGAATTTCTTCCTTATTCAGACTTTAATCTTGACTTGTTTTATTCTGCTTTAAATTGTCGAGATTTTATAGAATCACCTATTCACCTTCTCTCTCTAGGTAATACCTACTAGCTACCTCACCAAGTACTTATGCCCAGTTCCCCGACACGTGGGCTCATGTTCATTAAGGCCAAGCCCGGTTCACAGAGGTTGAGTGGACCATATCTTGATACTAATGTATATTTTGGCCTTTGTTAATCAACAAATGCAAGTTGGAAAATGGGTTCATCACTCGTTTTCATGTAAATGCGATGCTACACTGAAATATTCCTCAAGAAGTAGCATTAATAAGCGAGGCAAATTCAGTCTAATATTTCACTACACAAGAGGATGATGCACAATAAGAGTTCTTCATTTTGACGATCACAAATACACTTGATTGCTTTGAGAGAGACGGACAGAGCTTGTGCTAGAGGGAGCTAATAAGCGAAATAGTTACAATAGAAGAGCTTCTTGAAGCTGCAGGCACGATGCGGTGAACTCGGTATACACCTTGGCCATGCGAAACTGTTCTAGGATGAAGTAATTATGTAGGAGATGTGGCCGGACATGTTTATCCGATCATCGGCACGTCCTAATGGTCATCCAGTTTTCTCTTCCCGCTCCGTAGTCCCTCGAAAATTTTCCTACAGGTAGCAAGAACAATTATAAAAGTCTCTTCATATCCATCGTCACTTCCCATTCTCTGTTCAGCATCGAACCAGATCGAATCTGTCTTATTGAAAATGGGCGGTTGTCTGTGTGCAGATCGCCACCATCGATATGAGCAAAGAGAAAAAAGGCAACAATGCGCAAGTTGTCCTCGCCTTAATCTTAACTTGAATTTAGATCATTAAATGCGGTGGGTGTCATGCGGATCCTATATGCATCTCACTAGATCTAATGGTCAACATTTAGTTTAGCGCATTTAATAGGTTCACGGGATATCTTCCCTACTCGTTCCACTGGCTAGCGCACCGTTTCAAACGCTTCAATCAATTCCCAAAATTATGTTGAAAAGTGCAATTATGTCTATCCCAAATCTTTCAATTGGTTCAATTAAACTCCAAACATTTACTTTAAAATGCAAATAAGTCCTCGACTTATATTGAAAATGGAAATTAAGGATGCCACGTACGCGGCATTTGAGTGCCATGTAGACAACTTTGAATATTGTTCATTCAAAATGACTTGATTACACTTTTAAAAAAAGATTTATGGCTTAATTGAACCAATTGAAACTTTTGGAACTCAGACACTGTTTGCTTTGAGGAAAATGAATGATTTGAAAAGTATTTTCCTAAATAATGCTTAATATAATTAGTCAATAGAAAATATTTTCATTAGTGAAAAAAATTTATGCCCAAACATTTTATGGACGATGAAATTATTTTGGGTTTACTCATTTTTGTAAGTGATACAAGAGATTACTTTTTTGAAAATATTTTCCAAATCATTTATTTCTAATAAACAAAAGGAGTTGAATAAATAAATTCACTTACTTCAACATTAGGATAATTTAAAACTAACGATAACAAGTAGGTTTTTCTGAAAAATTAATTAATTATTCTTATATTTGTACAGTTCATTTATGTTATTCCGTACTTTAGAAACTCACTTATCTCAAAGTTACTAAAACATTTAGAATTGAAAAATTATAGGTTATTTAACATATGACGTGTTTACACTTAATTTAGTTTACTACAAATCTGGCCAAATTAATATAGCCTATTTCATTAAAGAAATCTGCAAAGAGAGTTGTGAGAAAAAAGGAAAATATTACATTTTAAAATCCACTTGATTTGAAATAATTGACATAACTAAAAGAATTGTTTAAGCATTAGCCTTGAACTTTAGCTCAGCCATTACCATACTTAAAATAAACTCAATCATTAAAAAATTAAGAATATCATATTATGAATATAACTTTATACTTTTAGTAATCTAATTAGCCTTATTTTGTATATCACAATTTCATATCATCAGTATACGAATAATTGGCAAATACTTACACCGGTCAAATAAGCAATCTCTATAGAGGAGTTGGGAAAAAAAAAACTTTAGAAGTACCATAATTTTTGTACGAGACTTATTTTGATGTCAAAATATTTATTGAATCACTTAAGTGTCATTCAGAAACAAATTAATTAAGTGTTAATTTCGATTTACGATGCCAAAAATTCAATGTGGGGATATTTTATTGTAAATCCGACTTCATGATTCACAAGAGAAATCCAAATCAGCAAAAACCACAAGAAAATGACATCATTACTATCAGTTAAGGAAAGCTGAACAAATGCTAAATGCAAAAAATTGCTGAACCGAAATCAAAATGAAGAAGAGTCGAAGACAATGCAGACAAGCAATAATCAAACTGCCAATCCAGAGAAAGGTAAAACAATCTCTTGGCCTATTTCAATTCAATTTTTCCTCGTTGTTCATCGCGATGGAAAAACTGTTGGGAACTTTTCTCTTGACCTATTTCAATTCAATTTTTCCTTGTTGTTCTTTGCGATGTGCAATAGAAATTCAATACCTTCAACTGGGAAGATTACCAAAAGGGAGCTCGAGCCCATCAATATATCAAATTAGACCAATATTCATTCAAAAGCTTAAGCTAGTGAGTAATAAGCCAATTAGGATATATTAACTGCTTAACACTATATTAATTCTTCGATGTGAGATTTTTTTAATACAACCCACACGTGTATCTTAACAATCTCTCAATTACATGTGAACTCCAATGCTAGGTCCACTCTTCCTTAATATAGGTATTCTTGCAAACTCTGATACTAATTGTTGGAAATGCACAATAGAAATCTAACACTTTCAACTAGAGAGATCGCCAAGAGGGAACCCGAGCCTGTATATATATCCAGTTGAACCCACTTTTATTCAAAAACTTAAACTAATGAGTTATGGGCAACTAGGATATATTAACTACTCAACATCATATTATAGGATTTCTCTAATACAAGCGTACATGTATTCTAACAAAAATCACTTTTCCTTGGAGATTCTCATTCCATGAGCACAAACCAAGATGGATGAATGAAAACGCGGTCAAACCAATTCATGAGCAAAAGCAAAATGATAAAATTGAAACAAACATCACCAACACTTCAGTGAATCGAGAAATAAATTTGAAAGCACCAATTTTCTATCTTCTTCAAAAAGGACCTTGCACCCTGATTGCTCAAATTGGGGAAAAATTATCCTCTAAAATTTGCAATAGAGGGTAAGAGTTGGAGAATCTTGGAATAATTGTGCAAGGTGAAACAAATAGGCTATGTCATTGATTTTTTCCAAAAAAACCCTGATTATCATTTCACCCTCGATTTGTTTCATGAACTTGCCTCCAACTTCTCTCTACAACACAGTTGAGGGGGTTGCAGAGCAATTTGCATTCATCGTCGGACATCTGGAACGCGATCTCCTCGTCTATGTCATCATTAGTGTACCATCAAGAGTGGTAGAGAGAAGTCACGAGCAAAAAACGTTGACTGAGATCATTTTTTTCTTTGATTTAATCCGGCAAAAATTTTGACAGTCAGGTAAAGTTATGACCTTTTTACTATCTTTTTTCTTAAAGGAATTGCATGCGACATGTCAACTCGGGTAAACCCAGCCTTTATGTGTTTAAAACCTTCGATTTATTTGAATTTTCCTTGATATTTGCTAAAGATGATGATGGATGCAATTTATACTTTAGCATATTTATCTTTATCAACATCTGTCATGACTTTAATTCTGACAAATAAGATAGAGGATATGGATAAGAATGCTACTCACGTAACAATTTCCCGATCAAACTTGATCAGTAAGATGAAGATCCTAATGTGACATGATATGTCCTAGCCCGTGATAATACAGACAAAAACATTTTATCTCTCCTTGGTTTAGCACGAAAATCAGAGGAAATTGTATATGGCACGCCAGCCTTTAAGCTCCATACGTGCATGCAAACGTCCCATACAATACGATATTGACTTCCCTGGCTTTGATTTGGTCTCATGAAGTAGATATTAGACACTAGCCCTTGTCAATTGCTCCAAGTCTCAATACACATAAGCATATTTATTAAGAAGCATCTACCAATTACAGAGACTCAATGACTTTGACTAAACTGAAAAAATGAATATTTAAAGTTGAAACGACTTGGAATGATCCAAGAATATCCAGGGACTTCCCAGTCAGAAGAGATCCAAGAAACCATATGAGAAGAAAATTATTCATTCATACTGTGTGAGTCAAACGAGACTTTTGGGGAAGAAACTAGCTAGTAATCTGCACTGACTTCCATGTCCTAAGTATCAAGAGTCCCTAAGAAATATCAAACAATTCTCACTTGGCTAATCTTGTTAGTGAAGAAGGCATACTTACAGCCAAGGGAATCATCATCCCTCTTTCTCATCCTCCTCCATAGGTGGAAGCTCGTTGAGGTCAATGACGAACATCTTACAACCCGATGCCTGGGCGCCATTGCCGCTGCCGTCTCCATGGCATTCAGCATCTGCGCCACCATCATTTTCCGCTTCTTGGGTTGTGGCCACGACTAGAGCGCTCTCGTCGGCTTCTAAATCTGCTGATGCAGATCCTTCATGATCATCTCCACTTTGGCTCTTCTTGATGGTGACCTTGCTGTGGCTGGACATGTGACCGCCCAAGGCCTGGTGGGTCGAGAATGATTTATTGCATATATTACACTTAAACCTCTCGGGTGCCTTGGAAATCTTCCGGTTATGGCTCATGCGCCCAGCAATGCCCTCCGCTCCTGCTTCCGAATTTCTGGGCAATCGCTTCCTATTCTTCTTTTCGATGTTTCCCTTCTCAACAAGAATATTGAGCTCAAGTTGATATTGTGTCACTTTGTATTCTCCATCTTCACGATTCGACTCAGCTTCATTACTCCTTTCATGACTGCATCCTTTGTCATCATCATCATTATCATCATCATCACAACCTTGAAACTCGTCCATCTTCCCCTTGCCCTTGCCCTCTCTCACCGTTGTTATATAGGCCCGATCAGCTTGCGAAGACTCTTTCTTCACTTTCTTATCAGGTGGGGATGATTCGATCTTTTGCTTCTTGGACACCCCAACCAATTCGGGGCTGGATTTATCATCATCCTCGCCCTTAATCACCTCCTCAGCATTGCAATTATCGCCTTGAGCCAACTTGCCTTCCAGGCCACTTGAATTGCTCAAAGCATGAATCCCTTTAGCAAGCAACAAGAGGTTATCACTAGCTTCTAGTTCCACTTCGGTTGATCCCCAATCTGACCAAACCGGACTCGAATCCGAGACAGCACCACTGCTTCTCAGTTTATTTCTCCTCTTGCCAGTGTCCCTCCCCTCCGACGTGGATCGGAGCAGTGCATTATCAGCAGGCGATGATATCTGGCTAGCATCAAGATCAACGGTTGCCTGGGAGTCCACTATTGCGACTGACATGATGTGTTTTGACCTCGTAGGGGGATGAATTCCCCTCCACTCCCTGTCAGGATGTGATCTCATGTGGCCGAACAAGGACTTCATCGAAGGGAAAGTCTTCCCACACATCGCACAAGTCGCATCAAAATCATCCTTTTTAGGATTGGAGTGATAAGGATCGTCAACACCACCACTTTTCTTGAACTTGGGTTTATGACTCTTCTTGTGGAGAAACTGGTGATGCCTCTTGCTCGCTTGCGTGTGGACCCTCTTGTGCCCTCCTAACCCTTTTCCTGAACTGAACCTTTTATCGCAGAAATCGCAAACATAGTCTTTCCTGTTTTGAGGGTTCTCTAATTTTTCGTCACCGTGCATACCGGTTTCTTCACCGTTAGACTGATCGTCCACCGGTGGGAAATTCAGCTTGACGTACAATCTCCCTTCCGTGACATCGATCGGCTTGTTCTCTCCGGTGTCATCCTTGTCGTGATGGTCGGGACTCGACTCAGTCTCCTGATCTTCACCCATTGATAGAAAAAACCTAATTAAAATACTGAACCCTCATAAAAAATAAAAATAAAAATAAAGGTGTAAAGAGACTAGTAACGAAAACAAAAGATTGAAATCATGAGTACACAACTTGTGATGATGAGCCAAAAAAGATAAATAAAAAAATCGACTTGAATTCGAAACGTTCTAAACAGCTAGACAATGAGGCACATAGATCAAGTACATGCAGATTAGCCGAGAGGAAAAGTTTGGAACTCACCTAGTCGAGGGTCGATCTCTTTTGCGACCACAAACCAATGATAAAGACGAGATTTTTTGGCTGATAAGAACTACCAACTGAGCTGATAAGAAGAAGAAGAAGAGAGGAGGAAGAGAAGATGAAGCAGCGAAGCGGGGCTGATCAAGGCCAGAAAGAAAGAGAGAAGCGGAAGAGCTGAAGAGAGAGGAGAAAGAATCAAGTCTTGATTCTTTATTGTGTAGGATAAGTATTCTTTAACTGCTCCTTAGGAAAATTTATTTATCACATTCAACTCCTACGTTTCAATAAATAATTTTCTTTTTCTTTTTTTGAACTTTTTGTGGTAGCTTCTTCATCTTTCATAAGTAAGATCAAATTTCTCTTCTTGGAACGAAGCTGCAGGGAAGGAGGAGGGATTTCCCCCAAAATAAAAAATTACCTAAGAATTTTCGTTTGACCTATATGGTGATAACATGCTTATTTTTCGTGTTTGAATTTAGATTTTGGTATATATCAATCTCCTAAGATCTCTTTCAAGATTTGTTTTCTTAAGTGCAATTCAAATAGTGGGATATATTTGGAAAAAAGATTTGGTCAACGAGATTCTAGGGTTTCCTGAATACCCATTCCCTTCTAATTAGAATATTTGTCTATTTTACTTAAAATGAATTTTTAACTAAAAACGCTGCAAGTCACAAGGGTGGACAGGCAAATACATGGAAATATAAGTGATGATAAATGAGATTTGACCTTCTAAATGGAATGTAGGCATAATGTTGACTGGAATCAGCCTTGGACTAACACCGGTTCAAAGTCCACATTTGATCATGATCTCAGTCGATTATCACCAAACAAGAGAAGAAAGAAAGAATTGTACAAAATTAGTACGAGTCCATGGGGAAGGCGAATTCGTCAAGATACGAGATGGTTTGGTCAATATATCGTAAATGGTTTTAAATATATTTTGTTAAAAATAATCATTTATATCACTTGAAATAATTAATCATGAAAAATGATTAAATTATCAACAACAGATTATATTTAAATATTTTCATTAACAATAAAAATATTTTTTGTTCATTCCTTATATATAACATATAAGTGATCATTTTTAGATAAATATTTGACAAATCATTTTTCGTCATAAAACGAATGCATTATAGGAGAATAAAAAAAAAAGCTAGCTAAATACCGTGCGGAAGGAAATTCTACAAAAATATATCAGGCTCCTTCGACAGGGGTTTAATTTTTATATTATTTACTTTTTTGGCTGGTAAAGATAATAGTTTTTTAACCAGTTTAGGGCAACCTTTTTTCCATGAGCAAAAACAATTTTTTTATCCGGTCCTATTCTATATCTATTTCACAGGTCACCGTGTTATGTGCAATGCTCCCTCGTAGCAACCCTATGATTTTTTTTATATATAATTTCACAAGAAATAGAATAGTAGAAAAAGAAAAGCAATAGAATATGACAACACTTTCGTTTCAACCAAACAGGAGAAGAAAGGGAGAATACATGCAATTGCAGAGACAGTAGACAATGAATCAAACATGTGACATTTGCTTTTACCAAGAGAAGTTCCTCTGGACCTCAAAATCAAATATGCCAAAAACTACTACTTCTTTTTTCGAAAAGGATAAGACAATATTTTTTTCTATCCCAGGAGATAATTGAATTTCAAAGAAGAAAAGAGATAGCTTTCATTACTACTCTCAACATGATAGATTATTTTTATAAACCAAATTTTGTTTGACGATATCTATCTCCTCAATAAATTCAAATGGGAGAGCGAGAAATCGACGCATGATTTCATGAATTACAAAATTACGGATCCAGACATTTCCAAGACGAGAATAAGTTTGACCAAATTGAAAAAGTGAACATAACTCTTGCAAGCAAACCCACCAATCTTTAGCTCAAATGGATCTTAAATCAAATCGATATCATCACTTCCAAGCCTCATCTAGTCTAACTTCTAGTTTCAATTGGATACAGCAAAGAATCTGAAAAAACAAAGCTTCATGTTCCGATAAAGAAATAACAGTCACCATGCGCACCGGAGCTCTAAGTAAAACTAAAACTTCACCAACTATATTACAAGCTTAGCTCAAAGAGATTCAGTCAGCAGTTCTTATCAACCGGGGATAAAGCGGAAAACTGAGAGCATCACCACATGCACGACGTCTACATCGACAAAACAAGAGAATCCTTAATGACGGATGTGCATAGGCGTGCCAGGGTACTCTACATATACTACCAAAAGGATGAATGTCCGAGGAGCCCAAGAAAAGGAGCCAAGCGCATGAATTGGTCTTCCCTAGAACATGGACTGCCTATGCCTAGCTATAGACTAACCTAGGAGCCTAAACTTTGCCGATGTTCAAACCCTGAGACGACCGGTATTCCTGCATCTCGGACTTGTACCTCTCCTTGTCCCTCACACCTTTCTCCTGATACACCTGCAGTAACAGACGGAAAAGCTTAGAGACAATGACTAGGGCAAGCGATCTGCTTCATTAGCAGCTGGAGAAAGCATGTGCAAGATGCGTCTTGTGTTTACTACGTCGTCATGCATGTGTTAGACAACAAATTCTAACAAATAAAACGCTGTTAGTGCAGGAGAAAGTATGCATTTAAAGTTGTATGTGTAGATGCCAAATGTGCATCATTGACCCAGTAACACTGCTGGAAGTCAAGCTTTTTCCTCGTACTATTCTGCAGGTAGAAGTTTTCTCTAAATACATGAAAAACATACATGTATCTTGACATCCATATAGGCCGCACAAGCATCATTCTATTCACACATCCACATAATACTCATAAAAAGTACATGTTATGCTGCAACCTCAGTTGCCAAACAGCCAGGACCAGTTACTGCCAATTTGCTAACTGTAGAGAGAGAAAATATTCTGCAGGAGTGAATTAACTGTAGTCAGACATCCAATTGCCCTGTCCATGTGAATTTGATAATATCATCAGGTGCGTCAAGCGGGGAATGCCATGTGCTCAACCACAAAAAATAAAAGGTTGATGTTATGGGATACCTGTCGCAATAGCTTTTGGTATGCAGGTATAAGTTTCTTGTTTTAATAAGACAGTCATTTGCCAAATGACCAGAGACAGTAGAAATTGAAAGAAAGGGACAACGGTATGGCACGGTAAAATCAGAAAAAAGATGAAGACCAAAAAGGAAAATCTGAGGCATCCAGAATAATCTTAATAGTCAGACTAAAAACTCATCATAAGAATCTATTTTAGGATGTGATGCATCCACGTAATATTCCTCTTTAGAAAGTTATTGCATGACGCGCAAGCACACCCATGGGGCAAACAACAGGAAGGAGAGGGAAAAGGAATGTATCGTAATAAATGTAGTGCATTATTAGTACCTGCTTTTCAGCCTCTGTAAGGTTATTCCACAGATAACCAATCTTCTTGCTGATGGCTCTCTCGCGGCCATAGTACTGAGGCTTTAGCCTCGCATAATGCTCAGCAAAGAAGAAATTGTAACCACTCCTGTTGGACTTGGGGCGAAAAGGGTCACGTAATTTAATCCGCGATCTTCTCCGTTTCCGGCGAGTAGCAATTTCTGAAGGAAGAGCGCTCTGAGACATGTGCATGACCTGGGGAATATGATACAGGACCCCTTTGAGTTCATGATTATCCAAATTCACCGTAACGAGGTACCCATTATCGAATTTCCCATCGATGAACCCAGTTACTGAACTGCCAGGATGCAGTTTCGCATTTCCTGCACGCAAGAAGGTCACCAGATCATCACTTGGCTAAACAAGTACAGTTGCTTAGAAACCGAAACCAATTTACCAAGAGCAGAGAAAAATGTTTGTGTGCCTCAAGTGATGTTACGTAACATGATACCATGAGGACCAAAACAACACCAGAAGGGGGAGGAGTTAATTTTAACAAAGCATCACAACAGAAAGAGCTTCCTGAGCTTTTATTGAATATTTTTTATATATATGGATTTTCATTACAGTGATTGTGCATATCACAAGGACAAACAATGTCCTGCAAATTGCAATATTTCCTCATTGAGTTGCTTAACAAATGTCATGCAGCACCTTTTTAACAAAATCTTTTTTCCAAATTTGGCAGAAACCTAGTTGAGAAATCAACCAGCAATGCAAACAGCTAACCCTCTCATTGTGACTAGGTTCTTGAAGAAAGAAAAACTTCACACAGGTTAAACTACCTACCTAATGAAGCCTCTAAGCTGATGACATCTATCATGCTTATCTGGCATAAGAGCATCAGACATAAGGGAAGAACCTAAAAAATTGCCAACATTCAGCTCGCGGCAACACTGGCACTTATATTTCCCAATACAAGTGTTTAACTTGCATAAGAGCTTCGTAAAAAGCAAATAAGAATGACCATGAACCCTATTTATGTCCCAGTCAGCAGCCAAAATTCATTAATCATAAATGCCACCTGTGATTAAGCTTCAGAAGACTGTTCAATGCAGCAATATTTAAATTAAACTCGCCATGCCATCATGATAGTTCAAAAATTGCCCAAAATATGCAGATTTCTCAAAAGGAGAAACCAATAGGTCTCTGACTCTTTCTTGACCACAAGAGGAAAGTAAACAGCTTTTTTGGGTCATAAGAGCTTCAGCGAAATTTTTTCTTCACGGACCACACATCAGATTCTTCTCTACATAACCCAGCTGCTCCTACTTCCTATCTTTATCAAAAAAAATTTATTTCCTTTGTCTTATTACTTTTGCCTTTTCTCACATTTCACTTTCCTCCTCATACAGCTACATAGCCTGCTGTCTCCTTGTCATTGTTCCTTTCAATTAGTCAGTCTTTTCAACCAATTGATAAGCATTATATAAGCCATCATCTCAAAAACCAAAGCTCGTACCCTGACTTGGCATGAAGCTTGTGGATGCTCCATTGTTCTGGACCAGTGACCCCTCAACCTCATTCCCGCTTTCAGGATCTGCATGAATGTATGCACAATGATATGATTAACAACCTTTCAAAATGACATTCTAAAACAAGTGAATAATCACTATTTACAGTAGAAAGCACCTGCAGCCAAAAGTGAAGGGGCTTGTCTGTGGAAGTAATAGACCTGCTCAAAGTGATAAAGCAATGACATATAGTACTTTCGCAAAACAAACGATGCACTGGTTATCGTCGTTGGGAAGTTGAACACCACAATTACTTCCTTCCATTTACGATCTTTGATCACCTGTGAAAAGTTAAACGAAATTAGGGGAGCTTATATATCTAGCCACTGGGGGCACACTCCCAAAAAAGATCAAATAAAGTCATCAACTGAGATGGAGCATCTTGTGAGTCATGTATTCAAATAATTTCAACAAGATTCTAGCTTAAGATAACACAGTTCAATCACACGAAAATGTCAAAAAACCAGAACGAATTACTCATAATTAATTGCCAAATGTGCGTAGACTTTCAAGAAATAAAACAAAAGCTGCATAAGGTCCAAGAACAGGTGCCCTAGTAGTTTCCAATTGAAATATTAAGTTTCAAATCATGCAATACTTGGGAGAAGGAAGCAAGTGTAGAATCTATACCTTTTCAAGACCACCACGCGACGTCACCTCCACAAAAAGGAGATGCAGATCAAGAGCCTTGCCTCCAACCGTAGGAACCCTGCGTGAATTATATTATGAAATTAATTATGCCATTCTCCTCATGCCTATGTAGATGTACTTCATAATGATTTAGAGATGTATGCACCACAAGATGTATGAAAATCAAATAAAAAGGTAAACAGAATCACAAGAAGGTGATCATGATAATACTAAGTTATTTGATGAGCTAATAATTTCATTTGTATATTCATGCCACCATGGAAAAAGCTCTCTTAAAGCAGTACCAGAGCAGACTTGGAATCTATAGCACCAAACATTATCATACTAATAAATATCGAACACTTCAGATGAGAAATCTTTTTATAAGGAAATTGCAATGGAAACTCCTCACTGTTAACATTCATGGTCTGACCATAAGCAAAGATCCCCACACAAGATATGGGGTAAGATGTTGAACTAGGGAAAGGTACTTAGAGAAACAGATCAGCCCGAAATGGAACAAAAGTTCCATTTAGTATGTATCTGAAAGCTCTTACACAGAAAATCACGATGATAATGTCGTCAAGAATTACCAAAAGAGATCCACTCATAAAGGTAACATTTTGCGCACATTGACATCACCCAAACAAGCAAAAAAGAACTTCCGTTTGCAATTAACTGCTTCAAATGACATTAAGTCTCTCATTACCGAAATGCAGATTAACATAATGATACCCCCCATATGGTAACCATAGCCTTCTTATTCATCACTTCAACAGTTGCACCAGTCAACAAACAATCAAAACAAGTCGCCAGTGAAATACTCTTCTCAAAATGGCAATTGCTCAACCTGAGCGCGTGAACAAAAGGAAAAGAGAACTAACTTGCAAGGATTTGATTGATCATATGTCAGTCAGATTGCAGACAATATTTGTTAGAATTTGAAACAGAAACCGCACTTTGTGAAGTGCGAAGATTCAATTCACCCGCAACTAGGAAACAAAAAGAAAATGCAAAATAAATCTAAGACCAAGTCTTTCACAACCAAAATCTCTCTCTGAGCCACCATGGCAAATCTGCATGCATGCACCATCTCTAAGAGCTACAATCTGACACTAATTTTCAAACTGAGAAAAAGGGGCACAAACTGAACCAGCCGTAAACCAAAATCCAGAGAGAAAGAACACGTAAGACCCACAACAGCGAGACCTGCACTCAAATATCAAGACCCGCAACAGCAAAACAATCTGTTATTCGAAAAAAATTAAATGAACTCACATGAATTTGGTGCCAAAAGACTGGTGGAAAGCCTTGAGCTTTTCCCAGAAAAGCTCCGAGCTTTGCACGAGTTCCTCGTACTGGGCCGTCGCAGGAGGGTAAAGCTTGGAGCTTGAGGAAACCGAGAGGTGCCCATTTGCGCTCTCGGAGAGAGGTTGATTTTGCGGGGATATAACCATGGCCATGGACATAGTCTTTCGGTTGGGGGGGTTAAACAGGCGAAAGATTGATGGTGGGTTCTTTTTTTTTTTTCCTCCTTGCCCCTTCCTCTGTGAAAAAAAATGAAAATTTCAAAAGTCGCAGGCCTTACCTAAGTAAAGATTCGTCCTTTGCCGCCACCAAAGTAAAATAAAAATCCAAACTTTACTGCAAGAAGCGGTAAGACAAGATCTGATTTCAGGAATAAGGAGGGGGGTGAACAGTGTTGCAGAGACAGAAATTTGGGTGATTTAGGGTAATGGGTAGACGAAAAGAAGGTGACAAAGTATGATGGAGATGATGATATTTTTTCTCAGGGATTTGAGGCTGAGGATAGGTGGCGATTTATATACAGGGGGCCAGAGAGCATAGAGATTAGCGAAATCTTAAAGGTAAGATGGAATTGGACGGTGATGATATTTTCGGTCAGTCCACCGTTTTAAGCAAGCCCTTTATACTTTTTTACTATATATCTGAATAAATCCTTGATTGACTAATCTTTTGTCCATTTCCTATAATTGGCGACTCGATATTTTATCGAATTCGCTGCAATTACATTAGATCTACGCCCGATCGATTCCGAACTTTGATATTGATATAGGAAAATCAATAAGTGGATTCTGGATTTCGTGAATAAATAAAGTTTAATGAATAACTATTCATTGATGACCTTGCTTGAAAGGGTCCTTTGAATTCAGAATCTTTTTTTATAATAACTTTGCCTCCGGAAAGTTACTCCCACCATTAAGACTTTTGACTTAAGAGTCACGCACTTATTTTTTTTAAGGCATGTGTCCGCCCACCATCTATTGATTTAGAATTTCTGCGTTTGCAATTTTAGGGTTGGTTTTGACTTATGAAAAAGCAAACTATCGCTTCTTCCTTTTCTATTTTTCGTGAAATATCTATTTGTTTATTCGAACCTGAAAAATTGTGCAAAATTTTATATGAACTATCCATAAATCATATATTATAAAAATTTCAGGTGCTCAAGATAAATTAAATAAATAAAATGCATGACCCCGCAAGATTTAAAAGTCGCCCCAAAAGTGCACACTCAATTTTACATTTATATTTAATCTCAAAGAGATTTAGGTATAAATCCCCATATAAAAAGAAAGAAAAATAATAGCACCCCAACACGAAGCTATGAATATGAGTAATTACCCTCTTTAAAATCTTCATTTTTCTTATTATGCCTTAACTTTTCTAATGAGGGCCCATTTGATTTGATACCCTTTTTAAAGATTTGATCATATTAAACATTTGAATTGCCCATTTTGAACTTTCAAATAAAATTCAAATTTGCGAAACACACCAAACAATATCGTAAAATACAATTGCCTATCTCCTCCAATATGGGCATAGTTCTTGTAAAAATATTTAAGAAAATGATACAAATAATCTCTGAACTTTAACTTAATGTGCAATATGATCCATAATTTTAAAATTATTCAATATACTTCATGAACTGTAGCTCAATGTGAAATATTGTACCCAAATTTTTAATTTGTTCGATATAATCCCAAACTTTTAGTACACATTGAATTTAGTCTATGGACTATAAATTCAAGTTTAGGAATAACATTGAATATTTTATATAATATGATAATTAAATTGAACATAAACTAAAAATTTAAAGATTACATTGAGCAAATTAAAAGTTTAGAGATTACATTGGGCATTAAAATAAAATTCAGAGACCAAAATAAACAAATTAAAAGTGTAAATACCACGTTGCACACGAACGAAAGAGAGGGAGGGAGGTGAGGGTTGGAAACATTTTATTTGTTGTATTTCTAACCTTTAGGTAGACAAGAGAATACCAGAGCCTGTCAGAGTAGGATTAGAAAATTAAACGCCAAGACATTGGATTGCCCGTTGTTCTGGGGCAGGAAACCTTGGATGGGAAGAGAGAGAGAGAGAGTAATTAAACGCCAAGACATTGGATTGCCCGTAGTTCAAGGGCAGGAACCTTGGATGGGGAAGAGAGAGAGAGAGAGATATGGTAGGAATTTCGCCGTTACGACTAGTAGAAACATGCCCAAATGTTGGTCCACACTCAACATATTGCATCTTGAATATAAAGATTTATTGGCATCTGAAATATGTTGATCAAACAGCACTGATAGTTAAGTTTGCATTCAGAAGACACAGAATGATCTAGCCTTTTTGAGAAGTTGCATGAGGTTATAATAATCCACGTACAGTACAAAAACCTTAACCAGTTCCTATGTTTTAATTAAAGCAAATGAAATCGAAGCTAGTGAGTCGTCTATCGTTCATGAATCTAGTAAGCAGGAGAATGTCACGATGAATCTTTCGCTTTCACACCTCCCTGAGACAAGAATATAGAGATGCATTGCTTCGGATTCTTCATCGTCGAAACCAAAACTGAACAATCTCCTTCAAAGGAAGTTGAGGAACTACGGTGTGTAAGCAGGCTTTGGGAGAGCATTGCCCTGGTCATTCAAAGTTCTGTTGGAAAGACGATCTAATGATATGAGGGAGACTGATTATAGCGTGTATGGCCTATTAGTAGAGGAGATGAACATCTGAAAAATAACAAAAGCATTTTTATCCAGTTCAAAGAGAGGCTTCTTCGCTTGATCCGGTCGCCTCTGGTGTACATATGCAGGAAATGCAGAAATTGAAAGAGGGAGATGAAGTTCTTGTGATGGACTGGCGACTATGGAGAAGTCCAGCATCCATCACGGCTCTGGAGAACATCCTTAAACTGGCTCGACGGCACCTTGCTTCCACGAAAGAGTCAAGGCCTTCCATGGGGAAGTGCGCTGAGGCGCTATGGGAAGTTCAAAAAGAGTTCAGGGAAAGAGGTTCCTCCCCTTTGCCTTCTGCCTTCCATCATTCCGCAAATTAACCCATTAGGGTTGTGAAAAATCATCACCATACTTCATTCGGCAGTGAAGAGGGTGAAACCTACGAAATTTGCATCTGCATAATCGAGCTTCCATCTGCATAGTCTTTGCTGAACCGTGTGAATATTGGTAAGAAATAGCTCAGTTTTGCCCAGCTTCCCTTCTTTTTCCCCGTTAAATGAGCGAACTTCATTCCGCAGAGCTCGTGAACCAGAGTGATTGCTGGCCTCTCCTCATGTTTTGTTCAACTTCATTCGAATCTATGGATTTGTCTGAGAACCATCTTACATTTAAACTGGGTATGACTAGGACATTGGAGAATGGATTCCTTTTCCTTTGGCAATGATAAGTTCCACCGATTGATAATGTGACAATGTTCATTTGATTATCGGGTTCAAACATCCAGTCCTGGCAAGACCCACTTGACCCTCGCATCACCACCAGGACAGGTCGATGTTGGACCATGCCGACAGGGCATGGAAGAGTGGTTTCTGTCCTAGAATGAAAAAGTCGGACCAACCATAAAGATGGCTCTTCCCATATGAATTGAAAATCGTATCCATATATCAGTAAGAAGTTTTCAAAAATGACCATGTAACAGTAAAGTCTTGGTGCGATGCATATTAGATAATTCTAGCCACTAGAGAAATGGCACGTAGTTACCAAAGAAGAGTTCGCCTCCCGGCAAGGAGGGCTTCACAAAATTCCTGGACTCCCGGTCCGAAATGCCAAGCACCAACGCAACATGGACTGACCAGACAACTTACAAGCAAATCTCAAATCCCCACCAAAGAAACATTGCTTAAGCTGAAGGTGATGATGACCTTGGCGTATAAGACCTTCAAACTGCTCTGGAACTTGCACCAACACTATGACCCAGAGACGGACACCTAGAAGAATAGCTATCCCTCAAATACCCGCACCTGGATGAGTAGCTCCGCTTAGAACTCCTCCTCGGGCTTCTTGAGGCGCTACGAGACTGAGAGCAACTCTTCATTGACCTTCTCCTGGGTTTTGGAGATTCGCTAGGGGAGTATCTCCTCCTCGGGAATAGCTGCTCCTAAAGTATCTTCCTCTTCCTGGTGAGTCACTCCTAGAAATAGACCGATAGCGGCTCCATCTGTGATAGCAATCATCTGGTGAGTAGTCCCTCGAAACATATGGAGAGTAGGATCAATCACGCCAATACACTGGCAACCTACTGTAAGGGGAACGGGATCTAGAGTACATTCTCCATCAACTATAACAAGGAGATAAGCCCTTCTCTGACCATAGTAAGGAATGTAGGATCTGCACCTCCCATGGTAAGGGGAGTAGGACCTGCCCCTGCTGCAGTAAGATGAATAACGAGGAGACCTGCCCCTACTATAGGGAGAATATCTTGGAGTCCGACAGGGAGAGGAACAGGGAGAGTAACTGGGAGAGTGCCAGCAACTAATAAAACATTCGGAGCATAAGTTAGTGGGCAATCAACCAGAAACAGTCCAAATCAAATTAACAATGCAAACCATCTAACCTCGAATGGTCTTCAACCCCAGATACCTTCCTGCAGGAGGAGTTCTTCCCCTCCTCCTCCTAGTCTGTCATCACAGATCTAATTGTCAGTTACCTAGACAAACAAGGAAAAAGGCAAGAAAGTAAATATACGGAGTCATGGGTTTATCATGTGGCAGTAAGTAAATGACACAAGCAAGAATCTAAATTCGATAGGCAGAAAGCAAAGAGAAGGCATATACCCCAGCAATCTGATACTTCATGTGTTCAATTTGTTTGTTTAGTTGTTTTTCAAGTGGAAAGAAACAACTTTCAAATAGACTTATAGCAATGTACTATATGCGCAATTTTAGCAACAAGACCTCCATCAGGGAAAAGAAAAGTATAAGAAAATTTTCAAAAGAAAACAATTGCTAAACACATACCTTTTCAAGTGATTACACAACCTTCAAGCACAGATCTATCTAAGTCCTTGATGCACTGCTTAGCCTCCTCAATAGTTGACATAATTACAAAGCCAAACCATGAGATTCCCTTGTCCATGGGTCAACAACGAGATGCACATCCACCACCTACACATCAATGAACTAACAGTAAGAGAGGCTTACAGAAGCTCCAAAAAATATTGATACAAGACACAGATCAAGATTCAACTAGGGTGCACCTTTCCCTCGCTCACAAAATTCTTTTCCAGTTCCCTCTTTGTAATCCATGGGGACAGTCCCATTACAAACAATTGTTGCCAGGGTTCTCAACATCGCTTGAAGCACTCTTGTTATTCAATACGGGAGGCTCACATCAGCATTAAGAAAAAACAATGCACCAAATGATATCAGAAAGAAAGGATTATCATCTATAGTTTACCTTGACCCGCTGCTTGATACCGACCTTGACCTAGAGATTGACCTACTATACCTCTGGCAAGGTGAATGAGAACGAGAATAATCAGACCTTCTGGAGTAAGACATCTGGTAAGAGAAAAAGAAAAAAGACCCACATTTCATATCCACAATGCCATCAACCATCATTATAATGCCCAGACAAGACGAAGAAAAGCTAGAGAAAAACAGAGCAGATAACCAGTACAGCAATTTATCTCAAATGCCTTAAAAAAATGATTTTTTGAGCAATTGATGTTCGTTCTCAAGTTCATAGTCTGCTAATGGTTGATCACATAACAGATATGGTTTCATAAATTGGTTCAACAAAGAGTGACCATGTCCCCAAAACAAAGCTAAAAACCATCCTTCTGAACATCAAGCACCTAAACCTTCCATCGAATGTGTGAGTAATTCCACACTAGAAACAAGCTACAAAGTCCCTTCCCTTAGCTCCAAAAAGAAATAGGAGATCGTCTTTCTTTATTTTTCAATTTGACAAGGGCAGGCAACCTCTCATGCCCTTTATTTGAATGTATGATCCTTTCACTCCTCACTTTTAAGGTACTTACCAAGATAAGAATAACAAGATATTCTAACTCAGATCATTTATAAAGGCCAGAAAAGGAGAATATATTTACAGAAAGCAGGTCTCCAATAATAAAAAAGTTGGAACTGATCATCATATGATTTTCCAGCAATAGTGGCAAGGACACAGTAATCTCAAACCCACTACTCCATATATCAAGCAACAACATCCAGCAAAATAGCTCAAAAGTGCACTGTTCAAGCAAATTAAGAGAACTTTCTTCTCTCATTAGGTCCAGCACATCAATCAACAGAAGAGAAAACATAAAATTGCATAACCTGCATTCACTTTGCAAGTTACACTTCCCCAACACAGGAAAAAAAAGGGGAAAAGAAAGCCAGAAAGAACCACAGTCGTGTCTGTTGATTATGCCATCACCGATTGCCCAGAACCCAGGATAAATAGCAACAAATGGACATTTTATTGTATAAGACAGTTAACAGGAGTGATCGATTCCACAATTCAAACAACAAGGATGATAACAAGCATAGCACAAATGCAACCAGCTTAGTTGATCAGACCCAGTCATTTTTGTGACCGACACAAAATAATTTTCCCCATAGCAGAGTCAAAACCAAAGCCTCAAGGAAGCAAAGCAAATCCAGCTTCTGCCACTTCTGCCTTCCTGTGGCTCTCTCCCTCCCATCACTGTACTAACTAACTAAGCTTTGAAGAGCGCTTAAAAGCAATTGATGACTAGAGTGCAGCTATGTAACATCAAAGTTCAACTAGCTAAAGTCACAGTATGAACAGGTCTTAATGATCAAGAAGCTCAAGAATTAGGCACATTAGAATAACTAGCTTTCTAAGGGCCAGACTGCAAAAGGCCTTACAACCAAAATGAATGTAAACCATACATTCACAAAGGAGAAACATAAAGCTTGTGACACAATTCCAGCTTTAAAACAACAGTAAATCACTAAGAAGGCACTGGTGGAACAGAGGCCCCAGGTACAGACCCCGAAGATGATGGCGGTGCTGGTGGTGGAATGGGTGCAGCACTCGAGGGTTTAGATACAGATTGCACAGGATGCGGCTGATACTGCTGAATTGCCGGAGGTGGATGCAGCGGAGGCACTGTCGATGGGATTGGGGTACTGTTAATAAGGAGGAGGCATCATATAACCATAAGGAGGGCAATAATGGGAATAATATTGCCCATGAGGCAGCACCATTCCAAAGTAAGCATAATGCTGCCCCTGTTGCTGCTGCTCCAAATGTGGCCTATTCTCGCTGGATCCTGAGGGCCCACTGGAAGACCCTTCCTGGGAAGGAACAATCGCACCCATCCTTTGGGGGTCCATGGAGGGATAGAAGGTTCTCTCTGGCCGAGAAGGCAATAGCATGTTGTAGTAGTGCATTGCTGGGCCCTGGTCCTGGTCCTGAGAGCCAGGTGCTTGCATTTGGCTAACTGCCCTTGGTAGCAGCCCACCATGAGTGATGGCTGCCTGCTGCCATGCAACTTCCAAACCTTCAGTTTCTGGTTTTGGGGCTTGAGCTCTACCCCACATCAGCTTCAGCCTTAACCCCTTTATCACCAGTTTATTTGAGAGCTCCTCTGCAGCTTTTTCTGCACCTTCCCTGGTTGTATATGTCACAATAGCCCATTTACGTCGAAGCACCATCCTTATAGACTCAATTTCACCATGGGCATAGAAATTATCCTTCAAATCCTGCTCAGATACCCTTGCATCGAGGCCACCCACATACAGGGTTCTGATGCTCTCATCCTCAGGGAGCTCCAATGAGGGCATTTCCCCAGCCTTGTTGAGCAGCTTTAGAGCCACTGGATCATTTACTCTGGAAATATTTATGCAAAAATCCATCAAAATGAGCAATCAAATTCTGAAATATATGCCTATGAAGCAAGTATAAGAAATTTTTAATGAGTGTACATTTTAATGTGTGAACAAAAAAAGAACAATATTCGCAAAGAGAATCTACTTGATGGAGCTGACATTGGCAGAGGAAGGAGTAATAGATGATGTATAAATGAAGACAATGTTGAGCAAATTGTGGTGCTCCCTATTAAGATTCAATTATCAAAAAACCTTACATTATTCTTATCGGCCTTTGCTTACACTTGGCAAGAAGTTTGAGTAGACCACATAATCATCTACCTGGTTAGGTCAAACATTACCTCACTTACACAAAACTGCAATAGAAATTCCTCTTAAAAAACTCAATGTAATTGAGAATTCTAGCAGACATCATTAACAACAATAAATGCACAGATGAAAAGCTTCACTTGGAGCTACCAAAACCCTGCCAATACTTCACTTCTAGCGGACCTATTTAATGGGACTACGCTAGGGATCAGTGTCTACTCCCTTGCATCCTTTCTCTTTATTGCCATGTAAAACTAAATCATTAAAGAGAAATACCCATGATATTGCAGCAGAGGATTCTTGAGGACCATAACTCGACGTAATAGCATGAATTGATGTTTTTGAAACCCCCTCAAAAAATAACTAACAACATAAGAATAAAAGAGAGAACAATCTTCACTTCAGTCTCAAAAGAACATAGAGTTAATTGTAAAAGATAAAACAATTTAAACATAAACCATGAGACTCGCCCAACTTTTCTATATGAACTCATTCATAGATGCAAAAAGAGAAAAAAAAACTTTCACAAATAACATTTAAATTCTCAACTATAAAGCTAGGCCAAAACTTAAACCAAAATGCATAAGCTTTTGACAAAAAATGCATTAAGTTATGTAGCTTTGCTAGGGGAGATAACAACTTACCACGCACCCAAGCAGATGAAAAGACAAATATCAAGAAAAGAGCATCAAAGTAATATCAAACAATGAAGGACCTGTTTTATGGTATGTTTGAAAGAAGTGAAAAACAGGGAAGGGAAGAAAATTTTCATAATTACCTTGCTTTTCTTCTCAAAAAAATTTTAAAATGTTTCCCATTATCTTAACCCACTACCCATATTCCTCACCTCTCCCTCCTTCCCAAACAAATCATTAAAGTCTCAAATGCATGAGCCTACTTTCGGTAACATGTTGAGCTTGCAAAGACACTTTCTATTTCGCAACCATACAGTTCGAGATCAAGAAACCAGGAAACCATGAAAAGTGCTCATCCAAGGGCAAAAACATGGATATGCATGGAGAGGGACTAATTAAGGAGGTTTGGCACAATAAATGCAATGCAAAGCAAGAGACATACTCATAGTAATGATCTTTTATATTTTGCTGAGACAACTCCCCAGTTACTGGCATTTCATTCCTATATGGACACTCATTACCTCGGGTGCACTACCCCCTAATGTAGAAGCTGCAAACATGCACTCTGTTTATTTTGTAATACGGCGTTGTTCTTTGAAGTTTCAGAATGGTATCATTAGGCCGAACCTTGCCATATGAGGATTCATAATCTAATCCAGCCCTAGCCTGCACGGTAATGGTAACTATTTTCATGATAATACTGAAATGCTGGGAAGACTCACTGTCAATCTCCATAACGTAACTTCATGGTTGAGTGTATAACACAAAGGTCCATCTCAAATGATGAAAAAGAACAATGAGCATATACAGAAGTACATCGGTATAACCTACATACTGAATATGGGAATCATATTGAGGTTTTGTACTTATCACGGACAAGTGCAACAACTAGCGAAACATTATCATGAAAGACCTTTTCAGGATGGGTTGAAGCCTGTGAATGTAGTGCTATACATGCAAGCCATCAGGTAGCACAATCCTTTCAATAAGCAATAAGAAACATACCATTTAAGGGTGAAATTTCTCACTGCTGGCACCTGGATCATACTTTTCCTATGAAGCAACTCAGCATAGCTATAACTAACTAAAGATGGAAATGGTAATCAAGGTTCTTTGTTGATCATAAACAACTGCAATTATCAGAAAAAAATCTTATCCAAAAATATTTTCTTATTGATCAGAGCCCATGTATACCACACCATCTCTGATGCAACTAGACCCATTTAATGGACAATATGACAAATTCAAGCACGAGATCTCTCACCGCTGCCATCTTATATCAGGTGCATCTAGCCAAAGAACCTCCCTTTAGCAGAATATCTTCACAAGCCTATGGATGTCTGCAAATTTATTTATTTTTTTGGTAACCCAGGAACCCCCCGCACGGCCGACAGCCGGAGAGGTAAACCCAGGGCGACACGTAAGCAGGAGGACCCACCACCCCCAGTGCCACACTTAAGAATCCCTAACGACTGCGCGGGGATTCGAACTCCTTCCCTTCGTGAGGGGAAGAGAGCCCAAAGCCAACGCAGCCGCTGCGGGCGGTGGTGATGTCTGCAATTAATCATTGCATACTGCGATAAATTTGCAGCTACTGCTCTTAACAACCTCGCTATTTCCAATATTCTCCAAATTATAACGTGATTGCACATGGATGGGCGTGAAAACATGAAAAGCAACTGTGCAAGCAAGGACCGATGTGGACTCAGTGCATGAGAGAGAGAAAGAGAGAGAGAGAGAGAGAGTACCTTTCAATCGTGCTCCTCTGCAAAGTACTCCCTGTTAACTTCACTCTTGGGAATGGCGTCATGTGAGCTGATGGATAGAGCAGTATCTCGAACCTGAACTGGCAACCCATATTCAAGATCCAAAAGACAGACCTGACAGACATTTTTCAACTAACAAGAAGTCCAGCAAATTTCAGTTTTCTTGCATCTTGCATCGCGACCTGGTCTCCACCTGAAAACTGTAAATGGATGCTGGCAGATTTAGCACTCCTTATCATACTGTGCTCTTTTCTGCATTCGAGTACATAAGCCCAACAGCACAAAGAGAGAGATGGGTCAGATGAAAAATAATCAGAGCATGGCATTATAGACTCGTTAACCCAACAGCTAAGGAACCTTAAAAGGGGCAAACTGCAGGACGAGCTGCAATAAAAGCATCAACATGACGCAGGTAACACAATGACGACAGACGGTTACCGAGGTAGAATATAAATTATGTAGAAGCAAACTATGCAGCATACAAAGAACATAGCTGAGAGCTCGCAAAGAGACGTAACAGGCCATGCGAGATGGACGTACTCATGATCAGCGATCCAAGCCACCGTCGTCTCGAGAAAACCAGAAATAAAAGGGGGCGAAACCTCAAACCGACAACTAACTACAATCGCAACCTATCGAACAAGAAACCCTCGTCCCAGAAAAGAAAAGGACAGGTAAATAAACAAGAAACTAAGGCAAAACCATTCGAGGGAAGAAGGACCGAGGGAAAATAACTGGTCAATGTAGTCGTACAGCAGTACTGTCTAATGTAGTAGGCTCGCCTAGGGAGCTGACACAACAACGCAGGGTTCTCGTCTTGCTGCGATGGCGGCTTCAAATTCAAGCCACCGCCGCGAGAGCGGTATAACCAAGAGAACGGTATCCGGAGGCGGCGAATGCAAAACCCAAGAGAGGCGCCGAGAAGGAGGAGACGAGAGATTGTTACCATGCGAACGAATGTGTTGTCGCCGAGGCAGGAGGACTCGCAGAGCTGCCATCCGTCGGCCTCCGCATCCCTCAGCAGCCGGCGGCGCCATCGAAGCCCGGAGGATGGTCTAGGGTCTCTTTCCCGAGCGAGCGTGGATTCCGCACTGCTACCCTCCCGCTAGTCCTCTCTCTCTCTCTCTGTGGATTAGGGGCTTTGATTGTAGAAACCCATCGCCGGCGCAGGCAGGCCGCAATGGCGATGAAGAACTGCCTGCGCCGGCGATGGAGAAGCGCGGGAGGGATTTGATGCGGCGAGCTTAGCTGTTTTTTCTTTTTTCCCGTTCCTTTTATTTTCTTTTTTGAAAAAATTTCAAACGCATCCTAATTTTTTAATAAAGGTAATCAAAGTAGACTTTCTTCCAAATAAATGTCTAAAAGAACCATAATAATTTTAATAAAGGCATAAGCTCACCGTCAACCAAATTTTCAAGCGTATTTTTGTCTAAAAGAACCATATATTTAATTTTTCTTTCTCTTCTTCTTTCGACGAGATAAAAAGAGGAGAACATGAGCCTTAAAGTGCATTTGGTAATATTTTTATTTCTGAAAATAATTTTATTTAGAAGTAGTTTTTTTCTATTCCTATTCCCCAAAACAATTTCTGAATAAAACAACACATTTGGTAATTAGAAATTTTATATTTTCAAAATAGAAAAAGATTTGAAATGTATTTGGTATGGCTCATTAATTTTCTATTTTCTTCTTCTTTTGAGGCGACAGCCGGTGACCAGTGGGCGGTAGCCATCACAAGTGGCGATGACCAACGATGGAAGAAGAGGAAATAGAGGAAAACGGAAAAAAAAAAAAAAAAAGAAATACTTGTTCTATAAATTGTTCCCAGAATAAGAAATTACTTTTTGTACTTCCAAATCTATTCTTTAGAACAATTTTCTATTCTCGAGAATAGAAACACTAATAGAAATTACTAAATGGATTTCTATTTTTATTTTATTTTAGAAAAAAAATAACTAAAAAATAAAGAAACGGAAATGTTAACAAACGGTGCCTTAATGACAGCCAAAACCGAACATATACAGAGGAGTTCCGGGATTTTGTTTGTCTGGTTGTGGGTAATAATAGATATCTAATGTGGATTATGTTTGGAACAAGTGCCGATGAGTTATTCGATTTTGCCAACCTTCATAATTTTGCTAGTAAACCTTGGTATCCTTCAACCGTGTTCTTGTGAACGAGAAGACGAACAAAAAAGAAAAGAAAGAAAAATAAATAAATAATTATATATAGACAAAAATGCTCTTGACTAGCTAGAAAATTTGAGGTCAAGCTTGAGATTATTATGGTCACTTTACATTTTTATTTGAAAACAATATTTACTTAGAAATCTTAAAACTTATTACGAAAGTACAATTAAGTTATAAAACTTGTAAAATGTATAATTAAGTCATAAAACTTGTCAAATCAATATAATTGAATCATTATGTTAACCTTGTCTAATTTGGTTAGAGAAAATACTAACGTGACCTTTTAAAATATTTTTTTCTCTCCTATGTAAAAATGATGTGGCTACAACGACATTGAAAATTCCTTGACGCTGGGTTCTCTCTATGTATTTTTTAGTTTATTTTTAATTTAATTTAAGTAAAAATTGAATTAAAATCGGATTTAGAAAAAAGCTACATTATTTTAGCCACATCATTAGTTCATTACCACGTAAAAGAGGGAAAATATTTAAAAAAAAAAAAAAAAAAAAAAAACCACGTCAATATTTTCTGTTAGCCAAATTGGACATAGTTAATGGAATAATCAATTACATCAATTTGATAAATTTTACCAATTTATTACATTTTCATGATAAGTATTAGGAATTATAACTCACATATCCTTTTGAGAAAATAAATACATTTCATACCTTTATTTGGAATTTACCCTCCCTTTTTTAAGTAGAAAGTCACCAACTTTTGATGAATCGCCAAATTACCACTCGTTATAAAATTATTTTAATATCTTGTTTGAGACTTGGGTAGCTTTGTTTTATATATATAATGAGCGTGAGAGTTTAGGATTCACAAATTTATACTTTTTAAAAAGATAAATTAATGCAATGGTGCAAAATAGTCATTAATGATAAACCTCATATATTCATATATGCATTTGATATTAGGGATGGACACCTCCAAATTATGTAATAGGTTCCATTTTGAATATGGAAGCTTCTTGTTAAAACAAGGTCTTCGTTTTTTGGAACCCATAACTTAACCTACATACACTAGAATCTAGAACATACTCCATCACAGGTTCTAGGGTCAGTTTTAAGATATACCCAAGTGAACATTATAATGGATTATCATGTTTAATGACTATTACTTATTACTATAATTCACTTACCACGACTTATATTTAGACCAACAATAATATGAAACATTAACAAAGTAAAAGTCACAGTCATTGAAGCTTAGATCGATGGTTTCAAATTATATACTTATCATTAGACGTCATGAAATATCATGAGATTGTGCAAAAACACAAAACAAAACAAAAAAAATATGAAAACTTATAGGTTTCATGTTCCACCTACCTAAAACCTAAAATCTACCCATTAAAATAGGTTACTTAATTTTTGAAACCTAGAACCTATATACATATCTTAGAACCTGGAACTAGACAAATTTCCACTGGTCCAATTCTTCAATTTTAGGTCTACCTTGAGACCATGTTCACCTCCACTTAATTTTTTTAAGATGGGGATGTATAAATGACCATCGCGTGAAAATTGATCTACGAATTTTATATTTTCTTTTCTTGTACCCCCATGAGCTGTTGATACTTTTTCCTCCCTTTTTTTTTTTTGCTTATTTGACTACTAGAATTTTCTTTTTGGGTAACTTCTAGTTGTCACCTTTCCCATATCTAAAAAAGGAGGTAAAAAGTTCGATTTCTTACATTCTCAAGAGGGTTGGAAATAAGGACGTTTAGTCTCAAAACAAAAGTTTAAGAATAAATTGAGAATTAAAATAAGACAAAAAAATTATTATAATTTTCTTTTGGACTTATGTACTAGGATTTTTTTTCCTTTTTTTTTTCTTCATTCGTTCTTGTATACTCATTTCCAACTTAAGTGTCAAAAGAGATCAAAACCCTATTTTTAAACTCATATATCGAATCCTACTTTAACATTAAAAAAAAAAAAAATAAGAAAAACTCATATCCAGCGAGACATATATGGGCTTGACTCGTTTGCCAAAGCACCAAATCGGCCCAGTCACGAGCAAGCCTCGTGCAACTTGTAGTCAAGTATATGAAGTCGTCCTTCATTATAATAGAAAGTCATATTAAAAGATACTAAGTTTATCTTTGCAATACTCAGTTGCTCATTAAACTTAATTTATCTTTTGCAATTCTCATTTGGTCATTACAAAACACACTCGCGGGAAAATAAAAGCCTTACTTTATTCATTTTTTGCTTTCTCCCGAGGTGAAGAATTTAGAACAAGATATCTTCAATATGTCTAGTTGAATTTGGAAAATTTTCAAATATTTTTTACCTGCAACAAAAAATGCTGTCAAAACCCTTCTATACAATTTGATGAAAGAATCCGGCACCGCTCATCTAACACATCTACAACAACGAAAAGGGCTGTAATGAATAAAATAGATTATTAAAATATTATATAAATTTATTTCGCGCTGCACCCTAAGAGGTTACCTATTAGTGCAAATGATTGAATATTTAATTTCAAACTGATATTAAAATAAGGGATGTTGAATTTAATTTTTTGTTTAACTTGTTTATTAATTTCGTTTTCACTTCACAGGATGAGTTTTCAAAAAAATTTCACTCGAGATTTTAGAATACTTGAGAGGATGGGGAAGAAGAATATGGATCGGGGTTTTGCAAGGATGGGCGTGGGTCGAGTTTGGGTCAAGTCTATTACAGCCCATACCCAAGTTCCTTCATCGACTCAACAGGTCCATTCATGGTGTTGTCCATTCTTCATATGCAACAATTTAAGGAGAAAAAGTGCTGAACATTGGCACTTGAGTTGAGTTGTGCATGGGCATGGGTACACATCCGGGTCGGATTGCTACATTCACATCATGAAAAAGCTAGTAATATTAGATAAATGTGTCAATTTGGGTTGGACCATACTTAACCCGACCTATTTATTTGACGGCCCTACTTATTAGGGTTTGGTGGTGGGACCTTGCCACACTCTTGTGAAGAGTTTATTCACCACAATCAACGCAAGTGAAGACGATACCGACTCTCTCTATGATTATCACAGGAAAAGAAAAAGTTGATCCTACTTTTGGCTCAATGGTAACCACGATGTTAATACCCATTTACTTAAACTAATTTCTTTGTTTTTCTACAATCTTATGTATGGTAATGAATCTAAAACTTTATCTAAACGATGAAATGAGCTTAGTTTAATTCTGATCAAGAAAACAAGCAAAAAGAAAGACGAAGAAGTCAGTAAGAACATCGATTTCTCTATTATTTTCTATTGTCTACAAAAGAAAATTGTTCTCTATTAATAAAGGCTATTAAAATATAAATTTTAAATCAAGGACATAAATCTTATTAATGGATTGAAATAACTCCGTTAAATTATCTAATGACATCAGAAATTTGTATTTCATTTCAAGCTGAAGGGTTGTTTTCAGACCGATCGATTGCGTATTAATCAATATTCAATAAGATTGGACTAGTCTTAGGGGTTGCTTAGCTAATGAAGGATCATGTTCCAGTCAAATTTGTACTCTTGATGAATTATTAATATTCTATGTTAATCATATTCTAAGACCAGTACGCTTCTTGAACATCCTTCTATGATTGAGGTTTTAGTGGAACCTAGCAATGGATAATACATCATCCTCTCGAAGTTGGTAGTGACAGTTAGATTGTTCGGTAATCATCTGCTCAATTCTGCACGACTCAGTAAATGGCCGATCTAAAAAATCATTGACTAATTGTTGATCTATTTATATAATTCACACAATCACAGATGCAAAAATACAATTATATCCTTCAGATTATACATAGAGGATTCTTTATAGGGTAATCTATTTCCCATGGGGAAAAAGGGAAGAAAGAAAGGTTTTGTATAAGTAAGTTTCTAAAGGATGATTCCTACATTTTATAAGAACATGCTTCTAGTTGCTAATCTTTCACTTTAAATAGCCAAGACTACAAGTAGTTTTGCGAACTAATTAAGCGTGTATATCTTGTGGAATTTTCTAATTTAAATTATCCAATTCCAGAAAGAAACTTTGGCGCACATTTAAAAGTTACCGAGAAAGATATCCACCCTAGAACCGGAGGATGACTGATTACATCGAAAAGGAGGAAGGGAACGTGGATTATGGTGATTATACAGAGGAAGATATACTCGGAAAATGATTCTAAAGAGCAATGTTTATATTGAATGGTGAAGTACCATTTACATTGTCTTAAGCACCCTAGAGGTCACCTTTTAGGAAACAATAAAATAATTAAAATCAAATAACATAACTGAGAAAAAAATATTGACAAAAGGGAAAATCTTCAAAGCGCATCCTGAAAATCTATAAAACACGTATGAAATCCTTGATGGCCCAAAAATAAAGAAAAATGCATGTTTTTGGAGATCAATTATTGCCCAAATTTGACCTAATCTATTTATAGCTTCAAAGATATCGCAATCATCTTCGATATGATATGCATCATAACTCCTCTTGGATAAAAAAAATTATGACCTTTTGAAGTTGACCCATCATGGATGATGTGGGTGGGACCATCCACTCTTGTATGACGTCCCAACGTTTCTATATAAGTATTTTGACACAACGCATAGCGCATGCACACATTTCAGCCTATCATATTGGGACTCTAGAGGTCTATTAATGATCAAGACAAAAATGATGAGCGTTATTTTACGTGAGAAAGGGTCTTTTTAGCTACGTTGCAAGAGCCTTTGACGTTCTCTAATGCATGCGTAGGACTAGGAGTGATTGATTTATAATCCGGTCCGGTTCCAAGGTGGAACCGAGAGCCGGACTGAGAGGATCAATTCTCAAATTCTAGGACTATGGATCGGACCGGCCAGTCCTAGATCGGACCTGTAACTTTTCTTTTTCAGGAAAAAAACTGTTAATATTATAGTACGTTCTCAAAAACAACCCACTTTGTTTGTACACTACTTTATCGAATTGTCCTTTTAATGTGCATGTAATTGTATTTTCCTAAGACTTTGAATTTTTTTTTAAAATTCTTAAGAAACTTTAAAATAAATATATTAAAAACTGCCGGTTCGATCTGATTGGTCTAGTTCCTACCTTAGAATCGGGAACCGGACCGACTGACTATCGGTTCCAAGAATGGGAACCGAGAACTGGACCACCAATTATAGGAATCACTCAAAACCGGCCGGTCCGGTCTAGTTTGGGCGATTTCCATTGCACGCCCTTACATAGGACACGGGCTATCTTGTTCTTTTGGCGGAGAAAGAAGATACATGCACCAGTTGCATGAGATCTTGTGCACATCTTTGGCATCACTGCTGCCTACGCATCGGATTTATGGTGAAAAGTAGTACGTCCCCCTTTTCGCCTTACTCTTTGATCTTAAGAGTGCTGATTTTAAGAATGAGTAATTAACCTTTTTCGACCCTTACCTCTCAACATAAGTGTAGACACTAAGTCTGATCATTCAAATTATTTGAGTTTGATCACATTACATGTTGCTAATCAAGTGTCGATGGTTATTGCACTACTGGATATTTAGACAGTTCGAGTAGTTATAGTCGAAATATTTTCTATAGAAACCATGAATTTTGGTGAATTTCATCATTTCCTATGGAGCATATGAGTTCCTTATAGTGACACCTTATTATATAAGAATGGGGTTATTCCAAGAAACGAGTGAAAACTTTTCTAATGATTATTTGCGTTGCTTTCACCAGGGCCTCATAATTATCGGGAATCTCAAATCTAATGAACATCACAAGCTGTTTAAAATAGGGACTAATTAGTGCTGTGGAGAAGGCATTGACAATGTCGGGAAGGTAATTTTAATAATAATTTTATGATGGCCTATTATAATCTAATTATAAATACAGTTTTTTAAATTTGAAAATTTAATGCATATACACACAGACACTTGTGTTACCTTACTAGACTAATGCTTTTCAAAACAATGAAATTCTCATGTCGATTCGGTCAGATAAAAAGGGGAAAGGAATCGATGCCGAATCATATCTTTTAATTATTACCATAACCTCTCATTTTTTTATACGCTTGAGTCACACTTCCTATGTGAATAAATTTCCATCAAAAATTCATTGGGGCAACAAAAAATTCATTGAAAATTGATATAGAAACAAAATCCAACCGATTAGATTCGAAGAAGCGGTACACGATATAGACTTTTCGAGGACGGAGTAAAACTTTCTTTAGTTCTTATACTACCGTATTAATACTCGGAGAGATGGGCTTGTTTAATAACAATTAAGCCACGACGATCGGTTATTTTATTTTATTTCCAAAGCTAATCAATGAAATAGGGAAATATCTCGTCGGTATAGAAAGCGTACTCTTTTAGAGGAGATGCGTGTCATAAAAACGCCAGTAATCAAGTATGGGAGATGACAAACCCTTGCGATTATTGCCGTAAAGACCAGAATGGGGAATCAAATTCGAACCCTTTTCCCCTAAAGTTAGGTATCGAATCGTGGCCGTCAATCTCTGAGAAAAAGGCTTCGGTCAACGAATCTGAATTCCATTATTTACCATGTCTGAGTTTCTCATCGGGCCAGTGGAAGGAATCGGTGACGAATCATCATCTCTACAGAACACGCTCCTTCAAGGGAAAAGTAAAAAGGTTAAAATAGGCAGGGACGAACAAGTGTCCAATTGAAATTATCTAAATTAAAAATGGGAAACCCAACAACGAGGATCCGTGGCGCAATGGTAGCGCGTCTGACTCCAGATCAGAAGGTTGCGTGTTCGATTCACGTCGGGTTCAAATTCCCTCTCTTCCGGATCTCTTTTTTGTTTTTCTTGGCACTTTTTTATTTACTTATGTTTTTTTAGCAGCTTAACACAATCAAATGCGTTCCTTAATTTGTATAATTGACTTCCCCATTCTTCAGAGCCTTTATTTTATTTATTTATTTTTCTCACTTGCACGATCCACAACTCCTTAGCTATCTCCATGGATTGCTAAGATAACTTCCAAACTACTAATTAAACGAGGCTTAGGGTTACGACCATACTTAGCATAATAATTGCTAATGAGCGGCTATAATAAGGGATTACATATATATATATATATGTGTGTGTGTGTGTGTGTGTGTGTAATTATTTGAATATTCATTATTCATAACACATATTCTTGATGTATTTTATTGATTTATTAATATTCATTATTCATAACACATATTCTTGATGTATTTTATTGATTTATTAATATCTAAGGTTGCATTTAATTCAGTTTTTCCAAAAGATTTAACTTTCTAAAATTTCTTAAGTGAAAATTGAGGTATTTGGTAAAAACAATTTTAAGAAAGTTGGATGAAAGTCAACATTGATAAAGCTAAAAGCCAAGAACTTGTCGTGAGCTTCTTGCAACCTTTTTATTTTATTTTATATAATTTCATATGATGTTTTTAAATATGTATTTCCTCTCTCTCTTCACCCTCGTGTTTAATTAATGTGAGCCCAAAATCAACAATTGCTAAGGGACGGTTGTCGAGAGCTGAGTTTCATCGAGGTCAATGGAGATTTGGATGAAGTTGAAAGTGGAGATGTCAAAACCAAATTGAAAATCGAACCAAATCCGAACCCAAAATTGAACCATATTGAAATTTCGTGGATTTTCGTTTAGTTTGGATAATTAAAAAATGATGATATCTTCTTCTTTTTTAGTTCAGATTATTTCGATTCAGTTTAGTTTAGGAATAATAATACAAACAGTTCATAAACTTTAGCTAAATGTGCAATTTGACCTATGAACTTTTAATCTATTCAACAAGATCACTATATTGAATTTTTTTATACAATTCATGAATTATATTCAACATGTGCCAAAAAGTTCAAATTGAATAAATTAAAAGTTTAGAAGTCACATTACACATTAACTCAAGTTTGTGGATCAAATTAAATAAATTAAAAATTAATCAAGTTCGGTCAAAATTCATAAATTGTTCGTATCATTTTCCCTTGGGTTTGTGAACCGAGTCTAGCCCAAAAAGTTAAAAACCATCTCGCCACTCCATCATTGGCGAGGTTTAAACCAAAACCAAAGCCATCACCGAATACCAAAACAATACCAAATGAACACAAAGCAAAAATTGAAATTTCCCGTCTTCAATCGAGATTGCAGATGAGAGGTAAAACCCTAGAAACTCGAGGTCCATTCTCCGGTTCAGTGAAGTGCACGCTGAAGAAAATCCCCATCCTTGCATCGAGTTGAAGTTCTCAGCAATTTTCTGCAGCTGGTGATCTCAGCGGACCGAACAGGTGAGGATCGAGGCTTGCCTCCGGTGGAGCTCGACCGAACCTTAGATCTGAGAATCTGGGCGAATCCGGTGATGATGGGTCGAATCGGCCCCGATCTTAGGTCGGAAGGGAAAGAGGAAAGAGAAAGGTGCGACCGGGCGACTCAGTTCTTGCTGCCGAGCTCGGAGGTGGGCGTGGAGTCGCCAGCGGCATTTGGTGAGAGGGACGACGGCTAGAGCTTGGCTGACGACAGAGAGTGAAGGAAGAGAGAGAAAAGGAAATGTCAGGGGATTCGTGAGAACTGGGAAAGGAAAAGGAAATAAAAAGAAGGGAAAACGACATCAAAAACTCCAAACTGTGCCCCTCGGGATAATTTTCCCTGAACTTTTTTTTTGGGTCATAAAAAACTCCAAACTATACTTTTGGGACAATTTTACCCTAAATTTTTTTTTTTGGGTCATAAAAAACCCCAAACTATCTTTATCTACTTGGGACAATTTTACCCCGAACTTTTTAACTTTTGCCACAAAAAAAAACCTACTATATGCGCTTGGGACACATTCCCCAGACTTTTTAACTTAAGGGCATTTTCGTATTTTCACTTTTTTCTTTCTTTCTTTCTTCCCCTGCCAAGAATAGAAAGATGAAAAAAAGAAAAGAAAAAAAAAAGTGAAAAGACGAAAATGCCCTTAAGTTAAAAAGTCTGGAGTAAATGTGTCCCAAGTGGCATAGTTTATGATTTTTGTGGTATAAAAAAAGTTCAGGTAAAATTGTCCCAAGTAGCATAGTTTGGGGTTTTTTATGACCCAAAAAAATTTCGGGGTAAAATTGTCCCTGAGGCAAGACGGTTTGGGGTTTTTAACCCAAAAAAAGTTCGCAGTAAAATGTTCCGGCAAGATAGTTTGGGATTTTTGGTGTACTTTTCCCTAAAAAGAAAAATGGAAAGCACACGTCCTTTATCTTCTATGGTTCGGTCCGGATATCATGAAAATCCGAACCGATCCGAGCCGTTGACCACTTGGTCAAAAGCACTTTAAACTTTTAAGATTTTCAAAAACCTACTTTCAAGGTTGATAAGCTATTTCTCTCTTTCCGACCCCCCAAAAAAAGCAAAAAGCTATTTTTCTCTTCCATTTTTGCCCTCATTTACGTTGTTCCGGATTCTGATCACGTAAGCCCAGAGTCAACGGTTGCTGGGGACAGTCGCGAGTGTCGAGTGTTGCCGAGGTCCAACGGCTCGCGGGATTTAGGTTCATCTCCTCCCTCGTTGAGTTCCACATCCAGAGCTCCGGCCGCCGGTCCGGGTTCGTACGTCTGGGTCGACGACCGCGGCTCTGGTTGCTGAGGTTCTGGGTTCGCGCGTTTGTGGGTGGACGAGGTCGCCTCGCCTGGCCACTTCCACCGTCGCCGGCGACGGATGGTAACTGCGCGCGTTGTAACAATTCTCAAGTTCCTCGATCTTCTCCGCGTGCGACGTCGGTTCTCCGGGATCTTCTTAGTTTCTCCGAATGATGGGTTGATTTTCTCGGGTTTGCTTCAGCCGTCTTTCGGATCCGTTCTTCTGTAGTCGACAAAAGAAGTGTTTGCAGAAAGATGCAGTGAATTTTCCCTGGAAAGTTTCTCGGGAAAGATTCGCTCCTCAAACCGTGGACTCCCCCACGTGTGTCACGTGGCCAATATAAACCAGGTCCCTTCTTTCGCAACGTGGCGTTGTGCCACCCATCCCTCGCCATAAAAAAAAAAAAATCTACAAAAAACGAAAAATCCTCACTTTCTCACCTGCACGGTCTGCTCTTCTTCTCCGTCCCGGCCCGATATGGCGACGATCCTGAGGAAGATCGCTGAATTGGCGTCCAACCGGACGCCGTCCTCCACCGGCGCGGGGAGGGAGCGCGCCGGCTCGCCCCAATCGTCCCTGGGGGCCTTCGAGAATCTCCCGGAGGACGTGCTGGTGCAGATTCTATGGCTGCTGGGGCCCAAGGACGCGATGAGGATGAGCCTGGTGTGCAAGTCGTGGAGGTCGCTCGTGTCCGACGATCACCTCTGGATCGCGTTCCTCCAAAACCAGAGCCGGAACCAGCCCTGGGAGTCGATTTTCTTCGCCGAGACCCATCTGCGGTTCGGCTGCCCGATTCAGTGAGTTCCTTTTTTCTTCGGAGTTTGGCGCAGTAGACGCAGACGTATTTCTTTTTGACTAATTCCTGTACTAACTGCGACGGACGCGAGTAGATTATTCGGTTCGTAATGATATGATCACGATCGTCAATTTGTCGTTCGTACCGCACTTCGAAGAGGTCCTTGAAGTCAATTTAGTCAATGATTTGTGGAACTAGATTAACGAGTAGTTGGTTAATGGAGACGAATGCATTGCAGGACGCTCTCTAGTGAGGTGCCTGAGCTATCGTTCATGAGTATATACAGCCAGCGAGAGCAAGTACCCGGTGCTGTCATAATTGATGGTAAGCCCTCTGCTTCTCGAAGGCGATTCAATAGCTGTACGATAAAGAAGAAATGCAGGGATACTGATTGCTATCTTCGTCATGGGACATCGTTGATCATCCTGCCTTACTTTTTTATGATTTCATGCATGTTGACCGTAGTGTTCTGGTTGCCTCTTTCATTGTCTTGAGCTAGGTGGTTCTGGATACTGCAAATATGGTTGGAGCAAATATGATTGTCCATCTGGCAGATCAGCAACCTTCCTGGTAAGGATTCAAGAATTCACATTCTCTTAATTTTAGCAAGGCGCACAGAGTCTGGGAACATCACGAAACGTGTCTTCATTTGTGTGAAGCCCCAGTACCAGAAGTTGCATCTATTTAAATATCATCGGGTAATGTGTAGGAATTTGGCAATATCGAATCTCCAATGCATGCCAGACTCAGGCATTTTTTTGCGACGATATATAGCAGGTTCTTCTCTCTCCTCTTGTTTAACTTTGGGCGTTCAAGTAATCTGCAATGATCAGATTAATCGAAATTTTAATTTTACCAAGAATTTTGACATTTTCTTTTTCCAGAAATTATTTAAACTTTAGATTTTGTTATTTCCTCTTAATCTTGGAACTTCTACATTTGAAGATGTGGATTCTGGTATATTGCAGGATGCAAGTGAAGCCATCAACGCAGCCAATTGTCGTGTCCATTCCAATTTGCCACTACGATGGTGAGTAAGTTGCTTGCATACGTGTAATGTGGAAGTATTTCCACAATCCAGATCTCAAGGCTTCCTAGTCACAGCCCTGACATATGGCAAATTGCATTGTGCAGTGATATAGGCTGTATCATTTCTCATGTCTTCACTGCACGATACAGTTTGCATCCTTCATTAGTTTTACCCTTTGCCCAAAAAAGGGAATCTTATATTTTCTTGAGAGACTAGACCTTTGCTTTTTCTTGTTTAGATACTGAATCTGCAAAAGCATCAAGACGGCAGCTCAAAGAGGCCATCTACTCTACTTTATTTGAGATGCATGTTCCTGCTGTCTGTGCCATTAATCAGGTTTAAATTTCATTCCCTTTACTATGCCCTTAGTAGTTTGAATATTAGAGAGAGGAGAAAGAGAATTATTATCGAGGATTGCATGTTATTCTTATTCATGATGCCTTGGTCACCAGCTAGCAAGCTAGGTCTTCTCTGAAGCATCAGTTTGTGAGTCTGCCGACAAACACAGAAATGCACACTCGTCAAATGTAAATCACTTACTTGGTTATGAAGAGGGGGGTTGGGTGGGGGACACTTTTAATTTTATTGTATCATGACTTAGATTTCTTGATGTGCATTCACTCTAATTGGATGCTTTTTTTTTCTCTTGGGACTTATTGAGAATTGATAGGCCTTGCTGTACTCTTGCAAGGAACTTCCTTCTCATTTTAGCTCAAGCTGGTTAATTTATTGCTTTGAGCATAATTATATCCAAACTCTTCATGCTTCTCTTTGACTGCAGGCAACTCTGTCTCTCTATGCAGCGAGGCGAACTTCAGGAATTGCTGTCAATATTGGTTTCCAGGCAACCTCCATTGTTCCAAGTAATCGTTTCTTCATTTCTATTTATGAGTGATGCAGCCTTAGTTTCTGGTGGGGGTGAGATGCCAATCAGGCCTCCTGCCTCATTTAGTTTCTTGGCTTCTTCTTAGGAAGTGTTTGTTACATGGACCTAAATCTGTTGCTTCATCAAAGTCATGGAAATCTATTTGATGGTTGGAATTTGGTGGTTTCAGATCACCTGTTGATGAACTTATGCTTAACTTAGTTATTGATTTTGTTTCTTCTTGCGAAACATTCTCTTATTTGTTTGGCATGAACTCCTTGTGTGGTAGAAAACTTCGTTGGTCTGTATTAAATTTGCAGTAAAAGAGAACACAAATGTTTGTTACTCTAATATGTAAAGAACACTATAAAACATGTTACATAGAATGTGTTATCATGATCTTGATATCCCAAACGGTTTTGATCTCATGCTACCCCTTCTATAAAAAAACTAAATTTCTAGCATTTTCTGATATTAAGGGTTAACAAGGAGATAGAGTTTGGGGCAATTTTTTTTTTTTTTTTTTGGGGGGGGGGGGGTGGGTTATACTTAACACAGTAGGTTCATGAAAAATATAATGGGATGGTGAACCTCTGGAATATCCAAATGCAAAATCGCTGTGCTTTTTGTCCGTTTTCTAATTCTGTAAGCGTTCTTTTTTTCCTGCAATTCTGTGAGAGTTGAAACTTCCTAATTTACCCCATTTTCCTTTTCTCTCCCCAAGTTTTGCATGGTAAAGTCATGCGCAAGGTGGGTGTGGAAGTCACGGGAATTGGAGCTTTAAAACTGACAGGATTCCTCCGGGAGCTAATGCAGCAGAAGAATATGAGTTTTGAGTCATTGTATACAGTTCGTACATTGAAGGAGGTAACACCTTCTTCCTTGATGGTTGGGCAGGGTTCCCTTGTATCATGTATTCCAGAGTGCATTGGCTTCTTTCTAAATCTCTCCGTCATTTAAACATGCTGCAAAATTTTGAGGATTCATCATCTGACTCCCCAAAAATGTTTGTCTGTGCAAGAGTAGTACCTGGAACGATGGAATTTCTAATAAAGTCTGACCAGGTCCTGTCCTTTTAGAACACTCTTGGTTAGCGAGACTAGAAAAGGGACTCGAGGTCCCAAATACTGATGCTTTTCTTCTGCATTTATAACTTTCCACTAATCAACTTGATCCTCTTTATATGTGGAACATCTGAGTAAAGTTGCATGCCTAAAATTTGTTTCCTCTTTAGGGTCTACATAAATTTTGAGCCAGATCTTGGCCAATCTACCATGAACTCAAGCTGTACATTGTCTAACCTACTTAATTGGCTTCTTCAAGCCCATCTTTACACTTACCTAGCATCACCATCTGATGTCTGCTGTTGTTTTTATGTTGGACAAAATGGAAATGCAGAACCTATGTTATGTTGCGGCTGATTATCAAGCTGAGTTACGCAGGAACACAGAAGCATCTTGTGAAGTTTTAAGGGAAGGGTCATTTACTCTTTCCAAAGAACGCTTTCAAACAGGAGAGATCCTATTTCAGCCTCGCATGGCAGGAGTGTAAGATCATCTCTTCCATTTGCCATCAATCTTTTTTATGTTTGAGGAGCTTAATGCTCTTAAGTCTTGAATGGACTTTCTCGAATAAATGTCAACTGCCTTAAGAGAAGCAGATTCTTCATCTCTCTCTCTCTCTCTCTCTCTCTCTCTCTCTCTATGCATTTTGTAATTCAATGCTGCAAAGTCATTTAAATTTCAGACTTTGTTAGATGACAAATGCTATTGTTAAAGTGATATCATATGCTTTACACAGACAAACAATGGGTTTGCACCAGGCAGTAGCACTTTGCATGGACCATTGCCATGCTGCAGAGCTAAATGCTGATGATACATGGTTCAAGACTGTGGTCTTGTCTGGGGGAACAGCATGTTTACCTGGACTAGCAGGTATATGCCCTTTGCTCCTGTATCAGCATTCTTGTTTGAAAATGCTATGCGATGAGCAAATTCTTTATATGCCTCGATAATCATACTATTGAGTGTACTTGTGAATCATCGTTCAGGTCCCAAATTTTGACAAAATAATCTTTGATATGCTTTTGAAAATTCTAATCTTTGACATGCTTTTGAAAATTCTTACTCAGAGAGGTTGGAGAAAGAATTGCATGGACTTCTTCCCCCCTCCATTTCAAGTGGGATCAAGGTTGTGACACCACCTTATGGTGCAGATACTGCTTGGTTTGGGGCAAAGCTAATCAGCAATGTAAGGCTTCTTCACTTTCCTTTGCTATTTAATCTAATCTTAACTGTGTATATGCTGCTTGCATACATAATTAAGATCTAATCTTGGACAAGCCAAAAAAAGTGGGGGGAGGAAGACTTACTCTTCAGCCTTTAGGTGGATTCTGATTTCTCAAGATGTTACCGTGTTTTCTGGCGTAACACAGTTGAGCACATTCCCTGGGCCCTGGTGCGTGACAAAGAAGCAGTTTCGACAGAGGCCTAGATTCAACCTCTTATGGTGAAAGCCCAGCTGCTTCGATCTGTTAAGGCTGTTGTTTATCTGGGAAGCGAGGTGAACCCTTGAGGAAGTTGACTGGACGGAGAAAGTAAGGATCTTGTTCTTCTCAGACAACGAAGATTCAAGTCTTGAAGCTAAGATGGGTGAAATCATGATTAATTGCTGTCACAATTCGGCATTCTTTTCCTGTATGACTTGTCCATGATGTTCAAGATCTTGCTAAATAATCGTCGCATGGGGATTCCTCTTTTGCTAGGGTCCTCTTTGTGTAGAGTACGACATTCATTCTCGATGTAACGATACTTTTAGTGCCTATGATAACGTGATGTAAGAATTGCTCAGAATAAATTTCGTTCAATAAAGTAGTGAAACTTCCCCATCTCTCTTCAAAAATTCTCTCTTTGAAACGTTCCAAATTGTCACATGGGTATAGACTTTTCGGGCTCACATGCGAATTGCATGGTTCTCCTGCTATGTACGACCGTCTGGATCAATTGTCCAATCCAGCCAGAGGTGACAGGAATTATTCTCACAAGAAGTACCTCTCTCTCTCTCTCTCTCTCTCTCTCTCTCTCTCTCTCTCTCTCTCTCTCTCTGTGCAAGTTTGGCTCAATCACTCTATACTCGAGCCATTCATGGAGGAACTCGGCCAGGGAAAATAAAGAATGTTGCATACCAGACTCTTGAAACGACAACCGACTCTTGAAACTACAACCATCCGAAATGATTTCGTTCCTCGCAAGAATTGATCATGCAAGAGCTGTGGCACATCGGTGGCAGGACGTTCAAGAACCTGCGTACCAGAAAATTAATAGATGGAGGCCGACAAGGTTGGTGGCCGTATTCCTCGAATTTGCGAAAGCACGATAATCACAGAACTTTGAAGATACGGATGATAACCAAGCCAGATGAACGTACTAGCTAAGGAGGTGCACTGCATTTGATTCGAGCCCCCACTGTCAATGGCTAAGGTTGATGGTGGTCCTGCCGGGCATTTGGGAAAAAGAACAAAAATTGCACGCCAATTGCGGCCTTAGCTCAAACTGGAGGGTGGCCGTAACTCCGGTGAAAGGTGGCAGCATGTGAGTAAGCTACTCTCAACGGCAATGCATTTGTTAATCAACAAAAGAGGAACGACGTGCTTAAAACTAAACCAGAAAACCAAGAGAGCGAACGATTAAGAACAACAGAAACTGTTCGGACAACAAAATCGATCTAACATTCACTTACGAATTCAGGATACGGATAGTTGAAGTTTCACACTTTGATGGGAAATGCGAGGGTCTTTCTTGAAGAATTAGATTTATGACCTTGAGTTTTTCAGCGTTTGCCCGGAGGAGGAAAGTTCGAAACTTTTCTTCGTCACCAATTGCTATTAGCTTGCGTCCGTTCGTCCAGTCTAGCACCAGCAAAAATGAATCGGCTTGGATGGGCTTCTTTTCGGAGCAAAAGCCCCAATTATTCGGGGTTCTCCGTGACACAAAAACTAATTTGAAGTAAGTATGTAATCGTGATACTAATTTGAGATTTTTTATAACATGAAAAATAGTTTAAAATAAATATACTGTGATTATTCTTATTTAACATTTTCGTAACAAAAAAATTAGTTGTGAATAAATACGGCATGAGTTTACCAAATTGGGGAATTTATGTGACATTAACATAATTAAGTAGAATTTGACTTTGCATCAAATGCTATATAGCCCTTTTTTTTTTTTATAAATAATAGCATCATCAAATTCCACATCTACTGTTTTTAATCACCAGAATTATTTAGAATTAATGAGTTTCGTGTTACTTTTTATGGCGAAGGATCTAATGAGGAATTTGACCATTAAATATCCCAAAAACAAAACCCACTTTTGATTACAAGAAAGGAAAAGGAAAAGTTAAAAAAAAAAAAAGGAAACAAATATTTATGGAGGAGAATTTCGAGTTTCCACTTATCCGCACTGTCGCTTCAATTCCGAGTTTCCTTGTTCGTACAGAAGTGCAGACCACCAAAGAAACATTTGACTTTGGCAAAAGCAAGATCTTCCAAGGCGCAGATTATCTCGATTCTCCGTGAAGTCAATTACCCTTTCCTCCTGGTTATTTCCTGTTTCGAAACACCATGAAGAAAAGAACGCCTTGATTCAGGAAATAAACCGGGTTGATCCACCCTGTGCTCAAGGCTTGCCCCATGGTATATATATATCGTTAGTTAGGAGTCAAGTTCTGTCTCTTTCCTGTCCAAAGTCCATTTCATCACCGCAAAGTAGAAGAGGCCACAGAGAGAGAAGAGAGAGAGTGACGTGCATGGAAAACGGAGCGATGGAAGGGGTGGCCCACGATGAGAATTGTAATGTTATGAGCAAGGACGGTGATCAATTCCCAAAGGGTTTAAGGGTGGGTTCTCGTGGTTGACGACAATGTCACCTGTCTTCACCTTCTGGAGAAGATGCTTCTAGATTGTTCGTACCGAGGTACCTTCACTGCACTGTGTCATGTTGTTTTCTGAGTCGGTCGCCGTGGTATTACTGGCAGTATGCATAATTAGCCATCGCGACTGGACTGCAGAAGAGAGAACTCTCACCTGTGTACTCGAAGTAGTCAAGGAATTAGCTTTCTTGATCTTAGGTTGATGCTCAAATTGCAACCAGATTTTTGAATCCAGCATAGGCACAGACGAACTCAAATTCCCATCTAACACCACAGATAAATTCTTAGAGACCCACTCTTGTATTTTATAAAACGAAAAAAAGAGACGGAGATGACGAAGGTTGATTCCTTATGCTTGTGCCCGGAGGTGGACGGTTTAAATGATACTGAGAGGGGAAGTTTGATATCAGAATGCGTCTGATGCGCATAGTTCAGCCAAGAATCTACATGTGTCATACGTATAATGTGTTCTTCCAGTGACCGAGTGCCAGTTGAGGAGAGCACGCGCTGTCGATGATTCGAGAGAATAAGGGCGGGTTCGACGTTGTCCTTACGGATGTTCACATGCCTGGTATGGATGGATTTCAGCTTCTTGCCGAGATCATTAACATGGGGATGACCTTGCCAGTAGTCAGTAAGTTCTTATATATCAATTCACTCAAGCTAGACTAATAAATTTATGGAATTAATGCGATATATTCATTTGCTCTTATTTAAATCTGCCAGTGTTTTCAAGCGATGCCGTAAAGGACACTATCATGAAAGGAGTACATGGCGGGGCTTGCGATTTTCTAGTGAAGCCCATTCAAGTCAGCACTCTCAAGATTCTATGGCAACATGTACTTCAGAGCAACCGATCGTCGCACAACAATTCTACTAAAGAATTGGAGACGCCGCACGCTCTGACTACATCTTCATCTAACGACACCCACACTCAAGCAGAGAATGAGGAAGTGAATCTTAAATGCTTGAAAAGGAGCAGTGAAGATGAAGCCGATCACGGCCAGAAGATCAAGAGCAAATTGGGAAAAAAAAAAAAAAAAAAAAGCATATGAGTGCTTTAACGATTGTATATATTCCTTGAACTCCTGTGAGAAATGCTTGTTAAATCAAGCTTGTTAATTCTGCAGAAATACCACACTAACTCAGAGAAGAAAGGTGGAGCCTCGGAGCATCAAATTGCACATTCTTCTCTCATTAACGGCCCTGGCTTCAGCAGTTTGACTCATTCCACTCCACCATCATCGTCATTAACAGGGTGCCGCGATATCCAAAAATATGTTGCTTCAGCTCAATATCCATCACAAGCTATGAGTATCGCCCCTCAACAGCAGTGCACAGGTAATAGCGCAAGCATGCCAATAACATGCTCCCAAGGTACCAAATGGGGCTCCAATCACATCCGCTTGCGCTGTTGCCACAACCGAATGCACCTCTCCAGAACTACGATCACCAACAGCAAGTGAATGAATCTGCTCGATGCCTGGCCTATGCTCCCACGCCATCCACTGGGTTCAGCCCGCCAACCAATGACACATGCCCAGTTTTTCCTAAACAAAAGTGAACTTGCTCATCATGCAGATGTCCCAAACACCTTCAAATATGCAAATCCTGGATGAAGCTGCAGCTGCAAGACACTATCTTTCTGCAACTACTCACCGTCATCCATTGCATAGCCAGATTTCAACACAGGACATTCGAAGCCTTAATTCAAGTACTCCCCATCCTACTTCTGGGCAGGGTCTGCCTGTAGCCCTCAACACTATCGGAGCTAAAGCGAATGAATCCTGTGGCAGCAACATCGTCCCAATCAAAGGAGAGTTCTGCTACTGGAATAACCATAATCCCGTTGCTGAGGACTGCCAAGTATACGGTAACAAGGCTATGTTCGCAGATATGCTTGATACGGTTACTTGATTTGGTTGCTCAGTTTAGTTCGATATAGTGATTGACAATGACGACTCATTTAGATGACTCATTTTCATCTTTGTAGAATTTCCTTGATGATATTGGGTTTGGGGAAGACGTTCCTTTTCTCGACAGCTACCTCCGGGACAACGGTGCCATGTAGGAGAAGACTACAGTAAGGAGCAATCTTCTTGCGTCGGTATAGTTCTGTTAATTAAAACCATTTACAAATCAATATTTCTTAATTACACTGGTTATGCTGTTTTGATTGAAGCGATAGCTCAAACTGTAAATATTTCATTTAAACCATTAACAAATCTCTTTTTCTTAATCACGGATGGCAATGAAGCCCGATGAATTTACTAACAGAAGAGGAGCACTGAGTTTGACTTGAGCCCCACTGTCAATGGCTAAGGTTGATGGTGGTCGGGCCGGGCATTCGGGAAAAAGAACGAGAATTGCATGCCACGCCAGAGCCTTGAGACGACAACCATGTATAGATTTCATTCCACAAGTTGCAAGTTGATAATTCAGAACTATGGCATTTTGGTGGACAGATAAGTAATTCTACATAATCACAAACTGACTCAATAAAGCTCCAAACAATGGTTACGTGGAAACCTAGCACAGATCAGGGGCAGGTCATTCAAGAACTGGCTTTACCAAAACATGACAGACAAAAAGATGAAGAGGCCAGCAATCGTATATTTCTCAATGCTATTAAAAAAAAGAATACAATAATTGCAGTGAAGAGAGCTTATAGTCACGGTCCAAACAGAACCTGGGATACGAGGATGATGAAGCCAACTGAAGGTACTAACAGAAGGGGTGCATGGTATGGGATTTGAGCTGCGCTACTTTCATTGACTGCCGATGATGGTGGTAATGCCGGGCACTCGAGTCCTAGCTTTCCTTCTCTGCATTCAGCAGCAAAAAGGCCGGGCGGGTACTTCCCATAGAGGTTAATGTAGCTGAACATGGTCGAAGCGCAATCATTCGTTAGGTCATTTAGGACATCATTATAAGGGCACGCAAACTCCTTGAACGCTCCACAACAGACCTTGGAAGAGTAAGTAGGTCCTTTACATTGGCTCGTGATGATCGTGTAGTTCAGGAACTCAAAATTCACTGAACAACCTGCATTAATTCATTGGCAGAAAATTGAGATTCTAAATGCTCTAGTTGGATATGCAAAACAATAATCACATTAAAGAAACGTGCAGGTTGAGCTAATCGGTGCAAAGATGAGGCTGGGGCATTATCAGCCCGTATCTTTGTAATCATTTTTTGCTTTTACGTTAATATACGTATGCAGCAGGAGTGGTGGCCAGCTACAGCTAGTACAGTATTGACGACATCGTATTTTGCTGATAATGTTTCTAAAAAGCTCCCTCAAAGGGGTCATCAGTTTGCGGTGTCCTTAGTTATGCCACAAGAACCAGATGATGAGAACAGAAGAAACCTAGTAGTAACACCACGCTTTTCACACGTTTCCAGTTAAACGGTTTTGTCCTTTTCCCTTTCCATACTAGGTTGATGCTCTTCAATTTCATAAACTTGAGAATTTCTTGCGGAGATAGGACAGTAGAAGCCTCACAATAGCATTCTAATATTCTACCGAATCAAAAATTGACATTCCTATGACAAAGTTCCATCTTTCCTACAATTCCGTTGTGAAAGAGTATAAGATCACCCGGAAGTACTGAAGGAGCTGGACAGAAATCCGAGAGGGTGTAAGATAACCCAAAAGTACGGAAGAAGTTGGATAGATATCTGATTGGACTTTGATCTGACCTTCACCGAACTAAATAGTCATTGAGCATTGCTAGAACCAACTTACCGCAAGAGCTACAACGCTCACATAATTTGAGTAACAGTCACCACTGGAGTAACTATATAAACCATCAACCAGGGATCTGTTGCCACAATATTTCCACATCTCTTAACTGAAATCTCCACACCGGAAACAAATTTGGAGCGCCAACATCCCGAAATAGGCCAATTCATCAAAAAGCTTGGAAGAAATGACAATAAGTATCCAAGAAACAGCGTCGTAAGAGATTTTACCTTGTTTAGCCTGGAGGAGATGCCGACCAGCAAGAGGCTGAGATTCGAATATATCATCTGCATCCACATATCAAGAAAAAAGGATTCTCACGATGACATTAACAAGTCGACACAAGACAACATATGAACGGTTTTGAAACAGAGGAGTCTCCAAAAAAGATACCTGAAATGGGGGAGGGTAAAGAAGAGGCTTTGGAGGAACAGGTCAAAAGAATCAAGAACAGAGCACACGGCTTGCAGAGAGAGAACCCGCATGGCGCCATAGATTTCTGGGTTCTTGAGCTAGCATAGAGACCCAGAGAGAGAGAGAGAGAGAGAGAGAGGAATCGGGTTTCTTCTTGGAGAGAAGCAAGCAGCTTTTCTTCTTCCTTCGTCACTTTCAGCTTGAAGCAGAAACAAAGGCGAGAGATGGTTCAAGCAGTGCGTAGCAAAGCCATCTAGAACGCCAGCTAAAGTGTACGGTGGAAGACAGCATGTCATTCGACGGTGGAGTTGGGTAAAGACATGGACATTGACATTGGAGTCGTACATGGGGGAGGTGCTCATAGAAAAGAGAGAGAGAGAGAGAGAGAGAGAGAGATGACTTGAAGCTCGCCAACACGTCACTTTCTCCTTTATTTGTCGTAACATGTCACTTTCTTCTCTCGCACTCGAAATCGCATTCTTCGCTATAGTTTCCTCAGACATTGCCAGCTGTTAACCATTTTTGACTCGATAATTGAATTGAACCATTCCTTCTATATTTTCTGCTAGGTTATTACATGTTTAGAACACGATTCACAACGTACAGCTTGCAAACTAGAAGAACCCTCAATGGCGGTTGCTGTAAAATTGAAGATGAGAAGTCAAAACAAAGGCTAGAAGTCAGTAATGGCTAGCTGAACCTAGAAGACTCGTGGGAATATGCAAGCAAGAAGCAGCAAAAGAAACAGTAAGCAGAAGCCAGGTTGGAGACGATTTAAGAGGGAAACCTTGAGAGCAAAAATGATATAAATGATTACTAAATTTTGATTTAATATCGTATTGTAAATTTTAATTTATTCAATATGATCTCTAAACTTTTTATTAATGTTCAATTTAATTCCTGACGAATACATCTAATGTTACTCTGAACTTAAATTAATAGAATATATATTTATATATTTTATGGATTAAATTAATCAAAATTTCAGGGACTACATTACATATATGACTAAAATTTAATAATCACATCAACTAAATTAAAATTTTAAGAATAATATTGTGTATTAAGACTAAACTTCAATAACAATTCCATTAATTATTGTCTTGATTTAATATAACGAGTTTTGGTCAATATTTAACATAACGAAATAGTTGCGCGTCCGGAAAGCTGGCGTCCCCGTCCCATCAACTGCCCCGCTGATTCCGGTCCCTCTTTGTCACTCTGCTCAAGACTTCACCTGCTTTTCTTCTGCAATGAAAAAGTCTCCGATGTTTACTTGCATGAAGAGAGAGGACGTCGCCAGATCCAGCAGAGCAAAGGGGTGGACAATTGCCCGCATGAGCACTAATTTATTCTTTCGCAAAGGAAAGAGAGCAAGGCAAGCTAAATTTGACGTTTGGCCTAACAATGAAAGACTCGTCAAATCTCAATTATGTCCTGGAATTCCGCAGTTTGACAAGTTAGTTTTGGAACCACCTTATGGTCCACTGTCTGGTCTGACCCTGCTTCAAATTTGATCTGTATGAAACCGTCCTGCTATAGCACAAATCTCTTGTTCTCTCTTTTGACCGGACAAAGATGTGCAAAATAATTAAGGGCTGCGCTGATATGCTTTGATATGCTGCTCCAACGTTGCAAGGACTTTGCAGGGTTCTTAGAGTGGGAAGATCTCATCAGACCATTTCGTGATGATTTGACAAAATTTCAAAAGCAATCCTCCATATCCAAGGGACTGTAGTTACTTTACTACTATCAGTCTCACCCACTTTTCTCTTCTATCCTACTAAAAATTCACCACTATACAATGCTCGGATATACAATGGCCACCAACATCGTGCCATGTGAAAAAAAAGAATTTCATTAGGCGTTTCTTTCTTCCGTATGCTATGTCGAAACTGCAGGACATCCGTGTAGCAGCCGATCCGTGTAGCAGCGGGCATCCATCGCTGACTTGAGTATATGCTAACAGCTAAAAGCAAGCGTTGGGTGCAATATTGGCTTAGAAAACCCAATATTACGGACCACAGCACTGACTTTTCTGCACTTTTTCTGATATCCATAGTTGACTCTTCAAGCATCTAACAGAAGAACCTTCTTTGCTGCAATAAGAATCCCGTCACATACGCATTCCAAAGAAAACTGAAAGCATCAACCTTTCATGTGCGAAAATCTTACAGTTCACCACTCAAGAGAATTTTGCTTTTGTTGTTGGGCATCTTATACTAGCCATTCACATACCAAATAGAGCTTCATCAAACAATTATAGTTTTGCACATTCGTCCAGATCTTGTTGCTGTAATGCATTTACAATTTTTAAGGGAAAATATGTAAGTTGTTTCAGTGAAGTACAACAACACGTTTCTAGATTCATGTGGGTGTTATTGACCCCCAGGGACAAATTCAATGATGAGGTCAGTCTTTGATTGAACAAGGAAATTTAGGAAATTTCTAAAGATGTCAACTTACTCGACACCTTGAATCCTGCAAATTCTCCCACCGTTCAGTGATCTCAAGTTGCTTCATCACTGTAGCATGAAGCACCTGTAACAAAATTCCAATGGAATGAGAAAATGTATTGCCATCATGGTCCTCCTTTCAGATTCAAAAATAAGGGGAGCATGACTCACTCTCTTTGTCTTATCAAGGTCAAACTCCACCGACTTTATTCTGTCCAGAGATTCCAAAAGCATTCTCTCCTTTTCCAATGGAATTTCTGCAGGCTTATGACTAAGTTCCTCGAGTGCTTTCTCTAGTCTTTGAAGACGTTCTATACATGGGAGGAGATGATCTTCTTCATTTATATCTTCTGCAACTTGCAGTTGGCTATTTGTGTTGCTCTCAATCATGTTAGATGGATGAACAATATTCCGCTTTCTCCCTAATTTAGATGCAAAAAAGCGGAAATATGCAACAAGTTTGACCATGAATGAGACCAACATTCGTGCCGCACATTGGATATTCCCAACATCCACCTTTTCCCTGATGTTGCCTAACCAATGAACAACAGAAGTCCCTAGAGAGAGATGTATCAGTATATCAATAGTCAAAGAATACTTTGCCAAGAAATATTGACAATCACAAAATGCGTCATCATATAAAAGGCTGTCAACAGTTATGCCAGATCATTCATTTTTTATTTTTTATTTTTGACATTCCTGACATCCACCTTTTCCCTGAAGTTGCCTAACCAATGAACAGAAGTCCCTAGAGAGATCTATCAGTATATCAATAGTCAAAGAATATTTCGCCAAGAAAGATTGACAATCACAAAATGCATCATGATATAGAAGGCTGTCAACAACCATGCTCGCGCAAAAAAATTTTCATTTTGGACTTTCCTGACATCCACCTTTTCCCTGATGTTGACTAACCAATGAACAACAGAAGTCCCTAGAGAGATGTATCAGTATATCAATAGTCAAAATGCATCATCATATAAAAGGCCTGTCAACAATTATGCCTGCTCAATTTTTATTTTTATTTTTTTCATTTTCTGGATCCCATTTATGCCTGCTCGTTATCAGATGTGTTGTTTGTCAATCGTTTCTAAAGAATCACAAATATGATAGAATCTGCTATCTAGTCAATCAGGCAAACACTCGTTACCTTCTGAAGTCTGTCCGTCTTTGCGAGACAAACTTCTATTAAGCAGCAGATCCTTAGCAGCTTCCTCTCCCAGTTCACTGTCACTGGCTTTCCTAATTGAAATGAAGGTATCATGGCAGCTGTAATAGGCATCTGAATCCGATGCTCTTGCCTGCATCAGTTAAAATCCATATTGAGTGATATACATATATAGACACATGGTCCAGTTATAACACGGCATTTAATACACACAAGGTAATCTAAGACATCATGTCCCAATTTCTAGGAATCACCTCTTCATGCACTGGGTCCAAAGAAGGAAAACTAAAACTTCTTTGTGCTGTTGGAGAACAGGCTTCATCTACATCTGACCCTGATTCAGCTGCTGACATATCACTAGCTCTACCCTGGCAAGTAGAGTGCATAATTACTCAGCAGCGGCGGCGGCAGAAGAAGAGGAGGAGGAAGGAGGAGGAGGAGGAGGAGGAGGAGCAGCTGACGATCTAGATTAGAAACACAACAAGATCAGTCTGGCCAAGATTTGAGATGTTAACACTTGCCTTCAACGGGAGTATCTGAATATAAGAGTCCACTTTCTCTTGATCGTTGGAAACTCTGGTAATTTGTCTCACAAATGTTGCTTCCGCGTTGTGCACAAGCTTCACAATGTCAGAATCACTTCAACTTAACTCTTGATTCACCAATTTGAGTAAAGAAAGCATTGTAAAAATACAGATGCAGTACCTTCATTATGTCCGGATCATTCCACGGACCCTTGTTAGACCTAAGGCACCCTCCTTCACCAGAACAGGTGCAAGAACCACCCAAAAAGTCAGGCAGTTGGCTGGAAGGAAAAACCAAATCTGAAGTCAACACATGGATGTTCGAAGCTTCTTAATGACAACAAATCAACATAGAAGAAATGAACCTTGAATCAATAACTTCAAGGAGTCGAGGTAAGGATTTGGAGTCTAAAACCTAAAAGATAGGAGGTAACCATGGGTTAGTGGAACATCAAGCGAAGAAGGTATTCAGAGACTACAGGCCTTGAGGTAGGATTGTCTTACATGTATCTTTCCAATTGTCTTCGCGTCAAGAAATTTTTGAGCTAGAGGCCAGAGCATTTTCTTGAAGCCAGGACCGGCATTAACAATGTACATGCGATGTAGAGTCTGCAGAATTCAGACCAGTCAGTGACATTACCAAAAGCACACGAAATGGTGTTCATGGTAATCAAATACCTCAGGGTAGTAACTGTTGTCTATTTTTGCCATAGCAGCCAAAAGACTTGCGGCAGTTTTACTGAAGTTCTTCATGCCCTGCATCTCATATTATTTCGAATCAACAAGTTAAAAAGACCAACGCAGCTAATAAAAAGAGCAACTATCAGCGAGTAAGTGAATCTTTTGTTGCTTATCACCATACTTTAATTCTACAGCAAAATGAACTAGCAGAGTTATCTAGGATGCCAAAATAACGTTGGAAATCTTTCCTAAAAAGAACACATTAACAATCAAACATTAGTAAGCACCCTCAAGAAAGATGTTTGAGCAGACATAAGTGCTGCCAAAATTAACTTAAGGCAAAACAAACTTTAAGAAATTGCCAATGGAATATGAGTTACTAGCAACATACCAATTCTTGTACATCCAATATAGTTGTCGTTGAACATATCCGCCTCTTTGCTGCGATTGAACATGCTGGGAATTTCTCCTGCAGAGCCCTCTCAAATTCTTGGACATGATATCTCAGGTATCGATCAATAGTGGTTATACGCATGAGCTTATTAGGATGAGCTTTACCCAGCCTTTCAATGTACACTGGCCTGCCCTCCTTATCGACCCCATGGTACCCTTGTGGATAATATTGCAAGACTTCTTCCAACTCATTAAACTCAAAATCCTACATTTTTCAAACAAATTAAGGATGTGAAAGAGCGAACAATCCACTTCTCACGCGTCATTTGTTTCGTCCTTTTTTTGCAAAATTCTAAAACATCTGCTTAATTTAATAATCGCAATGGAGGATGGATTAATAATATAGATTCTTCTGCTGGTAGAGCATTTGTTAAAAGGGATTTCTAATTACCTCCAAGATGGTATCTGTTCCATATTCTTGCCTCCAATTAAGCATCTCCTCCCACATTTGGATTGTTTTTTCAATGTTAAAATCCCTAGCTTTCAGAAACCTATATATAAGAATGAAAAGGAAGAGGTGAGCATGTTTAATTCTCACTCAAGAACACTGAAAAGTGGGAAGGACCAATTGAACTAACCTCAACAATGTATGATAGTCATCTAGCCTAGATGGCAACAAATCTCTGTCAAGAAGATTTTGACGCAATTGAAGAACTGCTCCTTCCTCTTTTGCGTCTCTTACATCCTCTATGGAAACCGCTGGTACCCTGTAATCAACTTTCCTTTTTCCTCTCTTCTTAAGGGAATGAGTGAACTTGTTCGAAGCATTTATAGCTTTCTTCTTAAGACTACCAATTTTAGATCTTCGTCTTTCATCATCGATGTTCTCATTGTCTGTTCTTCTTTCTCTTATGTCATCGTAACCCCTCAATCCTTCTAGTTCTTCTGCAGAAAACATTACCATAAATCAGTTTATAGATCACTAGGATTGCACGACTTGTGGTCTCGGATTAAGGAGGAATATGCAAACACGAGACATACCTGACATCTCAATCCACTATAATTTATACCAGCTTAACCTTACTCTTTGGGGGAAGAAATCAAGGCAGCCTCAATCTCAGCAGTGCACATGTGCAGGACTCCGTCTGTAAAAGAGGAATGACAAAAGAGGAGTAAGAGAAATAAACCAAGACAGTATGATTCTGGAAACGACATCGACCATGAATCACCAGATAAGATGCGATTCAAAAAAGTTCATCTATCTGCAAATGGGCATTAGCACCCACACCCAAGTGAAAAACCAACAGATAAAAACCTCAAGCCAGCTACTAATTCCCTTCGATTATTCCACAGTCTGATTGCTTATCAGAGTGCTAAAGATCAATGAAAAGATGAAGTGACCATACAAAACGTTCCAGCTCGAGCAAAGCAAAGCAACACTTGTAATTTCGAGTTATTGCCGCAGTATCTAGAACCCATCTAATGAAGGATCTCTATGCTTTTTTTTTCCCTTTTATCGCGAGTTCAGGAATTGCTCAGAATTGAAAGAAGAACAAGACTCGATCGCTCACTCCAGCGAACTAATATGCTATTACCAGACACGACAGAAAGACCTGGACATACCCACAAGTTTGACAGATCTGGAAACTTGGTGAGACTTCACCAGCAGACAAGCGAGAGTGAAAAGGAAATAACGCGACTTTCCTTCTTTATAACCAGCTCGCACTTTAAATTCACTGCCTTTCATGCGCTACTCGCTAAATCAATGAACACCGGGGAGCACTGTTCACTGCCCAGAAATTGCCTTAAATGACCAGAGAGAACCCAGATGGGGTCGACGCCGAAGCACCCTCCCGAAAGCGCCATCATAAAGCGCAGCTCCTAAAAAAACCCATCAAAATTCATCGCTCCACGGGCAAAGCACGCGCAATAAAAAGGAAAAAGAGGAAACGTCCAATCCAACAGCAACAATAAATCACAGTGAAGAAGGAGGAGAAGAAGGAGGAACAGCGAAGGACCGTTAGTGGGGGAACTCAGGAGAGTACGGAACGGCCGCTGCGAGCATTTACATTGCACGCGGCATTGAAAGCTCATAAAAGCTGAACCCGCATTGAAACTCAACAATGCCGAACGACGGCCGTACGGATCTCACGTAACGCCCCCGAAAAAGAAAGATATGTAGAGAGAGGGAGAAGAGAGAAGCTCACCGACAGTGCGAGGGAGGCAGGGAGGAGCGGGGCGCGCAGACGGAACCACGCCTCCCCGCAGAGGAGAGAGAGAGAGAGAGAGAGAGAGAGAGAGAGGTAAAACGAACCGTCGCGGGAATTCAGCTGGATCGGCAGCCGGCGGGGGATCGTCGATCGGAATCTCTCCGACGAGGGAGGCCGAGAGAAAGTTTCCGCCGGCAGGGGGGCGAATACGGATTTTTTTTTTTATCGGGAAAATGAGAGAGGAGGGGGAGGAGGGAGGAGGGGGCGTTTTCTCGAGAAAATGCGACGGTGGTGGGGGAAGGGGGAGGGAAAAGGCAAAAGGAAGAAGGAGAGGGAGATCAAAGATCTGGTTTCGGGTCTGTTAAAGGGGGTTCTCTCTCTCTAAAAAATGGAGGTTGAAGCTTCGAGCATCGTCGCCCTTCCTCTCTCTTTCTCTCTCTGCTTCGTTGCTTATTTGTCGTTGCTGTCACTTCAGTTTTTGCTGACGTGTCCTTTTCCTTCCGAGGGAGGGTTAAATCGGTATTTTCTTTTTTCCGAGAGGGGGGGAAATGATAATTAAAAAAATAAAAAGGTCAAATTGAGTGAGTCAGAAGCCGTAGCTGAGTCCTTCTCAGAAAAAAAGTAACGGCCTTCCGCGACTTCATTTTTTTTTCCCGTTTTCGTCTTCCTTCTAGCTAACGGCCGTGAGCTTACATAGCGACTGTTTGGCGAATCTCTTTCTCGCTCCGAGAGATTCTCGTACAATTTACTCTCTTTTTTTGTTGAAACCTCAGCCGCAAATTCTTTTTGGGCGCATAATCTTCTCTTTTCCTTTTTTTTTTTTTTAATTATTATCACATTGACTATATCGTGAAATGTTATAATTTATGCGTTCAATTCGATTATATTTTGAATCCTCAAAAATGCATCCACTGAGGAGCCCGAGAAAAAATTGTGCAACCATGAAATGTGTCGGCAAGCTACGAGATCCACCTTCGCCACAAAATTTGTTGTTTTGCCATCCATTGTTGAGGTCCTAGGTGTAGCTACTACTATACTTAACACGTTCTTAAACCGTGTGTCAAGGTTACATGATATACTCTCGATTCCATTTCTCCTATTCTATAAAGAGATTAGGGTTAGGTGGAGTGCACTTAGAAATTTGGATGGCAACTTGAATATGACCCATTTGCATGAAATAAAGTAAGACACGGATTCTAGTGAAAAATCCCAATACGACATCGTAAGATATACTCACCAATTGAAATGTTTTCATTTGGAGCCAACCATTTTAGCTTATGAAATCAAAATCACAGTTTTTTTATGCTAGTTTGAATAGAAACGAATTACCAATATAATTATGATCGTTAATATGATGGTGTGGACTTCCACATCTTATCAACAGTGCCCTGGTACAAGAAGATAATAAACCTACGAGCATTTTGATAATCCGATCTTTTATTTAACAGTAGCATGAAATAAGAATTCTTAGACCTGATTGCAATTTAACAAAAAAATTGATGGATTGGAAATTTCATTAATTTAAGAAAAAAAAATCCCAAAAAATCTCAAACTTTTCCCCCACACATTTGCTCAAAATTATTTTTTTCGTAACACAAAAAATCCAAATTTATACCCATGCAACATATTTACTTTAAATTTGTATCTACGTGACGCATTTACAAAAAACTTTTCATCGTAATACCAAAAATCCAAAATTTGTATTTATATAATATATTTATCCTCGAATTTTGATATCACAAAAAACTTTAGGATTTTTGCTATCACGATAAAAAAATTGTATAAATATGTTATATAAGCAAAAGCTTAGGATTTTTAGTATTATAAATTGTACATTTATGTTTGGAGTTTTGGGTATCATAAAGTATAAATTTGATATTTTTGATATTATAAAAAATAATTTATGATAAATTTATCACAGTGATAAAGTTTGAGAATTTTTTATGGATTTGATTCTTTAAGTTAACATGAAAAAATATAGTCCTGGGTATTTATTTGGACGTCAAGAAGAAAAAGGGGATTCCCAAACGACTCCCCGATAAACGTGTCGTTCCCAGATAAGTCCACGTGTCGGAACGTCTTTGCGCCGAGAGAACCCTAATTAATGCAAGCTTCCGTGTCGTTCAGTAGATCCTAGGATGTGGAAACATCAACCCCTGCGCACCATCCCCCCGCCCCACCAAAACCCTCCTTTTTCTCTTTCTGTTTCTTTTCCCTATTTTCCTTTTTAACTGTTTCGTACAAAATTGAGCAAGCACTGGCGGCAGAAGCAACAGCCTGCAGTAAAAAGGTAATAAAATAAAATAAAATAAAATAAAAACAAAAGGGTGTAAATTAAGCATTTAATACCAAAAGCGTTTTACTCTTCTTCTTCTTTTTTTTTGTGGGGCTAAATTCCCTCTGACTCCATCGTGCAATTAAAGATCGAAGCGAGGCGTCCCCATCACTAGGGGCTGGAAGAGGAAGGTATTATTCAGAGGATGAGACTGAGTGAGAGATTTCCTTTAATTTCCTCATCATGTAATTATCATTACTTAGCCAAAAAATAAAAAATAAATAACAGGGAGGATTGGAGTTTTGGTCAACTCCTCCCCTCCCCTCACCCTTGTTTTCTCCCCTCTTTAGTAAAAAAATGAGTCATGCACAGAATAAACTATATATATAATCGATTTTAGGCACCAGAAAAAAAAAAAATTACAGTGGTTTCTTGTTTTCAATGCATATATTATGCGTATGAAAAAAAAAGATTGATGCCCATTTTGATTACCCAACATGATGCATTTTATATGTAAGTATATAAATATTGAGAGTCTTCGATTTAGATTCAAACGCTCATGATCGAGCTAAGGATATATATCCTTAAGTTGCAACGCTTAGATCGAAATTACGCATTGATGAGATGAATTCTGCTAATATAAAGTGGAATCTCTATATGCTCCTTTCTTTTCATTTTTTTTTAATTTTCGTGTCTAACAAGCAAAGCATATATATATATATATATATATTGGGGGCCTTACGTAGCTAAAGAAAAAGGGGGAGGGTATGTGTCAGTGTACAAAAAGGAGGAATGGAGATTTGCATGAGCGACCAGCATCAACCCAAACACACACCCCCCGGGTATTTAAAGGGGGCCATGCGTCGATAGTGCATTCCCCTGTTCCCCCCCACCATCTCTCTCTCCCCCTCATCAATGCTTCCACGAGAAGGTCCTTCCATCCATAAATTCTTTTTCTTTAAGATTAAAAAATAAAATAAAATAAAAACAAAAGAGAGAGAGAGAAAAGGGGATGATCGGATTTTAGTGCTAGGTGCTGAATTTGCACGGATTACGCATGCGATTCACGCGTTGCGGGAGTGCCCATTAAAGTCACTCTCTCTCTCTCTCCCTACTTCCACTTCATTTTCAATCTCGCCCAACTTATTTCATTTCAATCACAAGCGAAACGACTACCCATCCGACTTCGCAGATCGCCGGCACATTTGCAGGTCCCCCCCGGGGCTTCGCCTCCATTCTCGCACGCCTCACGGGGGCCCCGCGAGGTTATTCCATCGATTCGGAGATTTATGTTATTTGGTTGGAGTGGGGATTTTGTTCTTTATAGACAAGACGACGATGAGCCGTGAAATGATCAGTAGAAATATCGAGAGTTTATTTCCTTCTTCTTTTTCTTTTATTTTCCTTTTTCACGTGGCGATGTCGCTAATGCATTTTATGTGGCTGTGTTTTTTTTTATAAAAAAAAAAAGAAGGGACAAAGGAGAGATGGGGGACAGCGTTCGAGTAACTTGTCATGGCCATCCGAGTACAAGCCCATGTGCACTCCCTTTCCTCAATGGTGAAATTCACACTAGGCTGTCCCCCAATTTTCGAGAGAGAAAAATTAAGAGCCTATGCCCCTCTCGAAATTCTACGCGAGCGGCTTTATTTATTCTAGATTCGAGAATCGGAAGAGAGCGTGGACGGTTAAAAACCAAAACTTGTCCAAAGCAAGTGATGGATACGATCGTCTACGTAAAACAATGTCTCGGACCGTCAATGTATGTTATAATTATTGATTTGGAGTTGGATATCAAAGTCGAATTTCGATGCGTGAACCTACAAAAAGGTTTGTCCTTAACTTGTTGCGGACTTCTTGCCCCTTTTCTAACCGATGGAGTTGATTTTGGATGCCCCCTAGAGATTAAGGACTAGGAACTAAGAGTGTGGGTCAAACCATTGCCCTTTGTCCAATCCATACTTCCCCCCCAACCACCCCCAGGATGATTTTTCATATTAAAGTCTTAATTAGCAAGTGCTAATAGGTCATCTTATAAATCAATGCTTAGTAGAAAAATGTTTTGGGATTTTTAAATGCATTAATACGAGAGAGAGCAGTTAGAATCTTTCCTTCCTTAAATGAGCATGTACAATATAATTATCTTATTATCATGAATCTATGACATGGATTACAATATTAGATTCATGAAATTAGCAAACATGGCATTCGCCAAATACGACACCGTCGTGAAATTATTTAATGCGATGCTATTTTAACTTTAAAATAGTTGGTGTTGTGTCGTGATCATTTTAAGACAATTTCCATGCTTATATCTCCTAAACAAATCTAGCAATAGAGAAGTACGATGCTCGTGATTATGTCATGTGATGTACATATTATATATCATGCTCTCTCTCTCCCTCTAGAGCGACATACATTGAGAGGAAATTGTCTAGATATGATGGATTTTGGGATCAAATCATATCGTTTACTCAAAGTAATTTGATCATGTTGGTAAAATCGTAGATAATTTTAAGTGTGGTTCATAAAAATGGATTCGGTTTTCACTTTTTGGAAAGAAATGTAAAGGCTTATAATAACGTAATAAGAGATTAATTGAAAATTTTAGGGTTTTGATTTTACTACACGTTACAAATTTTAGGACCTTTTCTTTTTCCCCTCCAAATAGAGGTCAACTGTTTGGTGGCGGTGGCGGTGGCGTGCAGTAAAAACGGAGGCAGGAGGAGCCAACGGAGCAGCAGGGAAGAGAGAGAGAGAGAGAGTACACTGTACGTCGATAGAAACGTCGCTGTCAACGGAGTTGCGCAGAGAGCCAAGGTGGGGCCACCACCCAGCCCTACTCATTTACAGTAGCCCTACTCATTTACAGTATTACAGTTACTCGTCGCTTTCCCAACTGTACCACCCCTCCCTCAACCGCACTCTGTTTTGCCCTGTTCTGCTTCGATCTGTTCTGCTCCGTTCTGTTCTGTTCTGTTTCTGTCCTCGCCCCGCTTTTCTCTCTAGCGCCCACATGACCCCTCCCTCGTCTCTCTCTCTCGAAATGCTGGGAATTCGCTTTTCTCAAGAGAGGCGACGCTGGTGTTGTATCGGGCCGTGTCGGCTCGTGGCCGGAAACATTCTCGTCTTCGAGAAAAGCGACAACTTGTGGATCCACCCTCGGAGATCTCGCCTCTGTTAAAAAAGTTAAAAAGAGATTCACACGCGCCCTCCCTCCCTCCCTCCCTCCCTCCCTCCCTCTCTTTCTAGACTCTTATCTCGAGCACATGCACACGCAACAGGCGCGCTGCAAGAGAACCACTTCTTTCTCCGGTGGGTAATCCTGATCTCTCTCTCCACTTTCTTTTCTCCTCTTTGCGCCTGGGAAAACAGGCCCTCTTCCGGGAAAAGATTTCTTGAAAAAGAGAGAAACTTAGTCCACGCCCGTGATTCTCTGACACGGCAAAATATCGTGTTTTACGAGACAGAGAAAGAGAAAGAGAGAGAGATCGCTTTCGTTTTTGTTATTTGTTCTCCCAGATTTACCGCCAGATCTCTCGTTGAACCGAGGGGGTTTTGACAGAAAATACTCGGGGAAAACGGCTTCCGACCTTCGCGACCGTCGAATTAAAAATAGAATAACTCGACTTTTCACGACCGTCGGATGGGAAAAATAAATAAATCTCGCACGTCAAAAATAATTTTTATTAAATTTTTATCTGTAATAAAGCTCTTGAGGAATTTCGAAAAAGTGTAAGAAGTTATGACTCCACGCAATCCAATTAGTCTTTGAGTTACATTTGATCGTTTGGATCATAAATAAGACAAGATATGAAATTTAAGAATTTGGTTATATATCTTATTCGTTGTTTAGTAAATCATATTAAGGAAGTCAAATAGATTCACATTATATTATGTGCATTGATTTGATATAAATAGTATATTAATATAAATGAATATAAAAATTTCACAAACAAATACGGCAAAACACAACACTCTTAACTACTTCATTTTTATTTGCTTTTTTTTTTTCCCTCTCTTATTTATTTATTTATTTTTTCCTCTTCCATCGTTCTCCGATAAAATTTTATTAAATAGTAAGCTATATCAATACACCTAAAACACTAAAATACCTAAAAATATATATTTATATTATGAAATATAATTAAATTCGAATATATAAATAAGAATAAGATTAAATTTAAAAAGTATATTGTTGTTATTTTGAATTTATTATATTATAATTTAAATATTATTTATATTGAAATGTAATTTTAATATTATTAATTTAAGAAATTTGTATTCAATAAAAAGACTTTTCTATTGTGGATATTATAAATCATATTTATATTTATCCTACCTTTTTGTGTGATAATTTTATTTGACCTATATTCCTCTAATTTCTTACTTTATTTTGTGTAGAGTATGATGTATTCACCAAAAATAAGATATGATGAATTTTATTTTATCACGAATTTTATCTCGATTGCCAAACATAATTTTAGTATAAATTCGCCATAAATGAAGTGAGTCTTTCTTTTTCTTTGAATCATATCATACACGAGACTAGTTGAATTATAAGGGCTGAGGATGGATTGCGAGCTAAAATACCGATTCGAACCATTGATAAGATCCATATAATCGAACGACTCGAGTCGCTTGGGCTACCGAAATCTGCCCGTATAGACAAAATCCAGACAAGATTTTCGTTTCTTTATTCTTGAACAGACTTTGCAGATTCCGGTTTTCCAAGCAGAACACCCAAAGAGATTCCATTCGCATCACTTTAGTCAAACTACTGATCCCACTCTCCAGTCATCGTGCTTATTTCTTTATCATCCGTACGCCGAGAGAGAGTTGAATATTTTATTGGGCAAAGCATGTTCTGTTTAATTTCGAGCTAGTACAAAAGAACAAATCGAGAGGGGTCAGGTGGCGTTCGGACATGTTCTTCGTGAACCTTGACTAGTCTAATTTATGCGCATTTTTCCGAGTTGGCTTGATTCATTTAGAATTCTACTCTTTAAAAAATCGCAAAAAAAAGGAGAAAACTCTCTTATCGACCCCAAACGAAGGTACTCTTATGAGGCGGCAAGAGGCCGGACTTAATCGGCTCTTTTGTAAAGATGATTAGAAAGGAAAAGGACAGAGGCCGAAGTGATTTATAACTATGGTTTCACAATCTCAATGTTAAATCCCTTTTCGTGCAGCCTGTCGGGCTTCATCTGACGACTTTCGTTCATCCATCGCGCTTCTCCATCCAATAAAGTCACCACCTAGGGCTTATAAAATATCATGTGAACTTTCGAGAAGTCGAAGGCGGGTCTCTACGCTTTTGTGCTAAAATTAAAGAAAAAAAGACAACCTAGTAATTTTATCTTCTTTTTAAAAGAAGTTACAAGCATGCCGAGGCAAAAAAGGAGAAACTCGGCCCGGTGGGAAACGACAGTCGAAGCACTAGAGAAAAAGAAAAGGGAAGGAGCGCCACAAAGTACACGCATCGGAAACATGGAATAGGCAGGCGCCGACACCAATTCTCTTTTCTAAGCTTTTTTTTTTTTTTTTTTTTTGCCCTTTTGTTTGTGTTTTTATTTATTTCTTTCTTTCTTTTGCGTTGCAAAAGAATAACGCAACATAGGCCATCCAGACCTAAGGTCAACAGTCAATAACACTGAAAAAATATTCGCTTTTCATCGGCCGAAGAAACAGAAAATGCGATTCACGCTGTTCCTTTTTTAATTTCTCCTGATCTTACCAAAAGGAAACCTAGGGATCTATTTTATGAATTCTTTAGAATTCATCACAAGAACCTCGTCGTTTGATCTCTAATCAAGTGATCGTAGGACCAAAAATAAGGATTTGAAGCGGGGTTTCTTTGCAAAGCATTCATGTGGATTTATTTGGTCCTTTTTCATTATATATTTATTTATTTTGGTTTAATTGTATTTTCTAGATACGTACGAGATCATTGACCTATGGTGCACGAGATAGGAAAAAAACCGGTCATTAGCAATTTCATGTAAGCGGTCAAGATGGTCTTTTTTCTTTTCCTGGCCAGAGTCAAGAAGGGACTTGTCTGGAATTTACCGAAAAATTAATAATAAAAAGGGAATGGAATATGAAATATCATAAAGGGGTATAAATTCAAAGAGAGGCCCTTCTTTCGCTGCAAATCAGCCCTCACATCACGGTCAAGAGCTAGAGGGGGGATTTCTCATCAAGCTCGAGTTCATCGATTAAGCAAATCGCAATCATTGACCTCATGGGTCTCATGTGAGCCCCACATTCAAATCCCATGAGGTCGACGATTCCATGCATTGATAAATTCGTTGGTCCCTCGATCTGTGGCAAGTATTGCTCCCTCCCTCCCATTGGTTCTTGATTCATGAATTTTGATTCAATGTATAATATAATATCTAAAAATTTTAATATATTCGATGTGATTTCAAAATTCCGACATAATTTGTAATATTATCTCTGAATTTTTATTTTGTTCGATATGACCTATTAACTTTTAGTGCACTATTCAATTTGATTCATAAATTCTATGAATGTAACAATCCCCTAACCCCATTTGAGGTGGACAATAAGAAGGATGTCGGAATCTTATTCTTCCATTAGTTTAAATTCAGAGATAATATTGAACATTTTTGTATAATTTGAGAATTAAATTAAATATTTACAAAAATTCAACGATCACATTATACACTAAACTAAAATTCAGAGATTATTCGTGTCTTTTTTTTTCCAACACAGTCATATTTCTTAGAATTAGCCAAGAAATTCCAATGGATTTCGTTGTCCTTAGGAGCGGTGCGAATCCGACTACCGGGAAATGGGCGCCTATGGACAAGGGAGAGAATCTCTTGTCTTGTGCGAGAGACTTTGGCGTCTTGCTACTCCCGAAAGGCGACAAGAAAAACCAGCTCGATAGTCCCCATCACACCAGCGCTGTCTTTTGTTGTCAGCTACTGGTCACGTCCCGCCAGAGATCCAGAGAGAGTAAAAAAAGCGACAACGATCCAACCGGAAGGAACAGACCGGACAAACGCCGATACGGAACGTGTGGTCGCTGCCCGGCTTTGTCGTCGGGGCGCCATCGATGCCGAAAACCGATCGGGGCCACGAGAGCGAGCGCGACCTGTCGTGTGAAGTTCTTTCTGCCTCCCCTCTCCTATACCCATCTCTCTCTCTCAGTCTCTCTGTCTTCAGCTTGGCCCTTTTCCGATATTTCCTTTCTTCTTCTTCTTCTTCTTGTTTCTTTATTTGGTTCTTTTGCTACCGTTTTGGTAAATTATGGACAGATTTTTATAGTGGAGTTGGAGCTGAGATGCGTCCGGTTTCGTGTAATGCCATGTGATGGGCTCTATAACGAGGCCCTAGCTCTGGTGGTCAAGTCGGTTGGACCGGTAAAATTGAGACCTTAGAAGGTTTCGCAGTGGACTTGCAGATCGCTTGCCAGATGGAATTGACAGTGGGATTTGGACTTTGTGGGGGCGTGCCGTGCGGAGGAGGGTTCGAACCTTGCCGGCCGACCCACTTTGGCTTCTCTTTTGCTTGCTACATTCGACCATTCGAATTTTGTAAATTTCTAATATCTAAAATTTTTTGTTCGAAAGAAATACATAGTCTCTCGAGAATATTAGGAAAACAGTAAAAGAAAAGGAGAAAGAGTCATAAAAAATCTCAAATTATATCTACCGCAATATATTTACCCTAGTAATGGCACAATAATTCTAAACTTATATTCGTTTGGCATATTTACCATCCGTTAACGAGCACAATCAAAAATTTATCTACACGAATGACAAAAAGCATATGGTGTTGGTATAACATGAGTATGGTGTGTACATTGATCCTAGTGGATATTGAAAATGATGTCGTTTTGCCTTTAAAAAAAGAAAAGATTTGATGGAACTTAATAGAAGATGGTAAATATATTACATAGGTAATCTTGGGCTTTTTATGAGACAAGAGAAAGTTCATGATAAATATGTCATAGTGATTATAGCTCGGGAATTTTAATATCATAAAAAAAGTTCAATTTTTTGTCAGAAAAAAAGTTTAAATCAAATGTGTCATGAATGATGTAATTTGGGATTTTTCCTTGTTTCTTTTCTATAGGAAAAATAAAACAGAGGAAAGGCGACAGGTACTAACGTATACGAAAGCGAGACAGGTAAAGAAAATCTCACGTGAAATGGTTGGTGGGTGAGAGAGAGAGAGAGAGAGAGAGAGAGAGAGAGCTTTTCGATGGGGCCAATTTGGTAAAGGCTCACTCGCTATCCCTCGCTGCGATGCGCAATTCGTGGATTGTCGTTTTGGGTTTTGATATGATTGGGGTTTGACTCGTGATGCATCGCTTTGCTTCCTGAAAAGAGAATCCACTTTTCTTGCTCCAAAATTTTAAATTTAACAATTCCGTTGCAGTAATGGGTCGGATCCATTTTTTTGTAAGTTGGCCGTTCAATTCCTCCTTGACGAGCCGTGAAAACCCTTCTAGTCAGTATCTTTATAAACGCTTTGGATATCATATGTCCTTTCCAAAGTGAGAAAAAGCTCTTTCGAAGGGGAATTCTTATTCCATCCACTCTCGAGCTTCTTAGGTTCAGAGTGATATTGGGTGCACTAAAACCAGCTTGCTGAAATGATGCAATAAATGTCATGATAAATTGTAATCGGACCTTTTGATAATAAGTGGACTGCATTCTTCATGTGTAAGTGTTAGTGATATTAGGGATGTTAGTGATATTGAGATATTTAAATACCTGTTAAAGATATTTAGGATATTTCATTCAATTTTAATAGTTATTTTGATTATACTAAATTATGTAATATCTCATATGATTTCCTTTGATTTATTTTATCTAAGTCTATAAATAGGCTTACTCTTTTTAATATATATAGAATTTTTCTATTTTATATTTAACTAAAAGAATTCATCCGCATTGTTAATATTAAAGGTAAATCACTGTTATTGCACCTAAGATTTTCCTTTTAACCATAGAATTTCTAAATCAACGTCATTTTAGTGGTGGATATCACGTGAATCCTACAATGAGGCTTCGATTAAATTTCGTTTAAATACACGTAATAGGTTGTTCTTTTTTTCTTTTTTTTTTCCAGAAATGTAACAGGTTGATTAAGTAAAGGGGACAACAAAGAGACAAAAACAAGCGACCAACTTCAATGCTATGGGTCTCGTCTTGCATCGAAAGGTGAACCAACCTACTACGCTAGTTAACGATGGACTTTGCTAGGTCGGGACAATATGATCTTCACGGATGTTGAATTTTGTGGGAGGATGCAAAGTGGCATTGATGTTAGAAGTGAGGAGTTTTTTTTTGGGTATTACACAAAAACAGAAAAGTTTGGACTTATTTATTTTTATTTGGCATCAAAACAAACATATAATAGTGATTTTGCTAGGTACTTGAATTTTCTTTCCTGCCCCATTATCTCTCTTCTCAAGCATAACGTCAGCATACGAGTCTCTCAATGGATTAAGAGTTCTCCGACCAAAAATAAAAAAAATAAAATTAAGAATTCACCGAGAAAATTTTACTAAATGATGGGGGCAAACGCATGTGATGCGTGTCATGTCATCAAGTATGCATACGATAACTAATAATGATACACAGAGAAAACAAAATAAAATAAAAGGTTTGGCAAAGATTAAGAGAGGACTTTTTCTTATCTTGATTTCCGTTTCTGCCCAATTTCAGGAAACTAAAAATTTTCTGAGCTTCACTTTGTTCTACTAGAAGGGGATTAAAAAGAAGGTAGAGTTGAGTGCATTGGTTTCGCGAAAAACTTAAAATTTAGAGTGATTGGTTATTGTCATTTTGAAAAATTAATCAATTGAAAATGCTCTCATCATTCACAAAAATTTAGAACTGATTATTTTCATAGGGATGCCAATGTTCTTCATTCATTTATTTTTGTAAGCGACGAGAACTATTATTTTTGCAAAAATATTTTCTAAATCTCGAGTTCTCCAATAAACTAAAGGCTTAGGGCTTCGTTTGTTTTGTAAAATTTGAAAATTTTGAAAAATATTTTTCTAAACATAATTTCTTGTATCAATTGATATAATTAGTGAATGAAAAATATTTTCATCATCGGCAATAATTTATATCTAAAAAATTTCGTGAATAATAAAAATATTTTTCGTTAATTCATTTTTTTAATTAACACAATCAACCATTTTTAATAAAATGATTTGAAAATCATTTATTTTGAAGTTAGGGTTCCGTTTGTTTTGTTGAAAATAACTGATTTGGAATTTTTTTTTTTTTTTTTTTAAGGTTGGTCATTTATATCTCTTGAAATAATTAGTTAATAGAAAATGTTTTCATCATCAACAATAATTTACGTTTAAATATTTTCGTGAATGATAAAAATATTTTTTATTCATTTTGCAAGCGAAACAAGCGACTATTTTGTGTTCACATTGTGCAAGTTAATCATATTAGGCTACGTTTATTTCATGAAAAAAGAAAGGAAAAGAAAAGAAAACGTATCTAGTACTACCGGAATTCTTCCGACTTGCTAAAAACATGGATGATGAGCCTAATTGAACTTGGATTCAGGCTCAGCTAGCTCCGTTTCACATTACTTACTACATGGCAAGGACTTAATTGAAATTGGATTCGAGCTTTGTATCATTCGATTGCGTAGAAAAAGGATTTGAAAAGCTAAGTTCACTTTGCTGTTATTCATAAAAAAAACAAAGTCTGGGAGAAAAATGTTTGATTTGAAAAGCTAAGTTCACTTTGCTGTTATTCATAAAAAAACAGAGTCTGGGATCTGCAGGGGTTTCCATTGTCGGCGGGGTGCGGGGTTCTGGGTCATTAAAAAAAAAAAAAAAACAATGTTTGTGTTGGTAATGGATCGTGATTTGAGCTGTTCTGATGATTTAAGCTCGTGTCTTTGCCGATTGCGAGGATTCGAAACGAATTGTTGTTCCAATCCTCTCGCGAATTAAACTCGTCGGCCGAGTCGTGCACGACGTGTTACATGTTTTGTCTGAATGTCTTCAATGTTGATTTGCTCTCTGTTACCGGTCAATGCGTAGAGCATTGTGGCATGAATGACGGGCTGTCAGTTGATGTGGCATTGTTATGGTCACAAACTCATTCTTTCCGAATCGGAAACCATCACATGTGAGTTCGATCCAATCTCGGTAGCACCGAACATGTGCTGAGAGCAGAGAGACGTTCAAAGGCTAACAAAAAGAGATTGGTAAATGGTTTTAATGAACTATTTACGGATTTAGCAATTGCTTCAATGCAAATCGCAAGTGTCCTTTTCAGCATTGCTCAAAAACACCGATAAATTTAAACAAGAGAAAATAAATGTCACATTCATTCCGTAAATTGATAAGTTTGGCTTGAATGGACCGACATATGAGAATTCACTGATTACTGGCAAGCTTATCCCAATGTTAGCGATATCGGCAAGAAGCTGAAATCCATCCATGCCAGGCATGTGAACATCCATCAGGACAATGTCGAACCTACCCTTATTCTCTTGAATCATCGTCGATAGCGTGTCCTCTCCTCGCTGGCACTCGGTCACTGGAAGAACACATTATACATATGATACGTGCAGATTCTTGGCTGAACTATGGGCATAAGACGCATTCCAGTATCAAACTTCTCCTCTCGATATCATTTAAACTGTCCACCTTCAGGCACAAGCATAACGAATCGGCCTTCGTCGTCTCTTTCTTCGTTTTATAAAATACAAGAGTCGGTTTCTAAGATTTTATCTGTAGTGTTAGATGGGAATTTGAGTTCGTCCGTGCCTCTGCTGGAATAAAAAATCTGGTGGCAATTTGGACATCAACCCGCGATCAAGAAAGCTAATTCCTCGACTACTTCGAGTACACAGGCGAGAATGATCTCTTCTGCAGTTCAGTCGCGGTGATTAATTATACGTACTGTCAGTAATACCGCAGAATCGACTCAGAAAACAACAAAACAGCGCTCATTATTGTACAATATTATTGTAGACACGAAGTGGAAGTAATAATAAAGAAAACACGATGCAGCGCAGTGAAGTTACCTCGGTACGAACAATGTTGGAGCATCTTCTCCAGAAGGTGGAGACAGGTGACAATTTCGTCAACCGCGAGAACCCTTAAACCCTTTGGGAATTGATCACCATCCTTGCTCAAAACATCACTATTCTCGCGGTGGGTCAACCCTCTGGGAATTGATGAAAGGGACTCTGGACAGGAGAGAGACAGGACTTGGCACTGACTAACGATATTTATACCATGGGGCAAGCCTCGAGCTGAGGATGGATCGAGTCGCTCTATTTCCTGATTCGAGGCGTTCTTTTCTTCATGGTGTTTCGAAACAGGAAATAACCAGGAGGAAAGGGTGATTAACATAAGAGAGAATCGATATGATCTGCGCCTTGCAAGATCAAATGTTTCTTGGTCTGCACTACTCGTAGGAAACTTGGTATTGAACCGACAGTGAGGATAAATACTTGGTCTGGTGATTAAAAACAATTGATGTGGAATTTGATATTGTACAATGGCACGAAGCGGGCCGTCGGGATTCTCCTGGCTCTCTTTGTATGACGGGCTTGACGAACGAGAAGTCGTCCCCGTTGCCAGTTCCCTCCTCTAGATGGGAATCGTTGATCTCTATAGGATGGTCGTCGTCATCGTGATCTGCCGGTCGACGACGTCGGCATTATAATCGAACATTTCGTGGTCATCGTACGTGTACGAGTGGGTTGAGTGCCCAGTGGTTTTGAAGCGGCGGAGGGCCTGCCCGGAGGCTTTTGCGACCGAGGGACTCGGGCTTGGGCTCGCGCTCTCGCCAAGGATCATGGCAGCGGATGAGTTGGCTTTCTGAAGGTGACCGACAAGCCCATCGACATGACAGTAGGGGGAAAGTCCGCGCTAAATGTCCATTGAACGGGGTCTCACCTTTCAGAGTCCAATCTCATAGTCGCGAGTTGAAGGGCAAGGGCCTCATGTCCCACTTACTAAAGATTCAGAAAACATTAAAACCGAGCGCCCTGCAATGACAATCCAAGACCTTCTTATTAATACTTGAAATTTATTAGTATATAGGAGGAAAAAGTTATCTGACTCAAGGGGTCAATGATAGGCAAAATCAGGCCTGGCCGGACCAGTTTCGTTAAATTGGACCGGACCGAGAATCGATGACCTTCAAAACCGACAAATTTAGGCCCATTGATTTTAAAACTTTCTCCCCTTTCCGCGTCGCAAACAACGCGAGAGTTGCTTAGCAGCTTCGATTCAGCGGCAAAAATCCATTGCAGAGCATGGAGGAGGCGATCCCCTTCAAGAATCTCCACAGCAGAGAATACCAAGGTCACAAGAAGAAGGCATGTCCTCCTCCGCGTGCGCGGTTCCATTTTTTTTTTTTTCCCTCCGAGTCCTTCGGTCGGTTGTTCTTGGGACCGTAAGCGAACGCGCTGACGAATCGCGTTCCCGCGAAACGCGGAAAAATGGTGTGATGGCAGGTGCACTCGGTGGCTTGGAACTGCACGGGGACGAAGCTCGCGTCCGGCTCCGTCGATCAGACGGCTCGGGTTTGGCACATCGAGCCTCACGGTCATGTGAGTCCCCCGCTCCCCGGTTTCGTCTCTCTCCGCTTTTGTCTGATTTGTCGTCAGTTCGTGCACCGTTGAATCTTGGAGTGCTTTTCTTAGAGGTACATGCCTAGGGTTATATGTGCGTCCTTTTGAAATTTCCTCGTTAGGTTTTTCGGTAGAAGTGGTGAAGGACTGGGACTGCGAGGTAGAGAGGGAGTTAGGGTTATGTTAGAAGGACCAGCGTTTAGCACAAGTAGAAAACCTTAAACGATCGTGCCTATACTTTCACCTTCTTTGCAGGCAAGCTTCAATTTTGTGAACACCCTTCTAGCTGAAGTACTGAAATGCTTAACCTGATCTTTCTCTAGATTAAAAAAATAAAAAAGAACAAGTAATTAGCAACGACTAATCCGTTATATCTTCACTGTAGGATGCTCGAATTAGAGCCATAAAACTTTCCGCCTTGTCAAGACTTGAGCGGCCTTCATTTCATTCACTGTGAGATTTTGCTCCCATGGTGTCGAGGAAACTGGTCTTGGCTTGCAGTAGGACTGATGAGGACTGATGAGGACTGGGGTTAGGGGCAGGATTGGATTTTTGTATGAGGCATTTATTTGCTAAAGTATGGCATTACATCATTTAGTTGCTAGAAGTGATTATGAAGAATGTTTATCCGCCACGTACAGGGTAAGGTCAAAGATATTGAATTGAAAGGGCACACTGACAGCGTGGATCAGCTATGTTGGGATCCGAAGCATGCGGATTTAATTGCAACAGCATCAGGTGACAAGACCGTACGGCTGTGGGATGCGCGGAGTAAGTGATTGCACTGTTTCCACCATCTTCATTTCATTGTTACTTTCTAGTTCTTTTGAAATTTTACCTTCATTTGGCTTCGGTGGATGAGCACAACTGACTATGTATTGACCATGTTCTGGTATTGTCGGTTATCATCAATTAGCGAGAATCCTTTTTTCTATGATAGAAACAGTTTTCTGTTTGTAATTCTATAAATGGGACGCATCCTCCGTGAAGTCTTTATGTAGGGGTGGTGCCCCCTTGGTGCACATTTCCTTGATGCAATTTGTTTATCCTTCAAAAGAATACTTCACAATGTCATTTCTTTATTCCAAATCTACATCTTTCAATTTTACCCTGCAGACAGAAATCTGATAAATTAAGCCCAACAGTGGCATGCAGAGGATATCTGATGATTTTGGTTATGTATGCTCTGGGACATACAGGTGGAAAATGCTCACAGCAAGCTGAACTTAGTGGGGAAAACATCAACATAACCTACAAACCTGATGGAACACACGTGGCAGTTGGTAATAGGGTATGCTCTTGTTTCTAGGAATCTTTTAGTCATCGAGATCCAAAAATATATAACCATCTCGTCATTTAATGTACCCAGCATATATAAAAATTTCAATCCATTCTTGCTCTATGTAGGATGATGAGCTAACGATTTTGGATGTTCGGAAGTTTAAGCCAATTCACAAGCGGAAGTTCAATTATGAGGTAATCCTGTTTAACAGACATAGCAAACTTTGGCAAGTCTTCTATGATATATGGTTACTTCGAATGAACTTTAGCTGTGTGGCATTTTCTTAGTGAGTTTTGAGATATAATTTGGGGAAATTCTTGGCATATGATTTGGGCAAATATTTGATATGAGATGTGTTGGAACTTTGGTGCAGAATGACTTATATAGTCTCCCATGTTAAATGAACTGCACTTTCATTTCGTCTGTTCATGATTCCACTGCAATAATATAGATGAGCAGCTGACTATTTCTTTTCAAATGATGTCTCTGTAGCTGACTTATCATATCCTATGTTATGGAACATTTGAACTTGTCTGTAGTGAAATAAGGACAGTTTTCTGCACCATGATTACTGACACTGATTGTGATGATATACATCTATACTGCCCTTCACTTTGTTTGGTTGACTAGTCGACCTGACCATTGATTGCTCCTCCAGGTAAATGAAATAGCATGGAACACGTCAGGAGAGATGTTCTTTTTGACTACGGGAAATGGTGCGATCATTTTCTATCCTGTCTACTTTTTATTTTCAACAGGCAAAAGAGCGTGTTCACCTAGCAAATGTATGGTATTGACTTCTTTATGTATTTTAATTATGTTATATACTGCTGCCTGTTGAACTGCACCAGGTACTGTGGAAGTATTAGCATACCCATCTCTTCGACCAGTTGACACCCTTATGGCTCACACTGCTGGGTGCTATTGTATTGCAATTGACCCAGTTGGAAGGTGTGCATAAAGCTGCTTTTTTCTCTTCAAATTGTACCTCCTTATAGACAGTCATGGTTCTTGACATCTTATTTGTGTTTTCTAGTTGAATTTGCATGGATTAGTGTGTCTGTCCAGAGTTTAATGCTCGATCGAACTATTGCCTTCACTCTAATGTGTATATTCTTTATTGTGTGTAACCTGTCTGCTACTATGATCTAGACACTGACTAGAGCTTCATGTACCGATTATTGTCCCCTTTTGAATTGAGTGAAAGATGCTTATGTCCTTCGATGATGTGGATTCCGTCTCCTGTGGGGTTGCTTTGAAAACCCAAGCTAAATCCAACCATTTTTTTCCATGAATTGGGGTCGGCAGAACTGTTAACTAAATCCGCCTGATTGTTTATGTTTTGTTCACGAACTGTATCTAATAGAGGACTATATCTTTGAGAGGTCTTGCTTAATGGGTTTGGAATATCTGATTCACCGTGGTTTTTAACTGTATCTAAAGTCTCTAATATATTGGAAGTCAATATTCTTTGTGGTTAAAAATTCTAAGACCAGCATTTGACAAGATTATTTGTAATCATCTCACAGTTCATTTTTATGTTACTTGCCTGAAAGTGTTAACAGATAATGCCCCTGCCTATGCAGAGTCTCTGATGGGCATTATGCTCAAGCTCCTTTCCATATCTGCAGGTATTTTGCTGTTGGAAGTGCAGATTCCTTAGTGAGCCTGTGGGATATCTCTGAGATGCTCTGTGTGAGGACTTTTACAAAGCTTGAGTGAGTGCTTCAATAATTTATGTTAATATTTCATTAAGGGCGTGTAATGGTCACCTGCTATGCTGTGGATAAGATTGACCCTCTTTCCTTTTGCAGGTGGCCCGTAAGGACGATAAGCTTCAATCACACTGGAGACTACATTGCTTCTGCCAGTGAAGATCTGTTCATTGACATTGTATGTTTAAGTGAAACTGTCTTTTGTGGTCTCATTCTCTACCTGGCTGCAAAACTTAGGTTTTTGCATGTAAATCTCATTAAAAATTCATCCACCAAAAAATTGCATGAAAGTTTCAGTCTTGATGAGCATTCTCCTGCAAAAATTTGACAAATTAAAAATGGTAATTTGGTTCTTGTCAATGACGGAATTCATGTTGCTGGGAACAGTCAAATGTTCAGACTGGACGGACCGTGCACCAAATTCCATGCCGAGCTGCAATGAACAGTGTGGAATGGAATCCTAAATACAATTTACTTGCGTATGCTGGGGATGACAAAAACAAGTATCAGGCAGATGAAGGTAATCTTAACCCGAACTTAGCAGCAATATCTTTATTCCGGTGACTGGTGTTGGCTCTAATCTGTTTTCACCCTTTTACTTCAGGTGTTTTCCGGATATTTGGATTTGAGAGTGCATGAGGTTTCAGAGTATGCCATTTGTGGGGTGTAATGATTTAAGCACAAAAGTTGCCAATTTCGTGTTTGCTTAAGATTTTGTGTACACATTCAAATTCTCTCTTGTACGGCATAAATCTATGGCTCACTTTGCACGTCTGTTTACAAAGGAAGAGCGGGTTCTTTCTTACCAAGAATTTATTCTTACTTTCACCCTTTTACTTCAGGAGTTTTCTGGATTTGAGAGTGCATGAGGTTTCAGAGTACCCCTTTTGTGGGGTAGCACAAAAGTTGCCAATTTCGTGTTCGCGTATCTTGTGTACACATTCAAATTCTCTTATGTACGGCATAAATCTATGGCTCACTTGCAAGTAGTTCTTTGCACGTCTGTTTTACAAAGGAAGAGCGGGTTCTTTCTTTGATCTTTACCAAGAATTTATTCTTACTTCACGAAGGTGTTTTATAAAGAGTTGGAATTTTGTGATGAATTCAGAACAGGTTTGGCCAGCAAGTCATAGAATTGTTGTTGCAAAACTCGGAAAAAAATGTCATTCAACACGATACAGCCCTTCGGCCCTCAAATGAAATATCTGGATATAGCTCTTGTAAAAATAAAGCACACAGGCTGTGTTGCTTTGAGTAATTCCCGTTGCTTTGAGTCATTCTCATTTGGGATCTCGTTCTTCAAAAGCCCTAAGAAGCGTGGTAAGAATATAACGCAGGCATTGCTTGGGGCAGGAGTAGCCGATTTCGTGTCATCTCGAGCAGCATCGGACCCAGTTGCTTCATCCCCCGAGAGGTCATGGATTAAGAGACGGTGAGAGCAAGGCATCAATTTCCGGCAAAAAGATCTCGCTCTCTGCCGAGTCTCCAGCTCTGACGTCCGACTCTAAATGATGTCAAATATCTGCAATGTAAATTAAAATGGATACTAGATCAAAAGCCATTATTATTATTATTACCTTTGTTTTGGCTGGAACCCATCTTCCCAAAAGGGAAGCGCTTTCAATCGCTGATCAGAATTGTTACCTTCCCCTGGTTTTTCGTATTCACCTTATATGCGAATCGGGAAATTCGCTCCCCGTGCTAACTCAGACTCCGGCGGCGATAGGGCAGCTCAGCAAAGGATGAATTTCGAAGCGGGGGCCACCAGACCTGTAAAACAGAGGAGACCCACGGTGACCGCGTTCTGAGAACACCAGGTGAGAGGCCTCCACTTGATCTCGACGCTGGAGCTCTTCATCCTCTTCCCGATCGTCGGCTCCTTGGACAGGTCGAAGCTCGCCCCTTTCATCCTCAGCTCCTGCACGCACCTCCCGAGCGCCCGGTTATCGCTCCTCTCTCTCTGCAACTGCCGCGATGCCTTCCAGTACCGGCAGAGCTTCACCTGCACCAAGCTCACAAACACAAGGGAAGTGCACAGTGACAGAATGGTGGGCAGCCACCATTTCTCGCATGCGCTGCGGTGGTGGTGGTCGTCAGTGGAGTTAACGGAGGACGTGTACAAGAGGGTCAAGAAGAACCCATGAAAGACGAAGAAGGAGAAGCAGAGCTGGAAGATCTCGCGCCTGGCCGAGTCGAGCCGCGCCTCCTTGAGCGCAGCCCGGCGGCCAAAGAGGGCCTCCTCCCTCTGCCAGAGCTTGAGCAGGAGGAGGTGGCCCGGGCTCCGGGAGATCTCCATCAGTGGGTGGTGCTGGATGGCGGCGAGCGTCGAGTTCGCGGCCGAGGAGAGCTTCTCCCGGTGCTCCTCGTCGACTGGGATCTCGATCACATGGGCATCTATCGTTTCGGAAGCCATGAAAACAACTGCAATCTAACAGAGCGAGGAATTGATCAGAATGCGGCAAGCACAGACGTCGCGCGCGGATCGAAAATAGGAACTTGAGAAAAGAAAAGAGGTTGAGATCGGAGAAGTTCTTGATCGGTGATCGGAAATGGAAGGGAGAGGGAAGAATATATAGAGAGAGAGAGAGAGAGAGAGAGAGAGAGAGAGAGAGAGAGCGAACGGGGGCGAACGTGAGCTTTTGCAGCACGAGTCCGCAAACGGGTGCGCGTTTCGCTCGCAACGGTCATATTTTCGCTCCGCCGATTAATAAAATTCGATCCCGATCCGTCAACGGTTACTCCATAAAATCAGAGTAGGATCCGGTTTGCGGCCCAACGCATCTTTAAGGGCCCAATCACTGGCCAGGCCCATCATTCGATGGTCGAGTATTATCGGAAATATTAGCGTTTTCGACACGTGAAATCGAACGGGAATTTATCGCGAAACTTTGTTTATATATTTCGTGGATCGATCTTAATGAGTTTAAACACGAATCATTGACGCTTTTTTTTTCTTTGCGTTAATCACGCGTTGACTTTTGAGCACCAGACTTATAATTCTGCTTTATTTTTACTTTCGAAACAAGTTGTCGTCTCGGGAGGGATAACGAAATTCGTGAAAACCACTTTTTTCCTTTCTCTTAATTTGGGTTATGCATAATAAGAAACCAAAATTCAAAAGCTAGGTATTTTTGTGTGGGGAGACTTCCCACTTGTTAGCACCCTAAATTATAGTGACGGACTCATTGATCTCAAACCTTCCGATCGCGAGTGGTGCGGAATAATTATTAGCTCAAATTGAAGATTTTTCTAGAATATGTGAGACCCTTGTGATAAAAAGCCTAGAGGAGTCATTCAATGGCCGCCTCCCCCTACTCCTTTTACCGATTAAAAAAATAAAATGAAAGAATCGAACTTTAAAGTTTTCAAGTTTCATAGAGTTTTCTATTGTCATCATTAATTCACATGTATATTAGTGGTCTCACGTGATAAAATTGCATGAAAATGAAATTCGAAAAAGTCGGCTATAAAAAAATGAAAATCTTCTGCAACGACCTAAATCGTGATAAATATATTGATCAGATTAGATTATTATGCTCGTGCATAAAAAACCTTTGGAAAATTTACAATTACAAAGATCTCTCCTCCGGTCCAAGAAATGAGAGGATAAACCGGTCGAACCCGGTCGGATCCCACCAGACCAGCGGTGTCCGGTACTGGGTGAAAAGAAGCGTACCTAAATGCTGGGTGGGGGCCCCCCATTCCCGCCTCATGGTGTAAGTGCTGAGGTCATCGCGGAAAAAGTTCGACGGATCCGTTCAAAGGCCACACAGTTGCCACGTCACCAACGCACCCCCGGGCGGGTGCTTTTGGATCCATTTGCAACCCCCACCAGACTCCCATTCTCTCTTTCCTCACCCAACGCATAATAATGTCTAGTTTCGAATTCCATTTGCTTAAGGAGAAAGGCCAAAAAGTAACTAGAAATCTTAAATTATGCAACTTCCACGTATTTATTTCCCAACCCTTTTTTTTTTATCACACCAAAAATTCACAAATTTAGATTTACGTAACATATTTATCCTAATCTTTTTTCGTAACCCAAAAAATCCCAAATTTATATTCCTAAAAATTTGGTGTTGCATAAGTATAATTTTGGGATAAATGTTTTAAGGTTGTTGATGTCAAAAGGAAGAAGTTAAGGATAAATATATCACGGTTGGCAAAGTTTGAAATTTTTGCGACTTTTTTCTTAACAAAAAATGGATAATCTGAAAATCATTTTAAAGAAAATCTTAACTTGTATCGCTCATAATAATTAATGAACGGAAAAATTTTCATTGTCTATGAAAATGGTTAGATGATGAAAACATGCTTCATTGACTAATAATTTAGCGACACAAGGCATGACTTTTTAAGGAGTTTTTTTCTTTCCAAATAATCCATTTTTCTCGAAATAAATGGAACTTATAAAAATATAATTTGTTGCTTAAATAAATGGGTTGTAGTTAGGTATGAATACAGAGTCCTAATATAATTTCTAATACTAGTTGTACATTTTAAACTGAGCTCGTCCAACTTTTTAAATTGAATATTCGACTTCTCAATTTATTCCGATTCATTTGTATTGTGTGTCTTTAAGATTTTAGGATGGATTATTTTTTTTTTCTCTTTTTGATTGGTAGGATGGATTAATTGCCACATGCGAAAACCGGCTTGGACAACACGATAACCCAAAGAGAGATGATATCAGCAAAGGCCTTCGACATGATGTTGAAAAACACTGGCCTAAAGCTCGAGGGTCTCGACCTGAATTGTCCCTCAAGAAATCCCCCCCAAGAGAAAAAAAAAAAAAAAAAAGAGGAAAAAAAAACTGTAACCATAACCGGCGATCGTTTGACCGGACCGCGGGAAGTCAGTATGAAACGAGAGGGCTGTCCCCACCGGGTAGCTCCGGTTGCCGGTGAAGCCACCTGGCCCCGGCTCACACGTCCATCATCACCACCTCCGTCTCTATATATAAACCGAAAAATCACTCTTTTCTTTCTATCTCTTATTTTCTCTTTCTTCTTCTCTCTCATATTTCTTGTCCGGAAAGAAAGTGAGCAGAAGAAAGAGTCAATTCGCACACTCCGCTATAAAAATTAACTCAGCGAAGGAACTCCTCAGCTCTCGCGAAGACCTCAATTACGCTCGTCGTCATCGATTCCGATTGTTGCGCCGGATTGGATCGCGCCGGTGACGGCGGAAGGTGGAGGAATGCATCTGTACAATGCGTGGCTGCCACCGCCGGTGGCGGAGGAGACGAAGAAGGAGCGGGAGTCGTTCGCTTGGGCCGTCCGGTCCGTCCGCGAATCGTACCGCCCCGACGATCCCGACTCCGTCTACTCCACTCTCAAGTGGATTTCCGTCCTCGAAACGTGAGCGCCCTCTGTCTCCTCCTGTCATTTCTTCCTTTTTTGTTAGTTCGATTTCTTCTTTTGTTGCTCTCTTCGCTCCTTTTGTGGTTGACGATGGACTGCGATCGTTGTTGCTCGTGCTCGTATGCTTCGAGTCGGCTCTCGTCTTGGGTGAAATCATCCGTTGATTGAGATATAGGGGAAGAAGCTGCAATTTAGCGATGGACCGAGTCGGCGAGTGCTGTTGATGCTATTACTGTCTTCATCCGTGGTTGAATGCAGTTTGAGATGAAACTTGCTGAGCTCAAGTGTCGTCAACGGAATTGATAACTCCGCGTTTTGACTCTGACTGAGAGAACAGTGAGCTCAACGAGAGGATGCCTCCCGGAATGGTTCTTCCGTGGAGGACGATTGATTGTATTGCATGGGATGTTTTCATTCTTGAGTGGATATATAGGATAGAAATTTCCAAAATAATTATTTCGGAGTCACAAAAGTAATGAATCAATCTGTCGATTGTGTTCAGTGGTTCATGAAAGTGATTATATCTGACTTTTTCATTTTTCATTGGTTCGTTTTATTTAGCTTGAAGCTCACTGCCTAAAAATGTGATGAGATGCCTGTGGTAGATAATTACCTTAGGCCAGTGCTTCACGCTGACTTAACTTAGTCCTGTCAATCATTTTTTAACTGGTCATGCTTCCACTTATCATCGCATCTGCAAATGAACCAAGGAGCAGCTGTCCCTGCCATTTATGAAGAGCGAACGGAAAGGAAACTTCTTCACAGCTTTGCCAATTGAAGTGAATCATCTTCTAGTGTTGTGGAAAGGAAAATAATTTTTTTTATGATTTAGGATTACGATGGCTGCAATTTTCCCTTCCAATTCTTTGAAGTACTTTGTACCTTTTGAATCATAGCTATTGAATTACTGAGTCTTTGCTCAAGAATTTGGTTCTAGGAACTTTTTTCTCTTCTGAATTACTTAGAAAATTTTGAAGAGAGGAGTCCATTATTCTTCATGAATTGCTATAATATTATCAGAAGTAGCCAATCAGATGTTATTTAGTTTGGTTACGCACATCTCTTTCATGGCTATTATGTGATTTTTGCTTTATCCGTCTGTAGTTTCATAAAGGCGAAAAGTGAAGTAGACCTGCAAGATGTGGCTGCTCTTGTGGATGTTGGCTTGGAATTGTTCCTTAAATCACAGAATAAGCTTTATGCTCAGGTGGTCCCTTTGCAGTTGCAGCACCTGTAGATTTGTCACCATCTTTTTTAGTTGCGGTTACAAACGTTTGCTGACTATCATCTCTGTGAATCAGGTGAGATGGGGAAACATTATAGTCAGGGTGCTTAATAAGTATCGGAAGAAGTTATCTCTGAAAGTTATGTGGCGACCCTTATACGATACTCTTATCCATACACATTTTACAAGGTGAGCATTGTTCATAAACATGTCAGATTTGTGGAATGCACAGATTATCATTCACATGTTAAAACTGTGCTTTACTGATAGAACTTCATTACTATTGATACGAGAATGATTTTTTCTAGACAGTAGAATGTTTTCTTATCTCGTATAGTTTTGGAAGCATATATAATTGTTAATTTGCCTAGAGATTGCACTTTTTTTCCCCAAATTATCACAGTTTATAGGTAATTTGTATGCACAGAGTTTTCCTCGACTCAGGCTCTGCATGTCCATCCACACCTTTTTCTCCTTCTTATTAATCAATTTTATGTAATTTTGTTCTTTACTTTGAAATTTGTATTGGCAACTTGTAGGAGCACTGGCCCAGAAGGTTGGAGATTGAGACAAAGGCATTTTGAGACTGTCACTTCCCTTATTCAATCTTGTCGGAGATTCTTCCCGCCTGGTTCTGCCCTTGAGATTTGGTCCGAGTTTAAGTGAGTTTCTGAGGATTCCAAGTTAACTTTCTCATCCTCTTTAAGTTCCTTGATGACATGGAATACTATTGTTGAAAGTCTGTTGATGATTCCGAGAAATTGTCATTCTGTCTCTTTGTTTAGCATTATAAAAAAAGTACATGAGGGCAATTTATTGCTAAGAAAATGCATGTCAATTGTATTTGCTGTGTTTTACTTAAAAATTGTAGCTTATGACAAACTGGTTGAACTAATGCTGAAGAGTCTCAGTTTGGATTTTGATTAAACAGATAACAGGTTCTGGTCAAATTTTTGTTTAGCTAGGTGTTTCTAGATTTATACGTGTTCTGTTTTCTCTATTTCTTTTGATTGTTGAGGGAGATTGAGCAATCTCTTTAGTCTTTCCATGAGACAAAAAACTTTAAACTTTGACATGCTGTTGCATATCTGGATGAGTGTATAGTTTTTACTTGATAAGACTGCTGTTATAGACTATGCTGGAATGATATCGTGACTTTTTCTCTTACCTTTTCTGGATTATGATTTTAGCTTTCATCAATTTGGTATGCTAATTTCAATGCCTGATTTTGTGATCTCATTTGCTCAAAGCAGACAGTTGTTTATTCTCTAATTTACTCAGCCTCACTAACTGTTATCGGTTTTTTTTTGGTTTCTGTTTTTTGATTAACCAAACTTGCAGATGCTTACTTGAAAACCCTTGGCATAATTCATCCTTTGAAGGTTCTGGCTTTGTTAGACTCTTTCTTCCTACAAATATGGATAACCGGGAGTTCTTTTCAATGTATGGTAAACTAAATTCCCATAGTTTATTCTCTTACTACTTGTGGGTGATGGAAAAGTTATTCTCTTGCTTGCATTGCAGGGAGTGGATAAAAAATTGTATAGACCTCTGGGATGCTGTACCAAACTCCCAATTCTGGAACAGTCAATGGGCTGCAATCATAGCGCGTGTGATTAAGAACTACAACTTTATTGATTGGGAGCCTTTCTTGCCTGCTCTCTTTGCTAGATACTTGAATATGTTTGAGGTGCGTGTGTGAAACTTTGAACCTAATTAAAAATGACTTCTGGATCATTATGTTTCACGAATGTAGTGATTAAGGGTGTTAAAAGGCTTTGGATGTAATGCTCTCCCTGGAAATGCTGGCCACAATTTTTTAATTGACAAGGAACTCCACATTAGAGATGGCATTAGAGTTGGTGACCTTGACTTTGATGGTAGAGAGTTTGTGATTGGTGGCTAATTTACCATTTGGATAAAATGAATATGGGTGGAAATGTGGTGTTCAGAACCATTTGGCAATATTACCAGTGAGAAAGGAAGAGGACTGAATCTTCTGAAAGCAAAATATGAAGCTAGCTAATTTTTCTTGGATAATGACAATATGCTTTTGAAAGATTTTGACCCATACATTATTCCGGCTTTTAAATTTTGGGGAGAATTATTCTTCTATTTAAATAGTTACCTCATAATGATTGTTTGCATTTCTGTATGAAACTACTTGATATGATATAGAGCTAAAGGTGGAGACTGAGGAATTAGGATAGATCTTTTTTGACTGAAGCAAGGCAGAGGCTTCCATCATTGTTCCCCTGAGATATACTGCTGAACAAACCACTCCCACTTAGGTTGGAGGATGGAAGATTGGAAATGGGATAACAAAGAAGTATGTTTGCTTTTGCAATATCATGTGTTAGTTTGCTTTAAGTAACATGGACATGCCGTGACTCTCTTCCATATCATGTCTAGAAGTGGGGGGTTCACTGAATGGTGTTCATGGTTGTTGGCTCGTATTGCATCATGTGATGCTTGGAAGGCCTGCCCCTTCATGAAGTTATAATTAGGAAATAGCCTGTGTGCTTGAAAAAAATTCAATGAAAGAGAATTATTTTGGTGTCATTGAAGGTAAATTTGAGTTTGCTATGTTCATCTCTCTCTCTGAAATCTGAAAAAAAATGGTCTCCTCTCTCTCTCTCTCTCTCACACACACACACACACACAGTTGTAAGTATTTTGAAGTCTTAAATTCTATGCTTCTTTCTGGCATTTTTAGGTTCCTGTGGCAAATGGAAGTGCATCGTATCCTTTTTCGGTTGATGTTCCTAGATATACAAGGTTTTTGTTCCCAAACAAGACGACTACACCTGCAAGGGCCATTGCAAAAGCAATTGTAAGTTAGTAGAATTCCCTGCAATTTATGATTGTCCTCGAGTTCATATATGTATGTCCAGTTTTTAATGCATTAACTGTTTCTGCTATTGCAGGTTTATTCGTTAAAACCAGGAAGTTCTGCCCAAGAGCACTTAGAGAAATTGATCAACCTCTTGGAACAGTTTGTTTTCTGGGGCTTATACTCCTCATTGTTCTTTCTGTGTGTGGTTAAATTCTATTTGAAGTTCTTCATCATTTTAAATTTACAGGTATTACCATCCATCTAATGGGGGCCGTTGGACTTATTCACTGGAACGCTTCTTGTTCTATATGGTTGTTACATTCCAGAAGCGCTTGCATTGTGAACAACAGTAAGGTTTCAAATTTCAATGCTTAAGACTTTGGATGTGTTTTCCTCCCTCTGCAAGGTCTGTGCAGTTCTAAGTGATCATGGTACAGGAACTTGGACAATAAGGGAGCAACTGAACTGGCCCTAGGGAAGCCAGAGAGGAAATCTTTTGTCAGTGCAATGCTGAGATTAGTTGATCGTGGCCAATATAGCAAGAGTGAGCATCTATCTGAGACAGTTGCTGCAGCAACTTCCGTATTGTCTTATGTGGAACCTTCTCTAGTCCTTCCATTTTTAGCTTCTCGGTTTCATATGGCATTGGAGACGGTTAGTATTTTTCTTTCAGTGGTCCTATGTTTACATTAGACTTGATGGTGTTCTCTGGACGGAATGCTGGTTGGTAGCCAGGATTTTTGGTACATCTTTGTTTCCTTATTCTTTGTTGGTTTCATCCCATTAACTTCGCTTTATCCTGTTTTGTCTAGTTAGATGACTGCAACACACCAGCTGAAATCTGCTGTGACATCAGTTGCATATGCTGGACGGGCTCTGTTTCTCACTTCTCTATCATCCTCTGCTGTAAAACTGGATGACAATAACAGTGAGGAGCCCTTTATTGATCTTTTGGTGGAGTCACTGTCTAATGCATTGCTTGGTATGGATGCAAATGATCCTCCCAAAACTTTGGCAAGCATGCAATTGATTGGTTCCTTTTTTTCCAATGTAAGCTCCAAGTTCTAATTACTATAATCAAGCTTAGCTTATATGACCTACAGTCTAACCAGAATGTGACATTTTTCTCTATTTATAGATGGCTACTGTGGAAGATAACAATGACGGGTTTTCGTTTACATCAAGGATTGGCATTTCGGAGTGGCTAGATGAGTTTTTAATTCGCCTTTTCTCGTTACTTCTACACTTGGAGCCAAGTAGTGTTTTGTAAGTAGTGGTTCTTTTGTAGTGTCCTTTTTGTTATCTAGCGTTATGTTCAGTTTTGTTGGGCACATAGTCGGTACTCTTTCCGATTTCACATTAGTAGTTTCTTATTGGCTTCCCAGAAATGAAGGACTTCATTCTTCAGCAACATCGGGTACTTTTCTGGTTGAGGATGGTCCTACCTACTATTGCATGCTCGAAGTATTGATGGGGAGATTGTCGAAATCACTGTATAAACAGGTTCAGTCATCAGATTTATGCTTAATTAGTTTACAAGTGATCGAAGTTTAGAGATATCACCTTGAACTTATCCCTCCATGTTTGACAGGCTCTTAAAAAGATCTCCAAGTTTGTCAAAACAAATATACTTCCTGGGGCAATTGCAGAGGTTGGAATGCTTTGTTGTGCATGTGTCCATGCTAACCCAGAAGAGGCAGCTGTTCACCTTGTGGAACCAATTTTATCGTCTCTCATATCCTCCTTGAAAGGAGCTCCCAACACAGGTTATGGAGGAACTGGAACTTTTCATGCTTCCACAAAGAAGGTTGTTGACCACTTCTAATTGCTACCCTTGAATTCCTGATCATGCTTTGCCCAAGTTTCATCTTCAGTGCACCTTTTTCTTTTTCTCCAGGAAAAGCCTACTCTTTCTCCAGCTCTTGAAGCAGCAATTGATTTTCAGCTAAAGATATTATCTGTTGCCATAAACTATGGGGGATCTTCACTTCTCTGTTACAAGGATCAATTCAAAGAAGCAATACTTTCTGCATTTGATTCAGCATCTTGGAAGGTCCTATTCCTTAATTATATGTATTGTAGAGATGTGTCTAGTCATTGTAACAGTCAAGTGTTTAAGGCATATACAAGCTTTTCCTATGCAATTAGTACTTGCGCATGACTTTCGGTGAAATGATAGGTTAATGGAGCGGGTGATCATGTATTGCGATCTCTTCTAGGAAGCCTGATTTCATACTATCCGGTCGATCAGTACAAGTATGGTATCTCGATCCTGCAAGATATAGGCTTGATTTATTCCTTTCTACTTCTTATCTGTCTACTTAATTTCTGTTAAATCTGAAGCTTATTCTGGTTTCTAGGTGTACTTTGCTCCATCCTGATTCTGCTATGTTAGAAAAATGGATCAGCACAAAGGATTATCCTGGTGATGAAACATCAAAGGCTCCAAAGTGGCATATTCCATCTGATGAAGAAGTTCAATTTGCAAATGAACTTTTGAACATTCATTTTCAATCAGCTTTAGATGATCTTTTGAAAATATGCCAAACTAAGATGCATTCTGACCCAGGTAATAGTTGCTTTGGTTTTCTGGGCAAATCTTATCCTTCTATAGGAGTAAAGAAGTCCCAGCTTTGAGGAACTTCACTTGATTACAATGACGTTGAAATTAGAGAATATGACTTCAGGTCAACTCATCTTGATTTTGCCAAATTATTTGTCAATTCATTGGCTAAAGTTAATTGAAAAAGCAAAGGCAAATCCCTGCAGATTTAACTGGGGTAAATCCCTGCAGTTATTAGCCTTCATTGGGTCTAATGCACTTTCACTTTGCTGCCAGGGGACGAGAAAGAGCACTTAAAAGTGACTTTGTTGCGTATAGATTCGTCATTGCAAGGTGTTGCATCATGCTTGCCTGATTTCAGCCCATCCTCCAGGAATGGAATGGTCAAAGATCCAGGTCATTTGCCATTCTTGATAGCTGGAGCAACTGGTTCAACTGTTGGCAGCAGGGCGCTGCGTGAAGAAGCTGCAGGGGTCATGCATACAGTGTGCAGGTAATGTTTTAATTGCAGTTGGAAATAGGGAGTCTATGCCGATATCAACTATGCATGCCTTGCTCATAATCTAGAAACTCTTCTCCTTCTGCAGGTACTTACTGGAGAAAAAATCAGATGACAGCATTCTTCTGGTACTTGTGATACGTATAATGGATGCTTTAGGAAATTATGGTAAGAGAAGCTGAAATACATATCTAAATCATACTGAGGCAGGATAGCTGCTCATAGACTCCCTCTGCATGGTTCTCTTCCCAACGCTATTGCTTTTTGAGTATGTTCTATTCAGGGAGTATGGAGTTTGAAGAGTGGTCAAATCACCGACAGGCTTGGAAATTGGAAACTGCTGCCATAATTGAACCTTCAGTGAATTTTATTGTGTCATCTCATTCTAAAGGGAAGAGAAGGTGAAATTTTCTTTCTTCCTATCCCAAATTTCCATTACCATTTTTTGACATGGGGAATTTAGAAGCCTTTTCTTTTTTCTCTGAATGCTGATTCTATTAGTTTAATTCAGGCCAATGTGGGCACATATTGACAAGGCATATCTGCACAGTACCTGGAGAACATCCCAGTCGTCTTACCATCTCTTTCGTACAAGTGGAAGCTTCTCTCCATCAGATCATTTGCTCATATTGAGTGATGATCTTCTGGATCTTTCTGTGCATAGTTATGAAACTGTTCGAGCGTGAGTGAAATTGCTTTTGAGTCTTGTTATATGATTGGGCTACATCTGTTCTGTGGTTATAATTAGCTATTTCAACTTGCTTTTGATAGACTGATGCACATGCATACTAGTCATTCCTCATGAAGTTTTATTTGATTCATTTTGATGGAATATATCACCATCATTGCCCTTTATCGGCAGACCACTTCCATTCCCTCTTGCTGAGGTGATCTGTATGAGTGGGCAAAAGGTGGTGTCATGATATAACTCATAGGCCAAGGCAAATATATCTTTCCAAGATAGTTCTACTGGTGTTGTTTTGGGAGTGGCAATGCAACATATAAGCAAAACTATGCTGTAACTATGGTGGTATCTGTTATGTATCTATCAATAGATCTTCTGCATGAGCTCGTCATATATTTGGATGTAGACACCGATGCCAATTAAGCCTGAAAGTCCTGAATCAATCTCTGCTTGTGTTGAGCATGAAGGAAAATTCTTGCCAAAATATTTAACTAGTTGAAAATCCTGAAGTATTCAATTACTCGTCCATTAACGTATTTTGTTTAGTTTAGAAAACTGGTGTTTGGGGAACCAAGGGACAACGGGCATGGAGTTTAGACATTGTTGGTGCTCTGCATAGATGCTAAGGAAACCACGGGAGAACATGCTCATTTTATTACTTAGCATCCTTTATTTTCTTATGTGGACATTATTACTCTTATTTTTGTTTTATGTTTTAGATCAATGTCTAATTTATGTGATTTAAACTGTGGTCTTCATCAGACTTGCTGGAAAGTCTTTATTAAAGATGATAAAGAGATGGCCATCTATGATCTCGAAGTGCATTCTTTCTCTAGTTGAGAACATACAAAACCCCAGTGCACCAGAATATGCAGTTTTGGGTTCTTGTGCAATTCTTGCTTCACAAACTGTTCTCAAGCACTTGACCATGGTAAGAAATTTGCAAAAAGAATTGAGAGCTGTTTATGATAGTTCAAATTGATGGCTCTAACTACCATATTTCAGGACCCCAAGGCATGTTCTGCATTTCTCATTGGAGTTCTTTCAAGGTGAGCATTTATCTTAATTTATGGGAGTATTTAACTTAATTTAAGTGTTCGTTGTTTGAAGATAGTATCGTAACATCACTACTCGATACTCATCACTTATGTTCCTGTTTCCTCTTGAAGCTCCCATCATGAATCACTAAAAGCTCAAAAAGCGATCAATGAGGTAATTTGTTTCCCTTATCTTGTCTCTATCTAGTATTGGAGGAAATCTAAGTCCAGATTTTGACTTCTGCCAGCTTTTTGTCAAATACAATATCCACTTTGGGGGCTTGTCTAGGAACTTCTTCAAAACATCAGATGATCATGCGGATACGCCAGACTTCTCGCATTTGGTTTCTCAGATTGGTACAATGAGTTTTGATTCAATGGGCATGCATTGGCGGTAAATGATTTCTGCTCTCTGATGTTAGAGTTAGGCTTTCTCAGACTTTGGATTTGTTTGTCTAGCTGTCAACTATTGGCAACTGTTTTTGGCTGGCCCTTTAATCGTTAAGTTAGATGTTGAATTAAGCACGGTTGTGTTTATTAAAGTCATTTCATACCGGAGTTGGAGGAGATTACTGGGGAATGTGGCAAATACTTTTCATGTACTCTATGCAGGTACAATTTAATGGCTAATCGAGTTCTCCTGCTGTTGGCTATGGCATCTAGAAATGACCCGCATTTATCTTCCAAGATTCTGAGTGAAACTACTGGTCAGTGTACATTCTTTTGGTATTATCTTCCTGGTGTTCTTTGTTTTCTGTTGCAATCTTTTCTAGTTTGTTGTTTTGACTTAAAGAGCAACCTTTTTTAGTTTCCTACCAAAATTTAGAATATTATTCAAATCCTAGAAAGATGTGAAGTTACATGTCAACATTAATGCATTTTGAAAGATTGTGGTGCTTAAGATTAAAAAGAAAAAAGCTACTCTAGGCACAAGTTCAAAATCTGAATTTCAGATTAGTCAATGTCAGAGCTTTTGTACGTACTGTTTAGTTGGCCAGAGCACTCATGGTTATAAGTGCATTGGATCAGTCAGGTTGAACATTATTTGACATAAATGCCATTTCAGGTCACTTTTTGAAGAACTTGAAAAGTCAGCTTCCTCAGACCAGAATTCTAGCAATCTCGGCTCTAAATATACTACTGAAAGAATCGCCTTATAAACTGTCGATTGATGAAGATGCAGGAGTCCTCAAGGAAATGCAAGCAAATACTAAATCATCTCTTGAAGGAGCATTAACTCAAATATTCCAGGAAGATGGTTTTTTTCACGAGACATTCAGCAGTCTTTCTCATGTTCACATCATAACTGACACAGAAAGCGCATCATCCGGGGGAAAACAGGGAAATTCATCTTTGCAGAGTGTAGCAGACAAATCAATCACCCGTTTTTATTTTGACTTTTCATCATCATGGCCTCGGACCCCTAGTTGGATTTCCTTACTTGGAAGTGATACCTTTTACTCAAACTTTGCAAGGATATTTAAGCGACTAGTACAAGAATGTGGCTTGCCTGTTTTATTAGCACTGAGGAGTAGCCTAGAGGAATTTGCAAGTGCAAAAGAGAGGTCTAAGCAATGTGTTGCTGCTGAAGCATTAGCAGGGGTACTGCACTCTGATGTTGATGGCCTTGTTGAAGCTTGGGACAGCTGGATGATGCTTCAGTTGCAAAATGTCATTCTGTCACAATCTGTTGAATCTTTACCTGAGTGGGCAGCTTGTATTCGCTATGCAGTTACAGGAAAAGGAAAATATGGAACGAGACTTCCTGTCCTTAGAGAGAGAATTCTGGATTGCTTGGTTAAACCTTTGCCTCTAAACACAACAACTACAGTTGTTGCTAAGCGCTATGCATTCCTTGCTGCAGCTCTAATAGAGTTGTCCCCTCAGAAAATGCCAGTTTCCGAAGTACATCTTCACAGTTGCCTGTTAAAAGAATTGCTGGATAATATGTGCCATTCCTCTGCACAGGTAAGAGTGCCTCTTGACTCCCAGTGGCATTTTCCTCTGCTGTATTCAGTGTACAATGGTGAAAATAATGACACCCAAGCATAAGTATTCAACCTTATGGTGGATTGATGTAGAATGGTGGCTAGACTGATGAACCATGCCGAGCTGTGACACATTTCTGCTTGGCAATTATTGTGGTTGTGCTATGCTTGTTCCTTCCCAATGTGTAGATGCAGCTTAGTTCTCTTGCAGTTAATCTTGGTGTTATCAATTTATGTGGATTCTAGCAAAGCTATCTTTGGACTTCATCATTATACATGTTTCATTTGTCTTGTTCCTTGAATGAGAATTTCAAAGACCTAACTGGTGTTAGGCGATCTTGTGCTTTCCCACAGTATCTTCATCTTGCAATGATGTATGCAATGATTCTCTTGTCTGCTGCATTTTTTCGTGTGGCAGGTAAGGGAATCTATAGGGGTCACCCTTTCAGTATTGTGCTCCAACTTTCAGCTGTACAAATCACTCTGTGAAGATCATTCACATGAAGGAGAAATCAGTGATGCACATGACCAAATTTGGGTTGAATCTCTTACTAGACAAGCATCTGAAATGGTCATACGGATTCAGTCTTCTGGCCAGTCTGACATCTTGGGGAGCTCTAGCACTACAAGCCATGAAGATGGTTGTGGAAATAACTCGCAAGAGGATGTCAAGTGGATGGAAACGGTACTTCTCGAAATTATTCATACTATTTCCTGCTTGACTGATAAAATTTTTTTAACATGATTCTTTTGGGTATGCAGTTATTCCACTTCATAATATCATCATTGAAGTCTGGCAGATCTTCTTATTTGCTCGATGTACTGGTGGGGTTTCTTCATCCTGTAATTTCCTTGCAGGTAAAGTCTATGCAAATATGAACTTTGTGTCACAATCATTCCCCTTTCTTATCCCTTTGGCCTCATTGTGAAGAACCTGCACTTTTCAATTAAGAGCTGGTTGGTTAATTGATGATCAGCTTCAGCACTATGGCATTGTGTTTATACCCTATGATTATTTGGAGCATCTGCTCATTCGATGCTTAGAGCTACATTGTATGACTTCTCCAGGAAACATCACATAAAGACCTGTCAACATTGGCAAAGGCAGCTTTTGAATTGTTGAAATGGAGGATTTTCTGGAAGCCCTATCTGCAGAAGGTGGTGGATGTAATTCTTTCTTCAGTCAATGATCCTAACTGGCGGACAAGATCTGCTACTTTAACGTATCTTAGAACGTTCATGTACAGGTATTGCATTTTATGAAAGGCTCTTATGCATTGGTGGCAATTGAAATAACTTATTCTAATGAGTAATCTATGTATTAGTAAATTACATTGTCGTGCAGATTGTTTTCAACTTTTGTTTGTTTTGTGTGGATGCTTGGTGATATTGTCTTATTATTCTGTTGTCTTTTCTTCCTTAGGAGGATATATAAGGCAACTGATTATACACTGTTTTCTTAAACTGATGTTTGTAATTATAAATTGTTCTCGTGCTAGGCACACTTTTATTCTCTCTTTTACAGAGAGAAAGCAAATCTGGGAAACAGTGGGGCGACTACTTGTAGACAATCAAGTCGAGGTGAGTTTCTTGATGATTTAAGTTTTGCTAGTTATTGATGTCCAATAGTTTTTAGTTAGTAATAACAGAAAGCTCTCATCTAAGTTCGCCTTCTGTTGCAACATAGGATCGACTCCATTGGTAACATTGATATTGTGACATGATAATAATTTCCTGACAACTGAGTTTAGTGCCGAGCAGTATTGTAGCATTCTTTTGTTTTGGCCACAAACTAGTACGGTGGCATGAAATGGTGTGTCACTGTGAATTTTGGTCATAGTGTTTTTCTTTGTTTTGTGGATTGTTCTTCTTAAATGATGTTATTATCTTTAAAATCCATGTGGTGCAGGTAAGAGAGCATGCTGCTGCAGTGTTAGCAGGCTTGATGAAGGGAGGGGATGAAAAGTTAGCGAGTAACTTCCGCACTTGTGCTCTTGCAGAGGCAAATGATATCTTGAAAAAGAAAAGGAGAAGGTTATTGTTTTCTGAGCCATTGACTTTTAAGTTAGCTGATTTCTATGTGATACTTTTTGTGATCATTTCTTTGTCCTTGTGCCAGTTAAATATTAACAACTTTCATAGGACAACCTTTACCTGTCTTTCAGCCAGTCACGTGTTAACTAAATACGAAACTCTTAAACTTGTGCCAGAAAGAATATTTTCTCTTGCCGTGAGTAGCTTTGCATTTTTTGTCACCGTAGACTGTATCTCAGAAGTTATATCTTGAGAAGTGCATAATTCTTATTGAAGGTAAGATGTTTCTGGAACCTTGGCGGTCCTGACAAATCTATAACATGTTTTGCTGAATTATCAATCAGCATAAGTGCACTATGCACTTCGCTCCAATTATGCATTTTCTTTTCTGTGATCAACAGTGGGAGAAAGAATGCTTTTGATATACTCTATAGAGGCCTGTTTTCCTTTTTCATCAGTCACTTTAAGCTCATCATCCATGGTGAGGGACGGATCTAGAAATTTGGGGCAAACACTGTTTTTAACTTAGGGTGTGATTGTTTTCATGAAAATGATTTCCATGAAAAGATTTTCCTAACTTTCATGAGAAGGTTTTCCAAACTTTCATGAGTAAGGTTTTCCAATCAACAGAAAACATATTTTAACAGTTAAGGAAAACAGCTGTAGTTAAAATGGATGAAAATGATTTCTCCATCCTAAAAAGATGAAATCATTTGTCATTTTTCCAAGCTCCTTTTTCGCACACACTCATACAAAATGGAGAACCATTCTCACATGAAGTTTTATGAGCACTGGAGAGATTAAAGTTTGTTAATTATTTGCATTTTCTATCATTTTGGTATTTTTTTTCAGGTTACTTTATTCAGATAATAAAAAGGATTACGATTAATACTTTACATGAGAGTAATATCTTAGACAGAGACTTGGATATCATCTTAGTATCTCCCGTTTTTAACAAAAATATAATTATAATGGAGAGGATAATTTTTGAAAGTAAGATCTAAGCATCAAAAATTTTTTCCCGTGCACCAACAAACAACTAAAAACTAATCATTTTTCTTAAAATAATTTTCACAGAAAACATTTTCCTCCATTAAGAATTTTTTGGTGAAACAAATACCCATAAGAGTAATGACTTGATCAAATTCCAATCTCTTGTTTTGGTAATATTACTATGCTAGAATGTTAGATAAGCAGAGTAGTAAAGTACATTCTGTTTGTGTGCTGCAACTAAATGTTCTTAATTGCGTAACTATCTATTAAGTCCTCTTTGTTGATGTTAACTGTGATGAAATAATGGATATTGGATAAGGACTTAGACAACATATTTTCTTCAGAAAAAATATGGGTCATTTATTGAAAAAACTCTGAAAAAAACGAAACCTCACAATGAGTAACTTAAAATTCAGTTGGGGCTATATTAAACTTCAGATGTTGGATGAATCTGTGGTGTCACTTTTGTCGTTCAAGATATGTTGTATATGTTTGTTTATGTTTTCCTTTTAATTGCTTAAGAATAAGATGAGATAAAAACAAAATCCTTTTCTAGTTTCAAATATATTGATTCTCGGTTACATTTTTTGTGCATTTCATATCTGATGTATTTCTTCTTCTCTTCTCCTAATCAGAAATATAAAGTCTGGTCAATCTATTGCTTCGGTGCATGGCGCTGTACTTGCTCTGGCTGCTTCTGTGTTATCAGTCCCTTATGATATGCCGAGGTGGGTTTCCTTTAGATCGAGAATCTCTCTTATTCTCTTCTTTGATTTGTCCAACTCTGTTTTATTCACAGTCAGGACAGTGATGAGATGGCCCAATGAGCCATGAGTGTATTTCTAGGACTTGTTTGCGTAGTGCCTAGATGACACATCCTTCATTGACCAACTTCCACTTTCTTTGCGGAGATGATTTAGTGTCAAATATGGCAATACATTTTGCTGTTTTCCCCTGAAATGCTAAGCTGAATTTCAAACATTTTCAGTTTGTCTAAGAGCACAGAAATGACTCAACTTTTTCCAGTACTCTAAAATTTTATTTCAGTCCTAAATCTTTATGAACTGCTACAGATCTTTTTGCAAGAATCTTCATGGACCTGAGACAGGGAATAGTAAATTTTAGCTGGCTTGTCGTTTTGGGATATTTTCATTTGCTGTTTGGTGACAGCTACATTTCCTGACAGAAACATCTGCTTGCTTGCACCAATATGTAAATCGTGAGAGACGATTGAGGTTGATTTTGAAAATGTTATTTTCTGAATGTTCCAGGTTGAGTTTTTTTCCCCTCGCCGGGGGCAGATTTCCATGTTGAGTTAAGCCTTGTGAATATTCACAATAATGCCATTTCCCTTCTGTATTTGTGATTTTCACATTGCTATCTCGTAAGGGAAGGGACAACATCGAATTAAGCTACACGTATCTTGATTACCGGATCTTTCACTGGCTTATTTCCTTTGCTATGATTCTAGGTCTTGACGACAATTTTGTCTTCTTTGGTTACTCTGTAGTTGGCTACCTGAGCATGTTACATTACTGTCACGGTTCGCTGGGGAGCCATCTCCCGTGAAATCCACAGTGACAAAAGCAGTTGCTGAGTTTAGACGGACTCATGCAGACACATGGACTCTTCAGAAAGAGTCGTTCACCGAAGAGCAACTTGAGGTGGATATGCTATAACTTCTAATTTTTCTTCTCCTCAGACTATTTCATGAATGAATCCGCATGCTCAAATTTCTCGCATTTCACCTTCACTTGCAGGTCCTGGCTGACACTTCCTCCTCCTCGTCCTATTTTGCTTGATCGACATTGCTTTCCCATTGGCAAATAGACGGTACACAAAACAACAGGATGAAAAATAACAGCATAGAAGCTCAGCCTTATTAATATATAGGTTTGCTTATAGATGTCTTGTAATGATCTGCGAACATGCACTCATTTTTTCCTACTCCCAATTGTAGCGCAGTAGTTCATTACTGCCTTTTGAGCGTAGGTGGCTTTTTCACTTCCTCTCCGGTCTTCTCGTTTAAACTCTATACTACCATTGCATCCATTGGATCATTGAATTCAGATCGTAAAATGCTGAAAGATGCATCTAGACCTAAAAAGGTTAATTGATGCACATCTATCTTGGCGCCCCTCCTGCTCCCTGCCTACTCTGGCTTAGTGGAAGGGGCCGGGGCCGCTTGTTGCGCCATGTGTGTATGAATGCTTCGGTTGTGCCCATCGAATTACTGCCACTGCCCGTTTTCGATAGAAATTGCGAAGGCAAATGGAGATTGCGGTTAGCTTTGTGCTTTTCTCAGCAAAACGAAAAGCGGTTTTGGTGCTCTCAGAAGAGCAGCTCTCCAAGGGCAGAGACGATCTTCTGAACACCACCGACAGAAGCCTTTGCTGGGAAATTAAGCTTAAAGCAGTCGGCACACTTTGCAGCGTGCAGGAAAATTTTAAAAATGATGGAATCAAAAAAGGTGAATGGACGTTCGTTAAAATGAAACCACCAACCTACCAGAGACCAACTAAATGTAGTCCGCTGGACGGAGGGAACATCATATCTACTTATGCCCTAGCTTCGCACTAACTAGATTTTGGAGAGACCCTATTAATCCCACGACGGTCACCAGAAAACAGATGGAGCTGACTATCCTGAGGACGATCCATTTCCGCGTCCAAGGCTCAACGTTATTCTGCCGGAAGTACATTTCCACTGGGAAATATATCGTCAGGGGCCAGAAGTTCAACGCCCCCAGCACTCCCAGGATTGAATTGAAGTAAGGGAAGACGAGCGCAATCACGACCGTGGATATCACGTATGCTGAACGGAAACACAGACTGAAGAGATTCAACTGAAGAGCTGGCAACGGTGGGAGACTTATTCTGTAGAACCTGTTCACAAAGCCACTGGTCAGGAACTTATTCCTGAACCATCTCTCCATGGTCGCAAAGACTGGCTGGCTGTATAGCTGCAAAAATCATACACATCAAGAGAAAAAGTAAGCAATGCCCATATACAATATTCAAGAACATCAAAAAGTGGCGTGTTTGGTACATACCTGGAAGCCTCCCAAGAGGTGGAGGATAACACAGGCGTTGGCGAAATCGATGAGGGCGTGCGGGTGGAAGGACTCAAAACCAACCAAGAGGTTGCCCGGCGTGAGGTCACCAAAGGCTGCATATCCGAAACAACCGCAGCATAGGTAGAAGAAGGTGGTGATTATGACCGCTATCACCGAGGCCTTCTTCATCGTCTTGTTCTCTGCTGGGGGAGACTTCAGAGTGTCCTTCCATTCAGCAAAGGCAAAATTTAGGTTTATTCACTCAGCCCGTTATGGTACGCATAGCTGAGCTCCTCAGCTAATACTTCAATGCTAAAAATGGCGCAATTGAGAAAAATGAGGACGGGTACCTGTATCTCCAGAAGAACGAGTGAGTATGGGTATGCAAAAGCAATGTCGCCCATCGCTTGAAACGCAAACCATGTCTTCTTGGCAGGATTGGCAGCGGTGACACCACGGATGCTTCCTAGGATTTTCCAATTTTCTGAAGCCGTGACACAACACGAGTTAGAAATGTAAAACAGCTCATGATCTAGCAGTTCCGCATTTGATCTGCTCAATCTCCGGATAGAACAGAACCATAAGAGTAGAGAGATTTAATAGCTTTTCTTTTATATTGGTCACCTTAGAACAAGAATCTTTAAAGCAGACGGAATGCGAAGGAAGCAAGGAACTGATATAGATTGCTTTGCGAGCAGAGTTTAAACTCTGCCGCATTTGAGGAATTATCACAGTGAATTTCCCGGACAGTACCTGCTACTTTTGCGACGCCTAGTCCAAATCCTATGAAGGAGTAGCAGAAGGACATTATCGTGGCAAGATATGAGAGCCAGACTATATTATGAAAGTCACGAATCTGCGACATCATGATTTGAGTAACTCCGAATATCAGCATATAAACCTCCAGCCCGTACTCGCATGATCCCTCTTGCCCATCTTCATGATGACACGCTGATTTATGAATCGACCTACAGATTATGACCGGACAGCATATTTTATGAGTCAAAATCGGCTGACAACACATCTAGTTACATCGCACCATTCTTCTCGGATGGGTGTTTACCTCAGACTGGTAGCCGTAGTTATCACATAAGCGATGCCCGTACCGTACATGCTCAGATACTGAAGCAAATAACAAAGCCACATCTGTGTTTTACCTGAAATGTGGAGAATTTACAATCTGCGCAAGGGAATAACCAATCTTCTCAGGACAAGGATAGGTTCATTGCAGTACCTAGGTTCACTCTAACAGCGTCCCCATAAGAGTAATTTCGTGTGCCGGTTACCGGGTCTGGCGACCTGTAACAGTCGGACAGCAGGGAAGCGGAAACATAGGTGATGGCCGCTAAACAAAGCAGATAAACTGGCCCTGCTATCCATCCCAGTTGTGCGATACTCCACGCCAAGGACAGGACTCCCGATCCGATGACCGCAGTGAGGATGTGCGCGATGCAGCTACTTACGGTCCCTACATTTGAGCATTTTGGCATAAGGAAGTGGAAACCGAGGAAGAATCACGAAGGTTCACTCAGCTCGGCGAAATCATTATTCCTTGATAATATCTCACCTGTCCTCTTTGGGTGCCCGTCATCGTCGCAAAGGCCCTCAGGAAGTACAGAACTTTCTTCGACAGCCATTGTTAATCCAAATCGACGATAAAATTGATACTTGATCACCTGCATGCGCACAACGAGTTCAACTACAGGATTACGTATGGATCATATGCACCTAAGGCCGCTGTATCAAAGGACACGAGACGAGATGAGACACTCGATGCTCCTTGACAAACAGCGAAATTCTATCTGATCACTTCCAACATGATAAGGTCCTTGAGCTTTTGAAGAGTTACCTCGGCTCCAATGTTCAAAATTGGTCTTTCGAAAGGTATGAATTTTCCTGATCCCTCCGTTGTTTTCCAAAATATCATGCCTGAGTAGGACTTCTTTTTCTTCTTATTTTTGGTCAGACCAGAGTAGGATTCTAGATTTGGTATAATCCTCCCCCTTTCTTGATGATTCAATTTACTTACAAATTAAGCGTATTTTTTTTAGCCGGAAAATCTGTACGTTTTAACAGTTTGGGTCATACAGAAAGAATCTTGCTTAGAAGAAAGAGATCCTTTCCAAGTGATTTGAGATTTCGACCTTACCTAAAGAATGATCATTCATAATCACCTAATCAGTAATTATTGCACTTTCCATACACTTCTCAGATTTCTTGGGAGTCACATGCCCGTCACCAACATAAACCAAGAACTCAGCAACCAAACTATGGCAATTCCGGATGCGAAACTAGAGCATGACACGGGTATGAGACACGACGTGACACAAGTAATTTCGACACTGGTAGAAATCGACATGAGGACAACGCTGCAATGGCATCGAAACATCTTGGTAGCGACTCGATATGAATATCATGACACAATGTGAATGGCCATCACTACTATAAAGTGTATTAAACAACATGCCTTAAGCGACTCGGGAAGGTTTTTCACTGATCGCTCCGTGTTACCGGCATAAGGAATGAACTGGGGCATCGTACCTTAATGATCTCGTTGATCGAAGAGCCTGAAGAAGGTTGGACTGCTAAAAACAGGAATCTGCCGTCTACTAGGAAAGCACCTGAATGAGGCCTCGTAAATCCCCAGCGCCCAAAAGATTTCAGTATTTGTCTCCGCAAGAACAGTTGCAGTCTCCGCAAAAAGTTGAACCCAAAACCCTTTTCCCGCCTGCAGGAGAAATTGCTTTCAACGCAAGAAATCGCAGTGCAAGCACACCCAAGTATCAGATCCCACAGATCTCGATACTCTCATGAGAGAGAGGCTTCACCCTCTGAAATGTTCTTGAATCTTTTTCTGGTGTTCGCGCTTCTGGAAGCAAACCAACTCTTCAGTGAAAGTTGACAGGGGAAGAGAGACGGCGGGGAGGTTTTTGAAGCCAAAGTAATCGTTAGGCCAATGGCAACCCAGGAATTTATGGGCAGTTATTGTTCGTTTGACAAATTTCATATTAGCTTACACCTAATCTTGCAGATGCGATAGGAATTTTCACGATCTTTTTCGTGAACAAAAAGATCCCCATGGCTTAAAAAAAATCATAAATTTGATACGTGACCTTTTTTTTTCTCTGAGCACAAGGTTTGGATCGTTCTAAACCTTGCATTACCGGGTACAAATGATTTTCTTGCAAAATCGATAGTAGATTTTGGAATTATTACCGGGCAACGATATCTTTTAATGCCAAAAATATTAAGTTTTATGGCAATTGGAACGATATTAACTTCTATTTTTATCATCCGTATTATACCAAATTTTCTGTGGATACACGTTATTTAATGTTCTAAACTTTTATTTTTTTGATTCTAAGCCACAAAAATTATTTATTTCCATCTTGTGACCTTAATTGAGATCACCCACTAAGGGAAAGTTGGCTCTCCCATGTCCTACCAAGCCCAACTCAATACTCATTTTAAACATGCAATTTATCTTGTGAGGGATGATCATGTATATGAGCAAATACATAAAATTTAAAGCACGTGGATGCTCTAAGCCAAAGCAAACCGTATTACTAACCACCACCACAAGATTTCTGCAATCTATAACTATTCAAAAAATATGCAGACAAAATGCATAAATATTATGCATGATTGTGCATGAATTAATGAAGAACTAACATGCAATCTGTACTAATTTTTTTGGTATTTTCCTCATTTAATCAACATAAATAATTTAAGAAAACATATGAATGAACCCTGAGATTCAGTGTGACAGAGATTGGCCTACATGTGCTAATTAACTTATTAAATTACATGCATGGTATAAATACACGACATTCGTAATGAGTCCTGAACTACATATCATGATATTAGCTATGCAGTAATTCCAAGTGTTATCTATATGGGATACTAAATAGAATTAATCCTAAATGATGCCTGACTCACTAAATGACATGTAATGTGCAATTTGAAATTAATTCCACTAATTAATGCAATTTACATGAGAGTTTCTAATTCTTTTTCTTTTTCTTTTTCTTTGTTAATTTACGAAAGATCAAATTAATCCTTGCAATCTGCATGTTAGATGAACATGCAGTCTAAATCCTATATGCAAGACGACATGAACATATTTAAATAATGCATTTTTTCTATCCTAAACTAATCAACATGTATGCATGGCATAAAAAATAATCATGACTTAATTCTATAATGCAAATTTTTATGAAATGCTATTTTTTTATTTTTATTTTGACAAAAACGGTGAATTTAAATCCTAAGACTTTAATGTGACCCAATGAACTAACCATTAAATATTATATGACTGATGATTAAATGATGCAAGGCTAATTCATTATTTTTTATTTTCGTTATTTATGAAATATGCAATGCGGATAGTGCATGCAACGCAATTGATAACTAAAATTATCTATATGCTTTTTCTAAATGACAGAATCCTAACTTACACACCTAATTTATCAAAGAAAAGAAATTTAATTATCATCTAAGAATCAATTCCCAACTTAACAACTGTTGTGTAGATCTTCCAACCATTTATTATGCATTTTGTATCATTTTACCTTGGCTCGACCGAAATCCGTCCTGTTGAGTCTGCTTGCTTTTGCGCAAGCAATTTGGCCTTTTTGCAACCTTGACGTGTCTTTGTTTGTGAATGTTTCGTTTTGGTGATGTTCTTTGAAGTCAGTGTCTCCTTTATCATTTTATTCTTATTCAAACTGATTCTTGAATTTTAGCAAGTCTTTACTTTTAATTGTGTGATGCAGACCCCTTAGGTGTGATGCTTAAAAAGGCCTATATGCGATTCGTAGAAAGCTTCAAGGGTGATGTCCAGAGGAACTTAACCCTTTTTGATTTGTCATTTATCATGATTGATATTCATCATGTTCTCCCCTTGAATTCTCAATTAAATTGGTGCTCACTGGTGTGGGACTTTTTTCCCTCCATGCAGTGGCTGAAACAAATATATTGGATGGTACTTTTTGTGTGATAATAGGTAGAAATGTCAAACGCATCTGTTGAAACGCGAAAGCTAAGAGTATGTCTGGTCCATAGAACAAAGAACCAATTGCACTGGAATAGCTGCAATACAGTTTGGTTCGTACAATTTAATCAATATTTGGCCATTGGTGGCAATGTTTTCAACTGGAATAGATTGGCCGATTCGATTAGTTGGACTGGATAATGGAGGTCCAGTCTATGACTGTGAAAGCATCTGTGGTCAAAGTCGGGATCAAGCTGGCGTTGACCCTGTTGAGCTGAACCCGGTGTTTAACCGGGTTATAAAGTTGGGGAGTTTCTCCCCTTGTTCATCCCCATAAAATCTCTTTCTTTCGTTGGACGGAAGATTACTTTTGAGAGGATCTCAGGAAATGGAATTTCATTCTTACGATTGGCGTTGCATGTGTAAGCATTCTGGGTAATCTGTTGATCATCTCTTCCTTCGTTGACTTTGCTCTTAAGCTTTGGAATCATGTCCTTGGCTTGTCTAAGGTGGCTTGGGTTATTGCAAGTCGAGTCATTCAGCTTTTTCGCTGTTGGAATGCTTGTGGAGCGGGCTCAATTTCTAAGAAGTCTGGGGGTGCTGCACCGCTTTGTGTCATGCGGTGCATGGGGAAGGAACACAACATTAAGAATGTTTTGAGGTTTTAGAGTTTTGGGTTGCTTATGTATTGTGCTCTTTTATTCGGATTCGATCTTCTGACTTCGTATAGCCTTGTGATGTTTTCATTTGTCTTTTGCTTTTGTTTCTTTCTTTCCTCATACGGTTCTTATGTTCTTGAATTTTTATTTGAACGTCCTTTGTTATAAAAAAGTTATCAGCGGATGAACTAGTACTGGAACTTGTTGGACGTAAATAATAAAAATACAAAACTGCACTTGCAACAATTGTGGAGTCACCATGCAATGCATCTCAATTCAGTGCTTATCAATGAATATATGTTACGAGAAGCAATTAAGCTGATGAAGCAAAGACTTGGACTTCGGATGTGGTGGGATGTGATTAATATTCCCCATTGACAGGATAGCCCCCCGAAAACGAGACGGTTTTTATATTTTGGACCTACATTTTTTTATAGTTTGAGTTTGAGCCATGAATAACTATTGAATATATATATTCTTTCTTTTTCTTGTAATCGATGGATGTAACAGAGAAATGCAAGATACCAATAATAATGAAATTTTTAACTGGACGTAGTCCTATTTTAAGGGTGAACTGGGATTAAACCTTATGTCTCAAATTTCCTGTCGCCTTTACTTTTTATTATCTTTGTGATTGTGCGGTGAATCCTAACAGGATGCAGCACTGCGCCTGTCTCGATGACGTGCGCACTTCTCAGCCGTCTGCTCCCATGTGCTTCAACTTGAAGATATTTAGTACTTAATATAGCAGCCTGTCACCTGGTGTTCAAGTGGTCGAACTGGTCGAACCGCATACTGATCACTGACCAGTTTTCTCACTGGCACGGTTCTGAAAATACGGGTTGGTGGTGGAACTGGTGAAGTAGTTTGGGTGTGATTCAGTCATTGGTGATGGAGTGGTGGAGTGCTGCAGGAGGAAGAGGAGGAGGTGGTCATGATGATGGTAAGTGGCCGGGGTTGAGTCAGTAAGAGTGGTGGTGGCAGCTTGAGAATCGCAAGGTCATTTGTGGAATTGAGAGAATTCTAAGTCATTCCTAGTTACACTGGAATGAAGGCTATTCCGATGAAACAAAAGGATAGGCATAGCTATTCTAGAAGGAATAGTTGTTCTTGCCCGATTCGCTTCGGACTCGCCTCGTAGTCACCGTCGCTGAGCCAGGTAGGGACTCCATCTTCGAGCTCTTGTTCCGCGAACTTGCTTCGCCTTGCCCTGTTTTCGTTGAACATGAAGCCGAGGCTCCATTTTCCTTTCTTCTTTTTTCAATTTTTTTTCTGCATATTGGTCTCGGCAGAGTTCTTTCCTCCCATTTCATGTGTCGCCTGATGTTTGCTTGAGTCTGGGTATGGCTGCGAGTTCCGAAAATGGCCAATGAATGGCTCCTGCTCGATCCGTGCACGTCAACTGTTTGTCGAAATGCCTGAACCGATTCACATTTGTCTTCTCTGATTCTGGGCTGATTGTGGACGTTTGGGGATCATAAGACACGGTTTTGTAGATTTTTGTTGCCATTCGTCACTTGATGTGCCGTGCCTCTTTTGCATGTTGTGGGGGTGTTGTTACGTAATAGAGGTTATTAGAATATTTAAATAATAAATCATGATATTATCTAATAATTTTAACTTTTAGAACAATTAACAGTTATCCCATAAAATTTAACATGATATTGAACTTGAAGGTCTTAAGTTCAAATCTTTTCAAATCCCTTTTGCCTCTCCAATTAAATTTCCATGCCTTAGTACTCGGCAAAAAACTAGATTAAGCATGAGGAGAAGTATTAGAATATTTAACTAATAAATCATACTTTAGTACTAGGCAAAAGACAAGACTAAACATAAGGAGGAGCATTAGAATATTTAAATAATAAATTATGTCTTAGAACTAGGCAAAAGAATAGACTAAACATGAGGGGAAGTATTAAAATACTTAAATAATAAACAATGCCATCACATTAGATATTATATGACTAATAATTAAATGATGCAATGCTAATTTATTATTTTCATTTTATATTAATTATGCAATCCGAATAATGAATGTAATGCAATTAATAACTAAAATTATCGATATGCTTTTCTACATGATGTATATTTCATGATATGAAACTAATTACCCTAAGCCTACACACAATCTATATGAAACCTAAAAAGCATTCTGTTCATTTCATTTATGAAAACTATACATTATTCTAAATCTATATGCATTTTAAGACTAAAATGCATTGCCCCATATATGAAGACCTTAGAATATAAATTATGAATGCGCTCTAAACTCTAAACATGATATATACGTGTGATGGCCATTAAATTTCATGCGGCATTAGAACATAACATCTTACTCAAAGTTTATTGCTATAATTTGAAGACATATTTATGCATATGAGATTTATTTAAATTAATCACGCATAAAAAAAAAAACATATTATCAGCCACAAACGACACAATGAGGCGATACTAAGGACTTGGCCCTTAAGGCTCAAAGGTCCCGCGCCCTAGTATGACTTGACTAATGCAAGAGGATAATTAAACCATTAGATAACTTAAGGCTTCGCTATTTAGTAACACGTAATTGAAACCACATGTTAAAACCGAAATAACAAATGAGATTGTACAAATCTTGACTTACTTAGGATATCAGGCAAACTAAAACAAGCAAAGAAGGAGCGGCTGAGACTTGCGGGGACTGGCGGTGACGGCAAAAATGACCACAACAGGTCCGGCGAGCTTAACGAGGGACCACGGCAAGAGCTAGGAGGAATTTTCGACTCGCGAAGCCAACGGCACGGGCTGTTAGTGTGTTGGAGGGTTGGTGAACATGGATGAACAGCCCCGGGGAATGGCCTTGCTCGGTGAGGCCGCTTGTGGAGGAGCCCGCGTGATGAGATGACGATCGGAAAAGTGCTGTGTGGCTCACCGAATGTCAGGTACGAGGGGCTGCAAAACTGTCGCTGAGTCGGACTGGACTGTGGAAGCGGCAAAAGCTGGACCGCAACGGGCAAAGCACGACTGGAGATCGCAGGAAGTCTCCAGCGTTGTTGGAATGAAGTGCCGGAGCCGGTGTTGGTGTCGTTGAACCAGCGTTGGTGTTGAGGAAAACCCCAAGGCTGACAAGAAGCGACGCAACAACAGCAGCGTTTGGTTATGTCGGAAACTGACCGGAAACTCGGAAAGAAACCAAAGGCACACAGAATATAACGGGGAAATTCGTCGAAGCTGGACAGCTTCGTGGAGCGTCTCTCTACCTGCGTTCCCTCCCCTTCCATCGTGAAAGAGTTTCCCTACTCGTATAGGCGTCTGGATTCTTGAAGATGTGATGAAGATCATCGCTTCAAAAACCAATGAGATATGAGGTGAGAGGATCGACTTTGTTGGACCTGGATCATCGAAAATTGAAATCGATCCCCATCTATTCGACCAGACATCTAAGAGCCTCAGTCCTACGTGCGCTTATCCAAAATAACATCGCGGAGAAGCCAAATCGACAACTATGCTACTGATATTTCTATTTAGGAGCTGGAGTCGATTCCTAATATTTATGCGGCGAATAGCTTAATGGAATAATCAGTATTTAGGCGTCGAAAATCTTCGAACAAACCCATTGTCGGTTGCAGAAACTCAGGGATTTACATCAGAGGACAGGCCACGCGGCTAAAGCTTGCCTGTAAGTGAGTACACTGGCGAGATGAAGAATCTCAACTCGGAAAATTATCAAACCTATTCGAATTCTGGGAAGTACATTAAACCCTTTTTAAGAGCATGATTATCTTTCAATAGTTCATATGTATTTTAGCAAAACTTAGGATAACTTCCAATTACCTAACTAGAACAAGATATAAGGACTCAGGAGCAGCAAGAAATTGCCTCCTTCCTACTCCCACTTTTAATAAAGAATAATGTACTATTTGTAACTTCCAAAACTTTATCACATGGCATCACCCAAAAGGATAAAAGTAAAGGAGATTTTTTAAAAGAAAAATTATAAGAGAACTCTCTCGATAATTAAGAAGTCCATCAGATGCAACCGCATTTACATGAATTTCTCGACTGAACTTTTGGCACTGATCAGTTCTTCAAGCGACCCAATGAATCCCACGACCGTGACCAGCAGACAAAGACAGCTAAATGTCCTATAGCATATCCATTCCCTTGACCATGCCCTAATCTTCTTTTGCTTCAAGTACATTTCCAAGGGGAAATATACTGCCAGAGGCCAAAAGTTCAATGCCCCCAGCAGTCCCAATACCGAATTGAAGTAAGGGAAGGACATTGCGAGCACAGTCGTAGACACAACGTATGCTGTCCGGAACACCAATCGGAAGGGGTTCAGTTGGAATGTGCCGAACAATGGAATCTTGAATGAGATGCAGTTGTTCAGAAATCCACTGTCTGTGAATCTATATGCGAACCATCTCTCTGCTGTCGCGAAAACAGGCTGACTATAGATCTGAAGAACGAAAAAGAAGCTCCATGAAAACAATGTTTCTGTAGGTGGTCGAATGTCTTGTGACCTTTATTTATGAGAAAAATCTGTGGCAAGGTACAAAGCTGAAGCAACAAAAGCAACTACAGCTTGAAATTATCTAATTAATACGACTGGTATTTTGCTATGGGAATGTGTGGAAGCTATCATTTACGACATGTACACATTCATAGAAAAGGCAGTTTGTCAACTCAGACATGCACGAAAATATGTGTTCTTGAGTAGTGAAAAGTTTTTTGCAGCATGACTAATTTAAATGCAATAGCATGATACTTGCAGGTGAACAAAAGCATTAGGAGATAAAAGAGTACTTGTACGTCTTTCTATAGTACCTGATACGCTCCTACCAGATGAAGCACTATGCAAGCATTAGCAAGGTTGACGAGCCAGTATGGCTCGTAGAATCCAAATCCAGTAAGTATATTGCCTGGTGTACTATCACCAAACGCTGCATATCCAAAGCAACCACAGCAGAGGTAAAAGAAGGTGGTGATGACAACCGCTTTCCATGAGGCCGCCTTCATCGTCTGGTTTTCTGGGGGAGGGGACTTCAACGTGTCCTGAAACCAACCAACCAACCAAATTTCAAAAGTCTACGCTAGTCACGGAGCTGGTAAAACACCATACTCAAAAGCCAATCCTGTGCGGTTCAATAGAGTGTACCTGTATCTCAAGAACAATTAAGGTATAAGGATAGGCAAAAGCAACGTCTGCAAGTGCTTCAAAGGCTAGCCATAACTTCTCAAGATTACTCGAAGCTGGGACTCCTGTAAGAGATCCCTTAATTGTTCCATTTTCTGCAGCAATGAAAGCGAGTCAATCTGAACTTCTTGCACATTCTAGCAACAGGTTAAAAGCTTGGAGCCTTTCTAAATTGAAGACACATTTCCTTTTTTCTGATAATCATATTTGGGTCCTCCCATGATTATACCTATTACTTTCAGAAAGCCAAGTCCAGACCCGATAAAAGCATAGGAGAAGGACATAGCAGCCGCAATAATTGAGAGCCATCCCATACTATGGAAATCTGGAATCTGTGACAGTAGTATCTCAACTGCACCAAATAGGAGCATATAGAAACTATCCCCATACTGGCATGGAGCATTGTACCCTCCTTGATGATGACAATTTGATCTTAGGATTGCCCTACATCAATAAAAGATACTCGTCAACCTAGAATCAACCAGTTTCCAGAGTCATAGTAAATAGGTTATAGGAGACATTTTAATGCAGGAATACGCAACTTATGGTGCTCTTGGACAATTTTCTGGGACTCAAGTATGCATGAAGGCCCATTAAAGACATTACATTATCTGTTATATGTCATCCCAGGGAAACTTTACTCTTCTAACAAGTCCACAAAGGTGAAGAAAAGGGTGACAACAAATTACCAACAGATTTCTAGTTCTATCCTAACTTATCAGAGGACCTTTTAGTGTTTGACATCAGCTAGCCTACAAACGTAGCAAAGAAATTCCTTGAAGAATGGTTTTCTTCTGTTTCAGTCTCCTCCTTTTTACACCCTAGTAAATCATGAAATTTCAAATAGAGCTTAATCTTTGAGTCTAAATTTACAGTTTCAAAAATAAATGGTAGCACATATCAGGATAGGAAAGACAGGAAAAGCAATTTAAAGGGTTTGAAAATTCATAGTATGAGCAGTTCACCTTACACTGGCTGCAGCTGTTATTGTATAAGCAATCCCGGTCCCAAATAAGCCTTCCTGTGCAAATACTCCGCAAATCCGTTGCTGCTTCTCTCCTGAAATAGTACCGCCTCTGTCATAGTCAACTCTTGCTAAAGCAATGCGATATTCCTTTTCCGATCATAATCAAGCATCAATGTGAAAGTTCGAGATGGCTTACCATTTTTTTCTCCTTAACCCTGCCTCTTTTTTGCATATTAATATATGAATATCTTGCATGTTTCATCGTGTGCAAAACAGAGCCTGAAACTCCATTCCTAGGTTACAATCGTCCTTATGCAAAGAGGCATGAGCCTCAGGCCTTTTGTTGATGCTGCTGTCGTGATTTATTAGAAAAACACACTCCATGTATAGATTTTTCTTAAGAGCAGCCCATCATAGACATATTCTACATCCTCGAGGCTATGTAGCATACAGCTAGAATTGTCTGCCTATGTATGATCACTTATAGATTCTGTTAATATTCACAATAGGGCAATGATTCACAGTCGCATCTCGTTATCCTATCAATGATTTCACTTTGGGGAAATGGCCAGTACCTAAGTAGAACTTGACAGCTTCCATGAAAGATCGGTTTCTGGTGGTTCCATATTCTGGATCAGGGTACCGGTAGCAGTCGCAAAGAACAAAGGTGGAGACAACAGCAATTCCGGCGAAGCATATTATGCACACAGGGCCGAGAATCCATCCTAGTTGAGCCACACTCCATGCAAGAGAAAGCACTCCGGCTCCGATCACTCCTGTTATAATATGTGCCACTGCAGTCCATTGCGTCCCTTCATAGGGAAATAATTTTTAGGCATTCAAGTAGTAACATCACTAAGCATAAACTCTCTGCAGGGATTTTCCTTTTTAGTAATACCCCTCCGTTTGATTTCATTGCCAGTTCTCTACAACTGCAACAATTACTTTAAAACCCAACCAGTAAGCACTAAGCAGAATAATTATATGTACCATCTGAATGGGTATTTGGCTAGCATGAAATCCTAGTTCCAGATATTCAGGACTGTACTATGAGATTCATGATTGGTGAATTTCAGAAATGTACAAACTGCATATGCGTGGCGATTAAACATGCAGAATAATAAATTTGGGGTCAACCCTCAAAAGGCCTGTTGTCCATATGACTGTAGTGTTAAGTTCCAAATCTGGAGTTTACCAACAGAAAGAGAAGTTGTTCTGGCTCTGAGGGAAAAAGAAAAATATTCTCCCTTTGATCAACCACGGAACAAGGATCCTAACATGAAACAGGTTCCAGAAAATTTTGCTTCTTCACTTTATTCTAATCACAAGAAATCCACAGCCTGAACAGACAAAAAACCCGCTCCTCGATGCACGCAAGCAATTGAAAAAAGACAGAGAACAGGACAAAATTATGGTCCATGACAATCCCCCAAGCTTTCAAGTAACGGATTTCAGATTTTCCAAGAAATTCTCAAGTAATAAGGAGGTGATGATGGGTTGGTGTTGGTTTTTACCAGTTCTTTCGGGAGGCTCTTGTGATGCACCAGCTGAAGAAATGCTTTTGAGCAGTGGTGACTGTTGATCATCTTCTTCACCCATCTCTCTCTCTCTCTCTCTCTCACTAGAAATGTGAAACAAAAAGAGAGAGAAAAACACTCCTCTTGCGTGACAATCTATGCAAAAAATATTTAAATTGGAAAAGCAAAGTCCTCTCTTTCTTGCTTGCTTTCTCGCTTTCTTCTATAATCAGACAAGCGGAGCTGAGTCAGCTGACTCACGATTCACCTGCACATTCTTCACAATTCAGTCCATGAATGCTTTGTGCTCCCACCAGAGTTACCGCCGCAGTATAGGAGCAACAACAATAGAATTTTTTTTTTTTACAAAAGTAATTATCAGGTTTTTTTTATTCGAAGTAATAATTTCAGAATTCACTTTTTATCGCTTTTGTCTGAGCATTGTGCACGTTTGTAGTACCATTAAAAAGTACTTATTCTCCTTGTTGGCCAGACGAGGACATGCACCGAGGGTAGTGCGCTTTAATTTTTGAATGAAGTCATTCTAATATGTAAAGGCATCTTATTTGCTCATATTGATAATTTAGATGACGACGGTTGCTAATGACCCGCTTTTCATGAAAAAAAAATGTCTTGCATTTTTGTGTTGTAAGTTTGGAAATACACAGATGACTTTTCAAATATTATGATTAATACTAAGATCGATCAACACACTTTTGGTAAAAATATAATTACTATTGAATTTGCTTCGTCAATTTGATGTTAAAAAATTAGTAAACAATGAATACAAGATGGATGAAAATTAAATTAAGAATATCTTTCAAAGCCAAGTTATATTCTTATATATAATATATCGTAATTTTATTTCGTCAGGTTACCGTCGCAACATGGTAAAAACATTTTTACAAGTTTATGTACTTAATAATGACCGCATGTCATGATGTTAAATTAGGAAATTCACTTTGTTTGACTTTTCTTCCCCGTACATTATGTTTTTCTTTTGTCTGCGTGTGCATTTGTGTTCTCTTTGACCAAAAAAAAGAAAAAGAAATGTCAAATCTCATGATGTGTCGGACGTTTTCCTAACGGCAAGCAAACCGAGAGTCCTACCTCGAAAACTACGACAGAGAAATCTCTTTCCGATTATATCAATATAGTATATGAGCAACTTGCAAAAGTCTCGTTACATCTTCAAAAAAGAATTTAAGAAAAAGGGGGAGGGAGGGATAAAATAGAAAGAAATGAGGGTGAAGTGTAGTAGTTTCTCAGCTGAGCTCGTCAATCACGATCTCTCCAAGCGACCCAATGAATCCCACAATGGTGATCAGCAGACAAAACAAGCTAAACGACCTGTAGAAAATCCACTCCCTCGACCACGCCCTGATCTTCTTCTGCTTGAAGTACATCTCCACGGGGAAGTATATCCCCAGAGGCCAGAAGTTGAGCGCCCCCAGCACCCCCAGGACCGAGTTGAAGTAAGGGAAGAGAATCGCGAGCGCCGTCGTGGACACCACGTACCCCGTCCTGAAGACCAACCTCAAGAGGTTCAGCTGCAGCGCCGGCAGCAGGGGGAGCTTGCACGAGTAGTAGTTGTTCACGAACCCGCTGTCGGGGAATTTGTACGCAAACCATCTCTCTGCTGTAGCGAAGACAGGCTGGCTGAAGATCTGATTGAGAAAAGTGCCGCGAAAATGACGGGTTATTATAAATGCAAGAACGTGATGCTAGTAGGTAGGTGAATTGAACGTGAACATCGGCTACCCATTCTTCTAATGTACCTGATATCCTCCCACCAAATGAAGCACGATGCAAGCATTGGCTAGGTCGACGAGCCAGTACGGCTCGTAGAACCCAAATCCAGTTAATAGATTGCCTGGAGTGCTGTCCCCGAACGCTGCATATCCAAAGCATCCGCAGCATAAGTAAAAGACGGTGGTTATGATGATAGCATACATCGAGGCCTTCTTCATCGTCTGGTTTTCTGGGGGAGGGGACTTCAAGGTGTCCTTCAATATGAACCATCACGCGTTCTACTTCAGTCATTAAGGTACTACCTTCTTAAACACTAACTCGATCCTGTGCGTTAGGAAGAGAAAGCTGTACCTGTATCTCAAAGACGATAATGGAATAAGGGTACGCAAAGGCAATGTCTCCAAGTGCTTCAAAGGCTAATAATAACTTGACAAGAATGCTCGAAGCTGCGACTCCTGTGATTGTTCCCTTGATTGTTCCATTTTCTGCAGCCATGGAAGCAAGTTGGCAATTGTGAATCACAATCAAACGGTGTGGGGTGATGATGTATAATAGTCAAATTTTATAAATTGGAAATTCCAAGCTTATGTATGACATGAGGCTGCCGATGTTGCCAGCACTTGGGGTCGTGTTCTGATTTCGAGTATGATTCTTAAACAAAGTACCTTACCTACCTATTACTTTTGCCAGGCCGAGTCCAAGGCCTATCGAGGAGTAGGTGAAAGACATGATTGCTGCAACAACTGAAAGCCAACTCATATTGTGGAAATCTGGAATCTGTGACATTACTATCTGGACTAAACCAAATAGAAGCATGTAGACAGTATCTCCATATTCGCACGGAGCATCATGACCTTCCCGGTGATAACAGTTTGACTTCAGGATTGCCCTGCACCATTGAAATGGTGGAAAGAATTATCTTCAATCTGAACTCTGAAGTCGATTTACCAAAGTAAACAGTACTTAAAACTAGACATGTTAAAGCACAAAGACGAAACTCATGCTTCTCCCTGAAAGTGTTGTATGCACGAAAGATGATAAACACGTAATATGTGACTTCATGCTTCTGCCTAGCTCTGGAAATTGAGTATGCACGAAGGATTGAAAACACATAATCATCACAAGCACTTGATAAAGTTGTGGGGCTAATTATCACTTGTGCAACCCAGAGAACCCATTCTTTTCTACCCTAGCCATCCCCTGAAATATTTGGATCAGTGCAAAATAGAGCGACTTATGATGGTACACGTAGTCCCTGACAAACACCAACTGCCAACTTAGCTTTAAAACAAAAGAAAGTGTATAGGAGACTGGAAAGCTGTAAGTGCTTTACTGATTTTGAATTCAAAAATTGTCAAAGAGTTTGCCAAGTCTTCATGAGTTACGTAAGCTGTAGTTGACTTCTGTCGGAGAACAAGATAATTGTCAAGCGGCTCAAACTTGATCTTAGGAGAAGTTCATGAAACTAATTGAGTATGCATTGTCATGTCGCATAGATGTCAGATTCAGTACATACTATAGGTTGGTCCCCTGGTTTATATTATCAAACTTGACATAAAACAGAGAGGAACTGATACTGGAAAACATTTCCATCTGCCTACCGTCTCGTAAGATTACTAGTATATGCAGCCTTGCAGGTGATTTTACAAGTATACGCATCAATTTGCAATGACTATTGTACCTCCTGTCAATAAAAAAGAAGTTTTAAACTTCTAATGCAAGTCGACATTAGGTTGAGAGAAAGGTGATTATTACAGGAAAACAGAGGCCAATCTCCCCAACTTAATCTCAAGAATCTCTCTGTATAACATAATTTGTGTCCAGACAAAGTACACGAGTAGCTAAGAAACTCCGTGAGCATCCCGATTTTAATTTTCATTTCTCTCCATCTCTCTTCCCAGTTCAAAGCAATAAAAGAACCCCAAGCTAGTGCTCAGATGAACGAGGAGAGGAAAAAAATCTTAATTAAAAAAAAAAAAAAAGTTCCAAGATGAAATGAGCACCTTACGCTGGCAGCGGCTGTTATTGTATAAGCGATCCCACACCCGTATAAGCTCTCCTGTGCAAACACTCCACATATCCAGTGCTGCTTCTCTCCTGAAAAATCATCGCCTCTGTTGTCATGTCCTTGTAAAATATCGTGAAATTCTCAATGCTTCTCAATACATTTTGCCAGGAAATTTTGATTTATGAGGAGTTCAGTGGATATCCACCTTGAAACATCAACACTTTCACATGACATCTTTTACAAGTGAATGTCATTCAAAATGTTGGGAATCTGTACTGACCTAAATAGAGCTTGACAGCTTCCATGTAAGATTGATTTCTGATGGTTCCATGTTCTGGGTCGGGGTACTTGTAGCAATCACACAGAAGAAATGTGGAAATCACAGTGATGCCCGCAAAGCATAAAATGCAAATGGGACCAAGAACCCAACCAAGTTGAGCCGTGCTCCAAGCAAGAGAAAGCACTCCTGCCCCAATTACTCCAGTTATAATATGTGCTGCCGCGGTCCATTGTGTCCCTTCAAAGAACAATAACAAATAATTGCACAGGCTTGTTAACAGTGTTGAGGCATATACCATCCATAATGGATCAGTCAATCATGCAAAATTGAATCAGCAGACAGCCTCATTATTTATATTTGAATTGGATTTTTGGTTAGCTTGAGGTCCTCCTTCCTGATGTATCTTGTCGGGACATCTTTGATAACAATCCTAGACTAAATCGGCACACTAGAGCTATAATCATTGAAGTTCATATTTTTCAATCTCTAAGATGGCAATTGCAGCTTCACAGGAAATTCGAGTGCAACTTTGAAGTCTGAATGGTTGACGTTGCTCAACCGCAGAACAAGATTAGAAAATGCAACTTGCACAAGCATTTGCTTCATTCTGTTCTCAGATCATTATAACCACCGTAAACATCAGAAAAATTGGCTTTCTCAAGAACGGCAGGAAATTCAATGAAGAGCTAATAATGGGCGTGTCTCGTTACATCTCTTTGACTGGCGGGTAACTGATTAGCTTGGATATATCAGAACAACAGCAATGTCCTAGAATAAGTTGGGTTTGGGGCGTCGGAGCAATAACCATGGAAGCTCATATTTTGCAAGCTCAAAAGTTGGCAGAATCGCAACTTCACAGGATTTCAGATTTCAATTGCGACTTCAACTTACAACCGAGGATAAAAGGAGCACTCTGAAATCTGAAGTTCTTAATTGCTCCCTTCGATCAACCACAGACCCAGATTACAAAAATGCAACTTAGCACAAGCACTCGCTTCATTATGTTCTCGGATCAATACGATCACCAAAAAGATTGAAACAGAAAGCATTAGAGAAGGACAAGACATGGAATCCTCCCAAGATTCCTCTGTTAGCTTCCACAAGACAACATGAAAACCAAGGAGCCAACGGGCGACTTACCTGTTCTTTTGAGAGGCGCTTCTGCTGCACTGTGTGAGGAAATGCTCTCAAGTAATGGGGACTGTGGATCGTCTTCTCCACCCATCACTGTTTTTTCAACCCCCAAAAAAGAAGAAAGAAAAAGAAAAAGACAAATGAAACTTGCTTTTTTCTTTCCTAATGAGGCCTGTTTAGCAAAGCATCATAATTAGAGGGGTTTATGGCTTTCTCTCTCTTATGTGTCATCCAGCAAGTCGACAAGCCATTTATACCCATTTTTAGATCGTTCCTCCCACGCAACCAGAAAAACAGATGGTTAACGGTAGAAGTATCGTTGAGTAGCCCGGAGAAAAGAGCACGACAGAAACTACATTTGACGAGGGCAGATGTTGAACGTTTGGTACAGCTTTAAAACGATGGATGAAGCAGCGTCGTTTGTTTGGGCATACTATCGCCAGGACACAAAGCTGTACCGAATCTTGCGTGGATAGTCTCCTACTTTTTACTTAAACCAAGATTCCACGACACACAAAATTCGACTATATTTCGCAAACTCGAAGTGCTGGACAAACTTTCACAGCCCAGTAAATACCGACTCCAAGATATGCAAAATGACTTTTTCCAATTGGAATGGTATCTGAAATTTGAGTTTTTTTTTTTTTTTCCCGCTACCCTTTATCAATATCGATGTTTCGTTTTGCTTTCTGATGTGAAATCCGAAATGGGACTTAAGTGGAAGGGAAGAAAAGTCGTCGAAGGCAATTGATTAATCCAAGGCACATGCTGCTGCTGTATCTTGCGGGAGATGCTAGAGGAGGATTCCTTGAATGACTGAATCTCAGATGCACCAATCCCCACAAAGATCATCATCATCATCATCATCATCTTCTTCGTCTTCTTCCTATAAAGGACAAACGACGTTTCCAGGTCATCACGTCATGGTCGCGAAAAGCAGTTGGCCAAAAAAAAAACACAAAAGTAACATGACGAGCAGGAGGGAGAACTTGAAGGCGCGGAAGCCGAGTCGTTTTCCAAAGAGTCCGTTTCTTGAACGATTTGCTCCTCAGTCCTTCTTCAAAACCGGGGGCACAGACCGCTCCCACTGAATCTATTGCGAAATTTTATAGTGCGTATATTACATCGAAAACTTCATTATAAAAGAGAATATTCTCTATCAAAAATATTACCCGTAAATCAATCAATTTTTCGCCGTCCAAACATTGGAAAATCAAAAAGTATTTTTTCAAAAATGGTTTTTTTTTTTGAAGTCTCAATCAGTATTTCAAAATTTTGGGTAACAAAGTGTTGTACTTTGTAATTGTGTCAAAGATGTTTTGGAGGTGAGATTAGGTAAGTTAGAATTTTTTCCCTCTTGCCACGTGAATTTCAATCCCATGCCATTGCCAAAAATGAAATGACTATTGACAAATGAGGTTTTGTCCTGCAATGACGTGTATAGTTCAAAAATCAGGAATTTTCCGAGGTACGAGCTGTCGTGTCCCCATCAAGACGCGCCCGCCCTTTTATTTTTGTCAAGACCTGGTCCATCTTCATGCCGCCTTTTTTTTTATAGGAATTTTTGAAGCGTGTTGCTCACCATGAAGAATTGGAAAAACCCACCATTTTAATTTTGCATTTTGTGACTATTCACGAATCGTTTAACTTCGATATCATAACCACATCACAACGAATCTGATTTAGTATGCAATATGGCGACTTTAAACATGAGTACGGCCACGTACAAGATACACATAAAATGCTAAGTAGAATATGTGTTGAATCAGCGATATATCCATAACGTGTAAAAGATTTATTATTAGCAAGCCCATGTGACTGGAAGTTGGTAATGTAGTTTAACTTGAGTTTGGAAATAAGTATCAAATTATCGTCCAAATTTGCAAAGTTTTTGGGGCATTGGCACTTGTTTAAAAGTTGACCGCCGTCAACACTTGCTATTTTCATATAGATGATGAAGGTAAGCAACAACACTATTTGAAAAAAGGAAAACGCTGTCCGAACGAGCTTTTCGATAATATGCTTTGAGAGCTGGCAACGCTGAATTTTGCTTTGGAATGGAAGAAGCTGAAAGATGTTTGATGTTTCTTAACTTCCATTTACAACTACGGCCCATTTATAGTGTCCAAATCAAACTAGAGAAAAGTCAGACCTGACCACGAATCTAGACACACGGTCGACTACATACAAGATACGCATAACATGTTAAATGTCCGAATGATTAGCTGAATATACGATGTATTATAATATCTCCATATTATTTCAACATTTTGTCCTATCATTTTCTAACGACCTTAAATCTAAATTTAAAGGTATCTGCGATTCCTTTTTTCTTTATCCAGTTTAATTAGCTTGTTCCAAACTGGGTGATTAAACAAGTAATTGCTCTTTTTTAATGTAAACATGATTGAAAGTAAAATATGGTATGAATACATTTAATACAATTCATAGGGGAAAATCACCTTAAAAAGTCATAAACATTTGTGCCAATTTAGTCTTAAACCTTTTAATTATGCTAGTTGAATTCTAAATATTTTGATGATTTGTCAATTTAGTCCTATTTCTACTGACGATTTGTCAATTTAGTTATTTTGGTTACAAGTCACAAAGGTGATAGTCCAATTGATATCAATCGTCTTATGTGTTACAACCAACGCTAACATAGACGATTTTTGTAATCTTTAAAAAACTTTCTAAACTTTTTTCCTTGGGCCTCGCCAATGACCGGCGGAGGAAAATAAGGAAAAAAGAATAAAAAGATAACACTTTCAGAAAATTGCAAAATAAAAAATAAAAAAAAGTCCACATCAACGATTTGGGGTCAAAAGTAGCCAGAACGACTAAATTAATAAATCATCATAATGTTGAGAACTCAATTAGCACAATTGAAAGACTTATAACTAAATTAGCATAAATATAATAGGTCTAGGACTTTTATTTTGGATAATACTTACAAATCTCAGAAAAAACACAAACAAATGTTACATAAGATGCACTCAGATCCTGACCTACCAACCAGTCAATACATGTGTCGACCCATTCAAATGCTGTTGTACGCTACACATACATACCTGCGAAAGTTTGATGCTGGCCAATATGTAAGTCTGATTTAGATTTAACTAATAAAAATCCTTCAAATTATTGTATTTAGCAAATTGGGAAAATAAAAAAGTTGGTCAAGGAAAGAAAAGGTATTAATTGGCCATTGGGGTTATCTTAAAAGGTTTTAATCATTCAAAAACAAAACAAAACAATCTTATGTACGTTTATTTCACTGAAAACTTCATCATAAAGGCAAATATTTTTCATAAAAATTATTTTTAAAAAAAGACTAGTTTTCATTTGTTCGGTGATTTGGAGAAAGTGATATCTTTCTTACAAGGGAAATTTGTTTTTCTCTCAATCTAAGTTTTGTGTCTTTAGTACATTGTAAATCAATTAATTTTCCATTATTCAAATATCAAAAAGTCAAAAAACAATTACTTAGAAACAGTTTTGTTTTCAAACTAACAGACATCATAAGCTTCATGATAAAGGAAATGAGGAAAATTACCCGAGAAAATCTTAAACCTATCATATGATGATCGATTTAGCTATAAATATTTCAATTGTGTCAATTTAATCCTAAACCTTTTGATAATTTGTCAATATAACATTTCCAATTAAAATCAACCAAAAACCACTAACGTGAATATTAGATGTCATACATGACGTGGCTGACGTTAACATTGACAATTTTTGTAATTTTTATATTTTCTGAATTATTTGTTTCCTTTTCTTTTTCTCCCTCTTTTCCCATTGTGATCGCCAGCTACAGGCAACATGCTGACAAGGGCTACGACACCCTTGCCCTAATCCATGAGCCCAAGTGCAACCCTTGTCAAAGCTCACCCTCATTCAACCTAGTTAGGGCAACGGTTGCCTAGGTGTCACGTAAATTAACTATAGATTGATTTCCGCAAACTCATCGTGACACCTGAGTGATCATGCCTGTGGCTTGCAAGTTTGGGCCTTGCCTACGGTCACCGCCACAAAGAAAACGTAAAAAATAATTAAAATTTTTAAAAATAATAATTTTAGAAAAAAAAAATATATATATATATATATATTAAATTTTATAAAATTATCAACTCCAGTAATTTGTGGCAAAAGTAAGCCAGAAAAACTGAATTAACAAATTGTCAAAATATTTAGGGAAAATTTCAAAAAAAATCCAAAGTAAGCATATTTTCTTAAATAATGATCCAAAGTAATCGTTGTCTCAAATGAGGACCCGCAGTGACTAAATCAGCCTCAAATAAGGACCTCAAATCGATGAGCAGTCAAATGTTCGCCGGGCGACGAGCGTGTGGCATTTCTGGTGGTCGGGATAAGGGTAATTTTGTCAAAAAAATTGATAAAAATTAACAAACTCCAAAAACATAAGCCCCAAATTGTTCACGCTCTTTTTCTTTTGCACTTCATATTCTACACTTCATCTTCTAGGCTCTTTGTCCCCTCTTACTCAGAGAACCCAAATTCTTTGTTAATGAAGCAAGATCCCTGACTCCTCGAGTTATAAAGGTACGTGCCAGCACTACCCTCACCTGCCTCCCCCTCCTCTCTCTCTCTGTCTCTCTCTCTCCCTCTCCCTCTCCCTCCCCCTCCCCCTCCCCCTCTCCCTCTCCCTCTCCCTCTCCCTCTCCGTGGAAGTGGATTCGCATCATGCCCAAGATGTGGGTCTCCCTCCCTCCCTCTCCCTCCCTCCCTCCCTCCCTCCCTCCCTCCCCCTCCCCCTCCCCCTCCCCCTCCCCCTCTCCCTCTCCGTGGAAGTGGATTCGCATCATGCCCAAGATGTGGGTCTCCCTCCCTCCCTCTCCCGCTCCCCCCCCTCCCCCTCCCCCTCTCCCTCTCCGTCTCCGTGGAAGTGGATTCGCATCATGCCCAAGATGTGGGTCCTTGAGATCGAGATATTATGTGTCTCTTGGTTGGGTCCATGAAAATGGATTCGCATTCCACCTCACTCTCTCGGCTCTCAAGGTTTCTCTCTCGCAATCCTCCGCGAAACTCCCATGATAGAATCGAGCAACTGAGCTTACCCCAAGATCTCTACCCGGAGGCAATGGAGACGATTCGCCACAGCAGCGGCGGACATTGAGCTGCATTGTGGCGTCACCGACAACAACGAGCTTAGCCTCCGCGACGTGCAAGCTTAGCTTCATTGACAGTGACAAGCTCTACAACGTGAATGTAGAAGAAGAAAACGTGAGAACGTGAAGAATTTGGGAGTTTTGTTTTTAGGATTTGTTAAATTCTATCAATTTTTTTGATAAAATTACCCTTATTCTGACCACCAGAAATGCCACACACTCACCGGCTAGAGAACATTTAGCTATCGCGATTTGAGGACCTTATTTGAAAGTGATTTAGTCACTTCAGATCCTTATTTGAAACATGGCCACCTTGAGTTCTTATTCGAGAAAATAGACTCACTTCGAGTCCTTTTTTGAAATTTTCCCAAAGATTTATAGCTATGTTTACAAAATTAAATGTTATAATAGGTTGGGGACTTCTTTGTAATTCTCTCGATGAAAATAAAAAATATTTTCCTCTTTTCAAATTACGAAATTAATTTTTCCCATTTTAAGTATGCATTTTTTTATCATAAATAATTTTCTTTTAACTGGTAATTCTCAGTAAACCAAATACTGAGAAAGTCCCATAAATAAGTTTGCGAAAAATTCCTCTCGCTAAAACAAAATTGGCCCCTATGAACCAGTTTTTTTTTTTTTTTTTTGGGTCAGAAACCATGAACCAGTTAAATTATCTCCATATATATATGGTTGTTAGGTTATGGATCATTTTATGCAACAGTATGATTACAAAAGATGCTTTCCATTTGATATATGGATAAAGAGAGATCTATATATGGGAATTTGTACAGCCCAAAAAGTAGATTAGAGCATGGCAATTAAGGCAGTGCCATTAGTATCGGCCCATTAGAAAACACCCAAAGGTTTCAAACTGAGTGTTGCAAATAACATCTGAAGTTCATTACAAAGACAAAATTAAGTTGATGTAAATTACAACAAAATTGACTCGTGTAACCTTACACATGGAAGGCGCTCTAATTCAGCAACTCTTAGAATTTCTAGTGGACGTCTAAAAAATCATTTCTCGGTTCGTATCTTTAAATTCTCTTTGTTAACAAAGGGAAAAGGAAAATAGGTAGTGTACAAAACCAACTCGTACGGAGCCATTCCGTGATTACATAAACAATAAACAGAATAGAGATTTTATTTTTCTTTTAGAGAAAAAGGTGACCTTTAATGAACTAATCCCATCATTTTGTGATGGGCCTCAACTTGCGAGCAAGGTTGATTTGTGCAAGTGATTCACATCAGACAAGCCAAGTAATTCTCGACTTCCCATCATACAATCCTTCTTGACCTTAAATATAAGATGAAGGAAATGAGGACCAAAATCCAGCCAAGATGCTCGACCAAATGGACGCTACTGAACACACACCGGCAGGAGCTGGAGATGTGCAACGTCGAATGCGGCGTATATACAGTCAGATTAAACCATCGCCTCTGAACATCCAACCACGTAATCTCCCTATGTCTTTATTCTTTATCATCTATAGAAAGATAGTAATTGAGGAATTGGAATCTTTCATGATAACAGTAACTAATTTCCACAGCTGTCGACTATGACTACGCTGTTTCAAGCAGGAAAAAAAAGGTCTTCTGTGGAAAGTGAAGTACTAACCTTTGGTTGGATCAACATGAACAAAGAAACTGGCAGCGACGATCACATAGGAAAGTATTAGCATCAACCCTTTAAAGTAATTCGAAGTTCCTTCCTGCAGATTGAAAAAATTTTAGGAAGAAATGTTAAAAAAAATTAATGTTGAAATGGAAAGGTGGCATAATGCGAGCAATAGAAAACATGGAAGAGGAGATGATATAAAGCCTCAGTCATTTTTGCTGCCATCAGGCACCATGAAGGACAAAGGCCTTTAGAATTATAGATTTATGCCACCATAAAATAAAAGTAGCAAGTGTGTTAATGCCTCACAAACCTGAAGCAAGAAGGCCACAACCAATACAGTAATGAAAAGAACTGCCGTTTCAAAGAGTTGAAAATTCAAGTCCATAGAGAGCCCCATTATCCATGCAACAACCACACAAAAGGGTATCTGCGTTGATGAAAGTACGAAGATCAATGGAGAATATATGAGAGGGGGACATCACGAAAAGCAAACTAAACTTCAATTATACACGATATACAAAATTTGAGCATTCATGCAAATACTGACTATCTACTAACTTTGGTGGAAACCGGAATATACAAAGCTGGTGACATTGAGAACCTCTCAGTTCCATCTTTTTATGGAGATTGCACACATTAGCAAGATGAAGAACAAGCATGATAACTAAAAACTTGATGAATCGCTGCTATTGCTCTTTTCCCCCATTTCCCTCTACACAATCTTAATCCTGGAGCTTCCGCCTTGTTCCAACAGGGCCCTATTCTGAGACTACGTCTTACTAGATAGAGGCACAAATTGAATAATACTTGAGGTATTCATGAACTTTCTATGCGGATAGTGTCGTACACCCTTATACCTCCAGTTTGAGCCAAAAAAAAATCGTACATCTTTTCCTACAATGAAGCTAAAATATAAACTCATTCTTTTCAGGGTTCTAATGGAAATATCAAAGCCAAAAATTGGCATTGATGACAACAAATCATTCCAATCATCTGAACATCAATGAAGAAGTCAGCATGCCCAAGACGAGAAATGCATGGTTCAAAAAAGAAAAAAAAGGTCCAATGATGCTTGAAATCAACAGAGTCAATACAGCTCCAAAATGAGTCTCAGTGAAGTTACCAATGAGCAATAAGAATAATAATTACCGATGAGACCATTTAAACAAGAACATATATAGAGAAGTACCATGCTAGAATATTTCTAAGGAACTTTCCATGGAAAGTACAGCAACAAGACATATATTAACCATCCAAGTAATTTGTACATCAAATTAATTTGTGTATTCAATTTCAAACATTAAAGAACTGTTCTTTCGTAATCTTCACTGACAAAAACAAAGTTAAAATGGATTATCAAAAGGAAAAACGTAGGAATATATGACAGGAGGTTCACTTCAGAAACTGCAAACAGATCAACTATAAGATCAATCAAGTTGCATTGACAAATGACGTACCCCAAACATAGAAATTTGAGTTGACGATCCTATTGCCACTCCCAAAGATATGTCCTGCCAATGAAATCATAAATATTGCAAGGGCTGATAATAATAGAACACCACAAAATGAAAGAGGAAAATGCTTACAAGTTTGTCTTTCATCGCAAACATTATAGCACTTGCATGCTCTGCTGCGTTACCTACGATAGGAAGTAATATCACACTAATAAATGCAATAGGTATTTTCCAGGTTGAGGATGCCCCCTGAAAAACAGTCAAACAACAAGGGAACTCTTCAATTGTGTAGACCAAACGTAAATGAGTGTTACCTCACAAGGAAACTGTCGAGAACTTTAACCAAATAAAGAGATGAAAAAGGACGAGGAACAAGGACACTCAGACTTCAAAAAACACTACTTTTAAAGGCCAATATGATCAAGTATAAGCACTTGAAAAATTGGACATGCATAAGACAGAGATGAAAAGCGCATCAAATTGCCTTATGCTGAATGTGAAATTCTCCTAAGAAAAGTTGACATATAAATTATGACTACAACTTTTTCTAAATATTTGAATCTCCCTATGACCCAAAAAAAAAAAAAACTTCCAAAAAGCTTTGGCCCAGAAATTTACTGACATCAAAGGTCTTCATAAACCATGAAGACAAACAGGTACTGTGGATAAAACTGCTAAAGCCAAGATTCAATAATTAACAATTTGCAATACATTTCCAGTCATATAAGATAGGCTCCACAAAAAATGAATATGGAAAACAGAATCCAATGCAACCAATATCTAATCTGCCAAGATTGAATATGGAAAACAAGTTAATACCTCTATGGCATCAACCAAATAGTCTGATAAAAATGAGATCCAAGCAGTCATTACTGCAAGCCAGATTACAGATTCCCACTTAGCGATCTCTGGTGACTCCTCATCATCCTCTGCACTCTCTCCACTAGGACTCCCTTCCTAGTACAAACAAACACAGACGAATATAGTGCAAAAGAGTAAATATCTAAGGAAAATTTCAAGAACAACCTCTCAAGCTGGTAGATGGAACATGTTCACAAGCACTGCCAAGAGTGGCTTAATAAGAAACCACAACTGAAGCAATTTAAACTGAAAAATCCCAAACATTTTCAAAGCACTCAAAGAGACCATTGTTAGACTCAGAATTCTAGAGAGCTACACACAATGTTATTATCCATAAACTTAAAAAGTGGAAATGTTAGCAATAGCAAGTGGCAAAAGCTCAGCATTACAAATTTGATAATAGAAATCTCAGATCCACCATTAGAAAGCCTTGACCACGATAACTGAATAAAGACAGAGGAGTCAAAGACAAGCACTCACAAGCTCCAATTAACCAAGTCATATACAATCGGTATAGTCAGATCAAAACCTTCAAAAGAGAAGTTGCTCTTTCTATGGATGAACCATGAAAACAAACAACAAATTCTACAGCATGAGGAAGTAGGCTATAATTAAAACAATTAATACAGATTAAATAAAAAATTAAACCCAACCGACCTCATTGAGAGGGACATATTGATTTGATTGACTCTTCAACTGATAAAAGAGATAGGCAGCATATGCAATTAGCATGACGCAGCTGCTGAATCTCGAGAGAGCCAGTTCTGACTTCCCAGCGTGCACCTCACTGTGTGTGTAGTGAAGGACAGCAGGAAAAAGTAAACCCATGACAGCCATCAGTAACAACCCTGAGTTTACAACAGCTGTTGACTGCACACCAAACTATAACGTGTCAAGAAGAGAAACATCGAACAGAGTAAAGGTCAATCATAATTATAGTGGAAAGTAGTAATGTGCTTACCTTGTTAAAAACCTGTTCCTTCTTCATATAAACAAGCCCACCTGAGAAGAATGCACAACCAAGGACGAGCAACATATTTGAGAGGATCGAACCCAGTAATGACTGCTGAACCACCCTAATCATTCCGCTCCTCAGTGCATGTATTGATATAATCAATTCGGTTGCATTTCCAAAAGTTGCATTTAACAGACCACCAACTGCAAGTTCCAATTCAATATGTCACTGTAATCCCTCGGAGAAATATTAAAATATGCAGGACCACCTTTTGGCCACTGACCAATAAAGAATTTTACATTTTAAGCTTGATGGAAGAAGTAAATTTAACGTTGGGCAGTTCTTGAAAAAAGTAAAAGACTGTCTATTAATACTTGTGTAATATTTCATACAAATATTTTACTCCAACATAGAGGTGAGGTTCTCCAGTAAACAACTCCCGTGATGTATATTTCACAGAAAATGACAGGAAAAGGCAGAGCGTGAAAGACTCAGATTTTACAATTACATGCAAATGGGTAAAGAGCGATTGTGTGCATTGCACGTTTATGAGGTCCCTAACAAGCCTACAGCTGTAACAAATTAAAATACCAAAAACCATCTCCTGTCAGAAACAGAACAAATCCATTTGAAATATTTATAAATTAACCCCATCAGCCCCTTAAGTTATAGATACCACAAAATTCTTAGAGAAAAAGAAAGAATATTGAATACGGTTGCCTCTTATTTACACTTTAATTTTCACTGAATCTCACCTGTAGCACCAGTGTAGAAAGCCAGTTGCCTACATCAAACAAGATATAAACATGAGCCTCAATCAAACCACGTGTCCAAAAGACAATCCAGCAGAAGAACTAAAGAGGCCTTACTCGGTAGCATAACCTAAACGCTCGGCCAAAGGTGTAATACCCAGTAAACTGAAAAAGAAAACCCATCCCTGCAGTCCAGCTACAGAAATCAACAGGGCATTCTTGAATGCACTATGAAATAACAAATGTCAATGTAGACAATCATAACTCACATGATGGCCAGTCAAATTATGAACCAAGATGGCTATCGGACCAAATGGCATAAGCAAGTTGAGTTTATTTGAGAAGACAACTATCTTTATACTTCTACATGCACAACTGAACATGTTAACGCTTCCACCTCGTGAAGTTCCTGGAAATGGCCCTTCTTGAGCCGCATGAAAAGGGCTCATCTTCTGAAAACCTTTCGTCAGGCTGGATGCGCCTTCATCCTCAAAATCATGAGTTGATCTTTCCTGAAGCGACCCCATCTGTTACATAAAGTCCCTTTGATTGATATCATCAGCCATAGGAATTGGTTTTTAATCTATGTATGCCATAGACAAAAACTAATAGAGAAAAGAGGATCTTAATACGAAGAGGAATTGCATGGAAAGGAAAGGGTAGAGCATGACAAAGTCTTCTGAAGGAGATAAGCTTGTCTGATCTATCAGAAAACATACTTCGATTTGAGGTTGATCGCCAACTTGCAACTTGTGATCCATTTTCTTTTAGTAAAGGCACAACGAGAATCTCCTATCCATAACACTGCGGTGGTGCATCTACCTGCCCCACACGTTTTGATCGCGGTTGAAAGAAGTCACAGAAAGGCCAACTGAATCTGATGCCACATGAAAACCGAAACAAATTAGACAAGCAAAGACACTTTGCAGGTAGATTGCTCCCAATTGTAAACAAACGTGTCGGACATCCGCCTCAACATATTTTCCATGAGTAACCCATCTCATATCTAATCCGGTTAATCTCAATTCTCAACCTAATCCATACGACTAATTCCCCATAAGTCGAAAGATGTTATGTCATGTGCAAAGACATAACCGGACCGTTACGTTAATCATAATAATCTGCCTGCGAGAGAAACGATTCGACCTCTTGCATGCCAGCATATCGAACGGGCTTCGATTCGCCATTGAAATTGCCAACCCAAACAATCCCCGCTCCCCCCCAAAGTAGCATCAAAATCCGACAAGCATTACACACGAGAAAGCAATCCGACGACCGCTCAACCGACGATCTAAACCAATCGACCCACGATTGATCGAAGAGAGAAAGAAAGCTTACGCGCACCCCAGACAAGGAATCACGACCGGATCCAGCGAGAATTTTTTTGAAATAGAGAGGGAGAACGAAATGCACATGGGCGAGAATCAGGCTCGGATCCAGAGAACAGCCCCTCCTGACCTGACCCAGAAATAGGGAGGATGCCGCCGGCGACCAGTGGATCGGCTGACACGATCGGAGAGAGAACAGGAAACGACAAGCGAGCGACCACGCAGTCGAGCCGAAGAAAGGAAACAAAAGACCGAGAAACACAGAGAGAGAGATAGAGAGATAGAGAGGGAGGGAGGGAGAGAGAATCCCTTGGGGAGGAGAAGAAGGAAGGAACGGGGAAGCGAAGGGAGCGGCACCTGATTCTCTGCGTCGGTTCTCGTGTCCGAAAATCCTTTCCAAAAGCAGGTTATCCTATTCTTGGCAGGGGCGAAGCAGGCTATGCAGGCGCGGCGGTGACGAACCCCGACACACAGACGTTGAAGAAGACGAAGCATTAAGAAGAAAAATATTATTAAATAATTACATGTTCATTTCATTAATTAATATTAAAAAAAAGGACGGAGAGAGGAGAAAAAACCGGCGGAGAAAATTATTCGCGACGGTCGTGCTCGTCACACTGATGAAATCTCCTTGCAACTTCGCGGATTGACAAATATATAGGAGACAGACAGAGAGAGAATAAATATATATATATATATATGCTCCAAAAAAGGAAAAAACAAATTAGGAAAAACATTGAAGACCGTTTCGTAATTAGCGGCGGTTTCCACACTGGTTTCACACGCGTTGCATTCCTTCCCTTTTTACCAAATATTCCCTTTTTCCCGATTGATTTCTTTTTTTTTTTTTTTTATGACTCAGGAAACCCCGCACCCCGCAAACAGCTAGGGGAGTAAATCCTGGAGGCCACACGCGATTGATTTCTTGTGACCAGATCTCGTACGCATTAATTAATTACGATTATGTGGTGGGATCCTTTTCCCAAAACTTGTCCACAGATCGACATGACGATGGTCATTAGTGGTGGGATTGCTTACCAAGTTTGGGTCACTCGGCATCTCTTTGGCTACATTTGAAAGCAAGGCGGTGGGGAGGGACTTACAAGAAATTTGAGAGGCATTTTCACTCGAATATTTTTTTTCAACTCAAAGTATATTATGTATTCGACCAAAAAAAAAAACAAGTATATTATGTAGACTTAACAGCCTTTTTTAAAAAAAGAAAACTTGAACCTACAACTTCATAACATATTTATTTTAAAAATTAAATTGTCTCCCCAAAAAATTCCAAATTTGATATTTTGTTCGTAAAGTAATTTTCACCCCCAAACCCAAACAGATATCCCTTCCTCGAATTTTCACCCCCAATCCAAATAGATATCCCTTCCTCGAATCTACAATATGTTAGCCTTCTGCACATTATCTCGATAAATTGAATAAGTGAATGCACGCAATAGACAACTACAAGATGAATTTGGTACGGAGAATGATCAATCCGACATGAAAAAAGTATTCGCGTGTGTCAATATATTTGCGTTTTAAAAGAGGGTTGATTGAGGCATGCATACCAATTTTGGATTTTTTACAAGATAATATATAGTTTTGATTAAAATATATCGTGAGGTATTAATTTAGGATTTTACGTGACATGAAATTACTTTAATATAATTATATTATTGTATTAATTCGAGATTTTGAATTAGGTTAACTCAATAATAAAAAATGACACCACTATCATAGCCTTTTCTTGTCTTTCCTCTTCTGTAATGTCCCTCCTCACATAATTACCAATTCTCTCTCTCTCTCTCTCTCTCCGTCCTTGATAATCATTTTTATAATTTCTCTCTCCTTTATCTGTTCAATTGATAAATACAGCATCAACGTGACAGCACCAAGTGGCGAGGCACATGGCACGCCTAAATTGGGGGATTTTGCGGCTGGGGGGAAAGCCCCTTTGAAACATTCTTCAGCTTTTATTTTGAATAGTGTGGACCATACATTATAAGCCCTCCTTTCTTTCTTTTCTTTTTTTTAATTCCATGGCCGAATTTGAAAATTCAAAATTGAGCAGATGAGTCAGTCTTTCATCTTGCATTTCACGTTAACGTGACATAAACATCACACCTATTTTCCACGCTAACTAGAAGACTTACCCATCAACACGGTGCTGAAACGTTGAACTTTAGGCTGTTGTAACAAATATACAAGAGAATGCAAACGTTAGTCAATCGATGCCATTACAATGAAATTACTCTTTTCTCAAAGTTTGACCTGTTAGGTTGCCAAGTCGAAAGAGACTCGACGGCAATGGGTCAAATGACGCTACTACAAGTTGTTCCGAGAGCATCCGAGGAAGGACTAGAACAAGATCATGTAGTTGGTGTAATAGTTGTGACACAATGAGGAAATGCATGAATAATCGCCGCTCTTGAATAAATAGCCTTACAAAAATTGTCGGACTGTGGTCATGTAGTTGTTGCCTTCACGATCTTTGGGAGAGATTTGACGAGGGACGGCGACGGCTTACGCACGGTGTGGTTTAGCAGGAGCATGAGGGTAAGAAGGGTCAGAGCCCCAGCTTGATGTGCAGTGCCTAGCGACACAGGCACGTACGACAGAAGAGTCGATACCCCTAACGTAACCTGCAGAGAGAAGCAATACTCAAAATCTGCCTTCACAGGACGACAAAGACTGCTCTTTCCCGAGAACTTAAAAGCTAGAGCAAGGAAATATGAGTCATGAACCGTTAATACCATACCAAAACTGAACTCAGAGAGCAGCAAACTAATAAGTCACCTGCAGAGCAGCCATGCCCACGGTACTTCCAATCAAAGATCGAACTGCTGGATGTATGTCTAGCTTTCTGGTTGACCACCAAAGAGTGCCGATTGCGACCAAACTAGCGGTTGCAAGAATGCGGTGGTCAAGCTGTACATCAAGGACAACAAATGCGGCAATTAAACAACATGACTTATATGAAACTATTCTCGAGTATAAAACTCATGAAGAAAGGACCACATTGAGCAGACTTCTTGTGTTCAAATTTCAGCATTACAAATAGTGCACATAAGCGACAATGGAACAGTTGTTACACATGGTAATCACAATGCAATACATATACGCCTGTATCTTAAGGCAATTGATATGGCCTTATCATGTTTTGGATAACCTAAAATGCTTTCTGACAGTGCACTGTCATTATTAATGACTCCATTAATTTTGAGATGGGTCAGTCTTGCCCAATCTTTATTATGAATTTTACATGCCATCCTTGAGGGATTACATAGAACCATATAAACCAGTGCTGTTACTTAGAATAAAAACCTGAGACCATCCTATAAACTATTACATCCAAGGATATTAACTCAAAAGGTGAAGCTGGTGAAGAAAAAGAAATACCTGCACCAAAGATGTGTTCTCAAAAAAATTGCGCATTAGTGGCTTCATTTCGAAAATATCATCAGGGATCCATGTATCCCCCATCTTGGGAAAAGTATTGAATGCATGTCCCTGGCAGTTAAGCACATGAGGATCATCTTAATCTTATTGATAGCAGAAAAAGAAACCATAAATCATCTATTTGCATGTTTTGGAAGACAGTATTGAAGTAGACAAAAAAAATTACGTACAGCATCATTTCCTGCGACAAAGGCTCCTGAGATGGCTGTAACACCAACCAGCAAGCTTACAGGAAGGGCAAGTCTCTTAACTTTTGCTGCCCCACGAACCCAAGCTATTGATTCAGCAGGCGGCTCCGGCATAACGACAGAAAGAGCAGTCCAGAAAAGGCCACAGTATATGGCAAACGCTGACGTTAGGTGAGCCGCAAGACGACATGGACTTACCCTTGGTTGAACATATTCAGATGGCGGCTCCTAATTAATATAAAGAAAAGGAAAGTTCTTAATAAGAATGGCATGCTGAGATACAAATAAGCAGAGTAGAGTGCTACCTACTTCTAGACCACTTTTGACCATCCACCAGCCAATTAGACCCTGCCCAGCACCGAGAGCGAAAAGACCTGAGAGTTTCAGCCCAAGGCGTACAGTGATGTATCCCTTTCGAAGGAAGTACGAAAATGGCAAAGCAAACATGATTCCCAGAGCCCTTCCCCACATCCGATGGGCATACTCCATCCAGTAGATAAATTTGAAATCTTCAATACTCATCCCTCTGTTTATGCTGCAGGAGATTACATAGGCTGAGCAATGTCAGAAAGAATGGATCATATGTAAATTCAATTTGAGCTGAACTAACAGCTCTGTTTTATTTATGCTAGCAATACACAATGAAGTGTTCCAATGACCAAAGAAGAAATGGAAGTGAAACTTCCCAGAGCAGGCCGTCTCTCCCCACATATATGTAAAACTTGAAAATACAGTAGTTTACACAGTTAATGATCATAAGCTATATAGGCGTTAATAGGAAGAACATCGCATAAATGGAGACAACACATTAGATGTCCTTTTAAGTAATTTGTCTGTGTGATATCATTATTTGCTTTAGAAACCATTAGATGCAATTCAACCCAATGCTTGACCATACCGTTTAAATTCAGGAGACTCTTTGTATTTCTCAAACTCCAGCAACCACTCCTCATCAGACAGAGGAGGAAGGCCACCGGTAAATTTCCAATCTGTCATGGAAAGACCGGAACGAGTCAAGCGCGTAACACCACCTAGTACCACCATACTAAATACCCATGCAGCCGACCCAAAAAGCCAGATCCCAACCCACTTTTGAGCTTGAGGCCCTCCTGTCACGAGCAGCTTCAACCCCTCCTTGCTCTGCAAGGGAACGGATGCAGTGGTGGACATGCTCCTCCATAGCGGCAAATGCTTCACCTGAGACAAGAGTCAGGATCTTCCCTTTGTACAGATAAAGCAAACCGCTCAATAAGCAGCACAAAACAAAGAAAAAACCAGCGAATCTCATTCAAGCAAGAAATGACAAGAGTAGAATAGCTCTAATGAGAAATGCAAGTAAATTCTTATATCCCTTCAATTCCCCCACCTAGGAAGTATCTAGCTCAACACATGCTCAAAGCTCATATTAAAAGCTTACGATTAACACTGGCTAAAGAGCTTCAATGAAGAATTCAGACACACCATTCGCCAACGTATCACCTCCTCCGCGTCACCAAGCGGTCATATGGCATAACAAGATTTACGGGATTCACCATTTCTCTTGACAAGAGAAATGAGATACAGAGCATCATCCGCACAATCACATTCATTGTGAAACTCGTGAGCAACCGTTGACGACGACGACAATCACATCCATAAAACTAGAACAATTTCACGAACTACTCCGACCGGCGAAGGCCCATTCATCCAAAAGCGACGCCTTCCGGAGCGATAACTCCGACGCTTCTCTAATCGGGGGACAATCGAATTCGAAATGCAGAGCTCGATCAAACCTTGGTGGGGAGCGAGCTGAACACGCGAAACGAGCTCCTCCCGGCGGTGGAGGCGAAAAGCCTGTGCAGAGGTTGCTCCGCCGGAAGCCTGGGCTGCCCCGCGGCGTCTCGGCAGGAGCAGTTCAGAGCTCTGTTCCGTTTCAGGAACGACGAGATCGCTCGGCCACTCCGGAACATGGCTCTTCTCCTCTCTCTCTCTCTCTCTCTCTCAGGCCGCCTCCTCGGTCATGGCTTGAAGGGTTTAGCAAGGGGATTTCGCATCGGCCGACGAGTCAATCAGCGGCGACGTCGCCTGAGCCCACTGTTTTCTTTCTTTTTTATTCCTTATTACGTAAATTGCCCTGTGTTGTCAGGAGAAGGGCCCGGCCCAAAAATCCCAGGACGAGCAATTGGGCCTATAAAATTGGGTGCCGAGCAGACCCGGCGATGACGACATTGGTCCGCCCCGAACATGGGAAAAATATTTACAAAAACAAACAGCTTTCCCTTCTTCTTCTTATTCCTATAGATTTAAATCTAGTAGGAAAGCCTATTTTTTCTCCATCAAAACATGTTTTTTTTTTCCCTCCTCTTTATTGGGAATCAACCCCTCAGTCATAAATACTAATAATGGATTTAATTTAACATTTAATTCCGCTTCGTAATTTTAGCTTTATTAATTGAATCGTTATTTTGATGATGTTTTTCAATTTAGATTGCATTTATTTATCAAGTTTCTTGTTTGGAAAAGAAAATTTTGTCCCATCAATTGTGTTACAAAAGGGCAGATAAATATCACGTAAACATTATAATTATTTGTGGGCACAGGTGCCCAATTTGAGTAATCGATGCTACCAAGAAGACCTTCCGGTCAATTATTGTGAATAATCAAATAAAAAAGATGCTCTAACTTTTCTTGAACTTGAGGAATTCCAACTTTCAAAAGTTTAAGTTTAGCCTTTAAGTTAATTGCAGGGTTTCATTTTGAGCTTTCACAAAACTCTTTTAATAGGCATATAAATTATCTTGGCCTATTATCATAGTCTCATTTTTGCTTAATGTTTTGTCCCACTTCCCTTGCTACTTATAAACAGCAATACCATATTTATGAATAAAATATCTGTGGGAGCATGAATATACAATCATTTGGCTAATCGATTCTTCATTCAATATTTACTCATCATTAATCTTTTCTTATTTGGAGGACTTTTCTGTTTTCATATTTTATTGGTTAATTTTTATATTTTCATTTTATTTAGACTTTTCTCAAATGTACAACCATAAATCTAACCAAGTCATGACTCTCTCTAGATCCGTGACGAAGATTGGCCCTTGCGGTGGATTAGCAAGGGTCAAAGACCCTCATTAACCAATGGCAAGGCCAACGAGGTCTAGCTAGTGAGGCCATGACTATCTTGTCAGCAAGTGACTTACCTATCTCTCACGTGAATAAATGAACACACACGCATACTCAAATAGGAAAAAAAACCCAAAAAATCATAACATTTTGTTTGACAGTAGATTCAGTTCTAAATATTTTTATTGTGATAATTTAGTTATAAATATTTTGATAATTTATCAATTTAGTCTTAAACATTTTGATCATTTGTCAATTTAGCCTTGAACTTTTTAATAATTTGTTAGTGTACTCAATACATTTATTTGACAAGAAATTATTAACATAGAGAATTTTTGCAATTTAAAAAATATCCGAATTTTTTTATTGATTTTTTATTTTCTTTCTTTTCTTTCATTTTTTACATAGGTTGATAGGACCAATCACTAAGCGAAGGCCATGAAGCCCTTGCCCAGGGTTTGGCAGGGGTCACAAACTCTAGTTCAATGACCACTAGGCCGCTAACCCTTGGCCCCCACCAATCCCGTGTAAAAGGAAAAAGGAAAAATTCACGAAATTTCTTTTACAAAAAAAAAAAATCATCCATGTCAATAATTTCCAATTAAAATTAGCCAAATATACTACGTTGGCACATCGTTATAAAATTTATAACTAAATTGGCAAATTGTGAGGCTTAAAACTAAATCGACACAGTTGATATATAAGACCGAATGGGCTGGTTTAGGACTAAATTGACCGAATTGACCGCCATACGATATATTTAGGATTTTTTGGATAATTTTCACTGCTTAAACACAATCATCTGCCCAGATTTGGGAAACCCTCACCTTGCCGCACCTACAGGAAAGAAGACGAACACCCCGGCAGTGCCTTAATATTTAGATGATCCGTCTCGCCCTCTCTTTGTTTTCATTTTCTCTATTTACCTTTTCATCTTTATATTTTAGTCTTCCCTTTTATTCTTTTAGTCCACGTCAACAACAATCTGAGGCAATAGCACTTACATGGAGTCGATACTGACCGCCACGTAAGCACTTAATGCCATCGCCACACAGCAGAAAGGATTCACATTAAATAAATTAATAAAAAAAATTCCAGAGACCCAATTAGGCAATTACACAAAAACATTAAAAAAGAAGAAGAAGTCTAAATAAGCGACATGGCACAATTCGAAAATACTCGGGGTTCTCTGCCCCGTCATACCTTCTCTTTATTTATGCAACTTGGGTACAATCTTGATCGGCCAATGTGTCACGCTGGGGACCCTGAGCAATAGCTACGAACACAACAGCGGGACCAAACATCTATTGTTGGTGTCACAAGTTATCTGTTGGTAAGTAAAGGGTTTAGGAGCTGAATAGTGAATGTAGTTTTTCACGACATAACACAAAATCAAGAACCTCTATTGAGCACGAGATGGCCCTAAACCCAATGGGCCCAAAAATTATTTTCTTTTTGCCTTTCTCATTTCCATCACATCCGTGGTTCTTGGAGGCTCGATTTTTTCCCCAAAAAATGATCGCTTATCTCATTTGCAAAAATATATATGCGAATTTTTTTTATTATCCATAAAAATACTCACATATGAGTTATTGTTGATATTAGAAAAAATATTTTCATTAAACCAGTTATTTTAAACGACACAAGCTCATTACTTCTATGAAAAGATTTTATAAATCCTTCAATTTTTTAAGCAAACGGACTCTTTAACCTCCAAAATAATAAAAAATCAATGAGATATCAAAACTTACAAATACAAGAGAAAGAGGCGAGAAAGCACTTGCGTGGAATTGAGTAAAATTAATAATAAAGATGAATGGAACTTGGACACAAAGGGATTTAGCAGTGCTCGAGACCAAGATCAACTGTTTGATTTGATTGATTTGCGCGTTTCATCGACCATAAACTGTGGGTGATATGAGCAAAACTAACGGATTCTACCCACCGATAGCCACGTCCCTCTCCCTAGTTTTCAATGATCTATTTGTAATTACGTGCGAAAAATCCAATTTCGAATGACATTCCATGGTGGACCAACTTAAGCAGCCTCGGCCCTACTTCATTCTAAATTGGCGACTCATTTTGAGCAAATACATGCCATTTTCGAATCTAACTTATTCCACACGTCTAAGTTAACATGACACATCTAATTAAATTTCTATTAAGTGCTCTGCATTTAGTTTCCATATGTCTCTCAACTTTGAGATCATAAGACGTAACGTGTGTAGCACTATGCTAACCTCATGCTCTCGATGTTTAAGATATATTGAGAGGAGAGGGTGACTATTTCCTTTCCAAAGTGGTGTAGGATTAAGAATGCCTTTGATGGAATTAATGACTAACAAGGGTTTAAACACTTAAAAGATTCGAGACTCCATATCCCAATTGCGAATACAAATGTTTTTTTTTTTCCATCTCGAAAAAAAAAATGGTTGCTTTAGATTTTGCTTTGTCAAGCTCTCAATTCATCTTTGATTCAATTCGGTGGGCTCTCCATTAGTTGGGTGGAGAGTAAACAAAAATTGATCATTGACATTGACTCCACCCATGTGAGGACAGTCCATGTACATATACGTGGATTGCACTCTACCCAAATTATGTACTTCTTTTTTCTATTTAATTTATATTATCAAAAAAGTTATTCCATTGCGTGGACCCATTTAAGCCCACCGGATAAATTATTTTAAACTGCAAAAGAAAAAAGAAAAAACAAAATATAAAAAACAAAAAGTTGGGTCCATCAGTCTTCAGCTGGTCTCCCCTCAACAAAATATCTCCTGTGCTAAAGGCAGTTGATTGGGGATAAATTTTTTTTTTTTTCCCACTACAACATAATAAACTTATCATAAGTAAGGGAGCACTTAAGATATTAGACCAGTTGGCAATCATGGCCATTTCATGTGCTCCCATTCACCCGTAATATATAATATGCATTTCGCCGTTTGTCGTGTCTTAATCTTTCAAATAAGTGGTTGTGTACTCAATTTCTAATAGATATTGCATTTTAGACGCCTTGAGTTCGATTTTCTTCATTTATTTTTATCATTTTTATTGATTTTTTTTCTCATTGTGTGCGATAAATTTCCTTAATTTATTTATTGATGTAAATCGAATTCTAGAGTTTATAAAAAGCTAACGTTCTCGTAAAAGTGGCATTGAGATATAGGATTTATTATGGGCTGCCTCTAATTGCTTAAATTTTATTATGAAATGAATTTTCTTATACAAGAGAGTGGAAAGCTTAAAAAAATTCATTGTGAATTTTTTTTTTTTTGAAAAATAGCAATAGGGAATAATACATTTATTTTAACTAATGAAATCAGACATTACCATCAAGATAGGTGCATAAACAAATCCTTTTTTTTTTTTTTTTTTTAGTTGAGTGGATTTTGATGCAATTTGGCATTTTTAGGAGAACCATATATCATTTTATATTGCAATCATGTAGTCCCATGCAATGATAACAATAAAGATTAATATCAAAAAAATCTTAAACCGATACGTTTGTAACAAATTTATACTAAATTAATTTTTTGCTAACAAAAAATCTCAAACCGATATAATTATGACAAATTTACCTTTGGTTAGTTTTCATTAAATTTTACCTTCAAATTACCAAATTGAATGACACACGGCAATTGACTAATATATCAATTTGGAGTTTGACTCTTCAATTATGTATTAATTTTTGGTTTTTAATGAAAATTAATTGAAGGTAAATTTATCACAAATACATATAATTTGAAATTTTTTGTGATAAAAAAATTATTTTTGAATAAATTTATTATAAATATACTAGTTTTGAATTTTTGATAATTAAAAATTAATTAAAGATAATTTTATCGTAAATATAATAATTTAATATTTTTGCGGTACTAATCCTAAGAGCAAAGTATCAGCCAATGAACTTGTCATAATCGTGGGTGATTTATTTGATTTTTTTTTTCAATTAAAAACTCCAAACGAGCCACGTTTGAGGGTTTGTCCATTCCGAAACATCTTTTCGTTAGAATTTTTTTTTTGGAAAATCAAAAGTACATTTGGATAATTATTACGCCGGAAATTTCACCCGATCGCGACTTACAAATGAAAAACAGTCGATCGCCATGATTACTCTAGCTAATTTAATAGTCACCTGGCTCATTATGAACGTGGACAACTTCGAAGGGCAGCAAATCTCTCACTTCCTTGTCAAATAAAGAAAATAAAAGGTAAAAATAGGGATAATTAGGATTTGGACGAGCGGTTCCCATCTTAGAATCATCTATTGGCTTCATAAACCCACCCAAGAATCAGTCCCACCAAGCTTTATGCACTCAATAGAATGTTTCCAACAAGCTAAAGTGAAGTAAAAAACAAACAATTTTTCTATTCTTAATTGCAAGATCAATAAAAAAAATTATGCTCATATTAAAAGTTGAAAGTCGAGACTGTGAGTGGTGGGCATTAAATTTGAAAATCAAGGTCATGAGTGAGAGATAGAGATGACTTAGACGAGGTAAGAGAAAGACGGAATGAGCACTTATTTCATGGGTGTTGAGCTTCACAGTAGGTATTTTAAAATTTTCATTTTTCTTAAACTCTTTTTTTGTTAGATGCTTTTCTTTAAAATAATATATATTTATATATTTCTAATATGGTTTGAGTGGGTACCAACAATTGGGAATTAGAGCAATACCCACCTATTCTAATAATTGGAATCGAGAATCAGATTGGTTCCCTTAAGAACTGTCGGTTCTTATCTAGTTCTAGGCAATTTTCGATTCTTTTGCACACCCTTAGATAAAAACAACGTAAGTATTATAAATTTTATATGGCATTCATTTGAATATCATGACTTATTTCACTTATTTAAGTATCTTAAATTTGAAAAATCGATCACCTAAGTACTATCAGCAATTTTTCTTACAAGAAAATCAACGTTGATGTTTGTTGCCTTACACGGCTTTGTTGACATTGACGTGAAAATATTTTTAATTTTTTTAAAAAATTGTAATTAATTTTTTGAATTTTGAGTTTTTATTTGCCTTTTTTTTAGAGTCGGCAAGAATCACTTACTAGCCCTAGGCGGCGATAGCCCTCGCCTATGGCCTCTTAGAGTTAGCAAGAGCCTTCACAGCCTCTCATGCAACTGTCGAGGTTGCAGTGCCCTCACCTAGGGCCTTTGTGGCTAAAGGTGACGGTTTCGAGACTAGCAAAGGTCGCTGATGACCCTCGCCAACCCTTAAAAAAAAGACAAAAAAGTAAAAGAAAAACAAAATTCAAATAAAAAATTCAATTTTTTTTTTTTAAAAAAATCCACTTAAGATGATTTGTTGAAATTGATATTTAAATGATCAATTTTACTCTAATGTGACAATTAAATGAGCGAAAAAAAATTATGACATTTTTAATTGAACGCCATATAAAAATTATGACACTTATATTGTTCTTCTTAAAAAAAAGTAGTGTAGTGAGAAAAGTAGTCTTGTATTGATATGCCAATAGAAAGTAATAAATTTTATTTATTTATGTTTATTAAATAAAGAAAAAAAAAGCATTGCTTGCTCTATGCTAAATTGGAGGATAATTGTCCAAAATTTTTTAAATATATTATACAAAAATCAATTCAATTTTAAAAATTTTAGTTATGCTATTTATATCATAAATATTTTGACAATATGCTAATTTAGTTTTAAATCTTTTTTTTTTTTTGTTTGTTTTAAAATTTATCAATTAAGTTCTAAACTTATTAATTAGATATTTAATCAAAAGGAATATATTGGCAAATCATCAAAAGCTTTATAACTAAAAGTGATAAATCATCAAAATATTTAAAACTAAATTAATATAATTAAAAAATTGAAAATTAAATTTATCTCCATATAATAGATTTAGGGTTTTTAAAAAAAATTTCTCGAGAAGTTGGCGTAATTTTCATTATATGATTCCCCTTGTGAAGCGAGATGGGAATATGGCTCGAGCACAAGTCTTCTAGAAACCCTTCCACGTGGCGATCGGTCTCTACACATGAAGCTTATCTACTTCGCCCCAAGGAAAGGACATCAAAGACAGCATTAATTTCGGACAGCCTGGGGCCTTCTAGATGCTTTGGAAGCATATAGGGGAGCGCCTAGTGTACGATTTGAGCGGATCGAATGTCCAAATCTTTTCATTGTATTTCACATCGTATTCCGTGTGCTGTAGACGAGTAATGCCCTAAATTCGAGCGGCACTTATACGCGTCCAAGACATATGAAACACAATATCATCAAACAATCCGTTGATCTTCCATAGAATCTGATGATTTTAAGAACATCAAGCTTTCATGAGCTAGAAACGCACATTTATTTTAAATTTTTTTGGACCCAATGCTATACGCACTATCGCATTGAAACTACATCGGAAGATCATATGCCAGATAGTTTGGAGATGGTCAAAATTCTGTTTTGAGGAGGTTGGTTGGTCTTGCATAAAAAAAAGCATCATAAAATACTACATCAACACTGGCACACCACAGCTAAATGGAGTTGCAAAACTGATAAACACAATTGTATTGGAGAGAACTCATTCTTTACGTTTCAATATTAGATTAAATGAAGATTTCTGGGCTGAAATAATAAATGCTGCTTGCTGGTTTTTTTTTTTTAATTATCAATTCATTCTTAAACTTTTATCATATCTTCTTACAGTGCGTGATAATTAAAATTCACACTTAAAATTAATTATTTCTATCCAAACTCTTTCAAAAATGTGAGGATTTGAATTCTCCATTTCCTTATTCCTATGTAGGAAAGGTGGTTACTAGTACAAAAGTTCGAAAGTTGTTTTTCACCAACAATTAATTGCTAATCTCCCAAGGATGCATGATCAAGTAATCTTGCGGATTACACCTAATTGAGAGTGTTCGATTGCCCCTCATGCTTGTGTGAGTGATGACACACTAGAAATGAGAGTAAGGAAATGCATGTTTCTAGGGTATGCACAAAGGGTGAAAGGATATAGGTTGTGGTTTACTGATGGAGATTCATTCCAATTTATGTTCGATACCAAGATTACCTTGGACAAAATTTGCTTCGTTTCATCATCAATTTCAATGGTAGTTTTCTTTTCGCATCAGACTTGAATAGCAAGATTGATTAATTTTCATTTTAGCAATGACAATGGAAATAATGCATTAATGAAATTAGCCATTGCCATCAAGCTAGGTACATGAATCAATCCTTACTCTCTGTCTCTCTTTTTCATATTTAAATGGATTTTGCTGTAATATGGTATTGTCAAGGGAACCGTCCATCCTTTTACATTGCAATTATGCAATCCTCTTCAGTGATAAAGGTCCCTTCCTATTAGTCTGTATATAGGGAAAAAGAGAAGGTTTTTTGGGGGGGGATTCTTATGTAAATAAAGCATCTATAGCTCACAATTAGAATTATATCGGCATTTGAACTATTTCACTATTCTTTTCGGTTAGAAACTTCGGAAGAGTTTCGTGTGGCCATCCCGAAATATCTTTCCATCAATTTTTTTTTTATATATTAATTAGAAGTAAGTGTAATCAGATAAATACAACTGCGAAAATTTCGCCGAGACTACGACTCATAAATGGAAAAGAGTCAATCGCTGCTGCTACTTTACGCTCTCCATAGATACACTAATTCAATTGTCAATAACGTCATGATTATTAAAACCCACCATAGATATATCATTGAATTTTGTGAGGGAGCGAATGATTTCATTTTGGGATAAGTACATTAGAAGTTCTAAAATTTATCATAAAAATATAATCGAGTCCTAAAATTTTCAAAAATACAAATAAACTGCAACAATTTTCACGAAAGTCTAATCAAGTCTTAGAATTTTTTAAAAAATACAATCGAGTCATAAACTTATCATGAAAATGTAATTGAGTCATAAAAATTTCAATAAATGTTATAAATGAAAAGATTTGATTTGATTGGTTTCAAGATTTAATTGCATTTTTTCAAAGTTTTAGGATTGATTGTATTTTCTTGACAAGTTTTATGACTTAATTGTACTTTTTAAAAATTTTAAGATTAAATTAAATTTTGTTGCCAAATTTTTAGGACTTCAAATGCATTTATTCTACATCACTTTTTTTTTTTATAAAAAATATAAAAGCAGAGGCAGAAAAATAAAAACCTAATTGACCCCATCCTCATAGTGATCTAATAATAGAAAAGCAAATTTATTTTTTTCCTAATGTGGTTACTTAACGAAAGAGAACTCACAACCATTGCTGTGCTGCAACCATCGCTCACTCAGCACAGCAATGGTTGTGATTTTGATGTTCTTCTGTACTTTTTGTGAAGGCAAAAGATGGAGTCTACTGAAAAGAGGTCTTCTAGAAACCTTTCCACGTGGCGAATTCTCTTACGATCGAAGCTAAAGGCATTAACGTTGTCGTAATAAAATAATAAAAGACTGGCATAAAAGACAACATTAACTTCATCTCATTGTCCATTCGGGCAGCAGTGGGGGCTTCTAGATGCTTTGCGTTGGAGACAACCCGCTCTCTACTCTTCGGTGACATCTTTGGGTGAAGATTTTTATTGGTCGAGGGTGGAGAAATACCGCCTTGTCGATTAGTGAATAGACCTCCATCACAGCGAGTGATTGAAAAACTCTTAAAAGGAATGCGATCGGTGAAGGTCTGCCGGCCACGTCGACCTCGAGTGTTTGGTCGCCTTGCTTTTGCTCTCCTGAGTGGTTAGAGAAAATGCATATTTCTAAGTTATGCACATGGAGTGAATTGGTATAGGCTGTCGAGCACTCGGACATGACCTCATCGGGTTTATTTTCACTAAAGACGTTACCTTTCATGAATTTGGAGGAAGGGATTGATTGTGGATGAAGATTTGCTGGTATTTAGAAACCGGTGAAGCAGCTGGAATAATGCATTCATTTTAACTAATAAAATTAGCCATTGCCATCGAGCTAGCTCGGTGCCTAAATTGATCCCTCGTTTGCTCATCTAAGTGGATTTTGATGCAATATGGCATTATTTAGGGAACCCTCTATCATTTTCCATTGCAATTATGCAGTCTGGTTCAATAACGAAGTAAAGTATCTCCAAATGAGCTTGTCAAATAAAAGGAAAATTGGGGTAAAATTCTTATCTATCATTATACTAGAACAATTTGATTTTTTTCTTTTCATCAAATTTCTTATTTCCTATCGAAAAGTACACGTAATCCGATGATTATTAATTTGGAAATTTGATGGGAGTGCGACCTGCGGACGAAAAAGATCCAATCGCCGCGATATTTTATTCTGTTGGTGGACGTAGTTGAGCATGCCAGCCAAATCTAATTGTCAATAAACATCAGGCCGAAATCGGAATCTAGTGGAAGAGGAAGTCTTCTAGAAACCTTTCCACGTGGCACAATCTCTGTCCCCACAAAGCTACGGACATGAACTTCATCATAAATATAGATGTAAGCACAACATTAACTTTAATCTCACTGGCACATTTCGCGCCTAATGCACGAGTAAAGCGGATCGAACATCCAATAAACCTTCGCAATACAATCACTATAGTTTTATTAAAGGAAGTCATGTGACGATATGACTCATTTAACAATTGTAAGTACAAACATTTACATATGCAATCGTTAAATTTTTGATTCGGGCATGCATCTAATCGTCTCTGACTATATCTACACATATCATTCTTAACATGAGTAGCAAAATTGATCAGCTTACAACATGGAGACGTTACTAACATGGTGGTGATGTAATAGCTATTCCATTACATAATGAAGCGGTGATTGATATTTGATGTAATAAATATTGCATTGTTTGGTTTCATGAATTGCATATGCAATGAAAATAAGCACTATGATTAGCAATCAATTTTCCATGGATCAAATAAAATGGACGGCACTATAATTAGATATAGGGCCGTGTAGTTGAATCGGTTCTACTCGATAATCGGACCGAATTGTCCTTAAAACTGGTTCAGTATTAAATTTTTAGAACCAATCTGGTTCATGGTTCTGAGTGAATAACCAATTGGCAATAGGGCCAAATTTGGAGCCGGTTTAATAAACTTAAAAATCTTAATTTCTTTATTGGCATCTTTTTTTCTATCCCTCCCTTTTTCTTTATTTTATACAACCTTACTTAGAAATTTTACGATTCCTTCTCTTGCTTGCGACCCACCCTCCTCGCTCGCTCATGGCTCACCCTTGCTCATTCGAACCTCACAACTCTCACTTGTTCCTAAATCGCCTTTGCTCACTTGCCCTTGTTTATATTTTCTTTCAAATCATTTTATTGCTCATATTATCTTGCCATAAAAATGAAATTAAAAAAAAAAAAAAAGATACAAAATATAATTTTTTGGGTAGATCCTAAAACTAAACAAAAAAAAAAATAGAATAGATTTCAAATTTCAAAAATTAAGAAATAATTTTAATATAGTAAGTTTTATATTTCAAGTTTGGAATTGATTGCTATCAACCACCCACCACCCACCTTTCCTACGTGAGAAGAAAGAGATGAGAAGTTCAAATTCTTATTTTTTTTTAGAAGAAGTTTGAGTGAAAATGATTTAATTTAAGGTGTAAATTTTGATTTTTACATTTTATAAAAATGTAGAATAAAAGTTTAAAAATAAAAATTAGAGATATAATATAATATGATAAAAAAAAGATCCAAGGTGCCGTCGTAAGGTCATGGTTCGTGCCGCTCGGAACCCATAGAGTGCAGGTGGGTGGTCACTGTCTTACGTCTCCACCGTCGACTTCGGAAGGACGGACTTTGGACCAGAGTGCCTGGAATCGAGGAAATGATGACACGTGTAGCTTCCGAGGGAGGTACGTGCGAGTCTCTCATGTCTTCTAGAAGCTTTGGCACGTGCGAGACTTCGCCTTCCTTTGCTCCCGGGATGGATGCTCAACGGGTCATTCGGCCGAACCTTTCCTGTTGCCCGGCCTGCAAGTTAAGCTGATTCCACTAACTATTATTATTCACATCGATTTTAATTTAATAACGAATCATGTCAGAGATGCAAAGATTCGGTTTAGACCGGAATTTAATAAAATTGACTCTTCGAAAATGATGCGGTGAACTGCTTAATTGTTTAATACACAATCCAATTATTATATTCACTTAAAACTCGCTATATAAATTTGTCGAATTGAAATTACAAACAAGCATTTGTATCCTCTTGACTATATAGTCGTTACAAAATGAACGTTCAATTTCTTATCAATTTGCGCGATTGCTAAATCAAAACACAAGGATTTAAATTGCGTTTCAATTTTTCATGGTGATATCGATCGTTCAGCAGAATCTAATTGAAACTTATTTATTTATTCTCGATTAATGGACATTTTTATCCTATTTTGTTGTTTGGACGAATCCTTGAATCCCTAAGAAGTGCTTGATGCAAAGACGCCCAATGAAAACTCCATTACTAAAACATCTTGAAGGAAACATTAATATGAAAGATATATGTAATTCCTATATATGTTTGAAAAAAATTTAATTTAAATTGAAGCATGATAGAGCATGATGACCATAAAAAAAGGAATGTAGCCCTGCAACAGTATCTCTTAAAAATCAAACTAACAATTAGAAAAATACCATTGGTAAATTTTTTTTTTACCAAATAAGATAATGATGCTATTGACGATGCGAAGAGAAGACAATAGCGGACCCGTTAGTTCGAAATGAATTACTGACTAAACAAAATTAAAAGAAAGATTATCATAAAAAATCCAAAGAAAAATTTTCGCCTAACCTTTTAAAAAAAAAGAAACTAAATTGAAAATAGGGAAGGAAACGTTCATCCGAGTCAAGACGTATTCCAGTTAAATATTTGTATGAACTTCATGTTCTAAAAGCAAATGGAGATTAGAGTAGAAGAAGCTAAACTTAAGTCACAATAACCGTTGTAGTTTGAATTCTATTGAAATCACAATGAGAGGATTTATAAAAGAAATTTGATTACAAATTAAAGAACATATCGGATAACAATAAATTAAAAGTAGCACAATTAGAAATACCATTGGACTATATTTGAAATTGGAATTGAAATGAATTATGAATAAAATTATACTTTCCAAGCAGTTTATATTAATGACACAAAGTAAATTCAACCCCATCTTCAATGACTCGTCTCAATAAAATCACGAGATTCACAAAATTTTCTGATCGACTTCGTTTGTTCGATGAAAAATAAATAATTTAAAAAATATTTTCCAATTAACAATTGCTTATATTGTTCGAAATAATTACTTATTGAAAAATATTTTCATTATCGATAACAATTTACGTATAGACATTTTTGTGTACAGTGAAAATATTTTCCTTTATTCATTTTTGTAAGTGGTATAACGGTTTTAAGGAAAATATTTTTCAAATAAGTCATTTTCCACAAAAATAAATGGAGCCTAAAATTCATTTGGTCTGCCCTTACCGTGTCTCTCTCATCTCTCCCAATTCCCAAATCTTATATATAAAATGGCATTGAGAAATAAAAATTATGATCAATTCAATTAAATCCTAAACTTTTATATTAAAAAAGCAATTAAATTCTAAATATTTCAATTGATTAGATTGAGCACTAACCTCAATTGAAAATATACAATTAGGCCTTAGAATTTATTATGTTAAAAAAGCACAATTTAAGAATGCTATTTGGGTAATTTTGATTACCTTGTAAGACTGTATGTATTGATGGCAAGGATTTTGCACTTGTTTGGAAAGTTTGTAAAATTCAAATTGAAAGGGTCAGTATGACAATTTTTTTGTCAAAAGAATTAGGATTTATTTGCATTACTTGCACAAAATAATTGACTAAACGGATTATTGACTATGCACAAGTTATTTATCTCATAAATGAGTCGTTCCATTGATTTTTTTTTTTTTAACATGACTACGAAGCAAGTAGTGCTCTGATTGACCTATTATTGACATAACATTGGGACGACACAACAACGCTTGTTGCTCATGTACTAGCATAACCATGTCATGAAGAAGGATTCTGTTAGAAAGAGTTTGATGATGCGCTTTAAACGAGTGATGAAAGGGATTTCTATTAGGATTTTGTTGAAAAAAATTCATTAGAACATTTGTTAACTGACCGAACACGGAAACAACCACAATTTTCAATGCATTAATGACTGTCGTCATGATGTACACGATTAATGTCCTTGGAAAATCGAGTAGCTTCTCATTAAGTATGGTTAGGTGGTAGCGAAGTCTTTTGTTAATTTTAAGATTCTTAATGTTTTTTTTTTTTTTTTTTTTGAGCTAGACAGAGAATTAAAAGGCTCAAGACACCCTCTTTTTTCTTTTTTTTTTGTCGGTGGAAAATCCAGCACATCATTCAATGACACCCCACTTCCATCCCAGTTCCCACCGACGCCCCAGCTCACGGAATCATTCCGGCCACCGGCTCTCATAATGCACGTCGATCAACAGAAATAAATAAAAATAAACAAGAAAATTAATTAAAAAAAATTATCCAAATTGGTACACACCTGTTCCACGTCTACGCCGAATTAATTTTCATATTATGAAAGAAAATCATAGACCGTTGCACTCATTTCGCATATACTCAAACTAATTTTCTCCATTGTAAAAATCCTGATCTAATACATTCACACCATATTTATCTTAAAATTAATTTATTGATCACAAGAAATCCTGAATCACCAAAATATTAGACTGCGAAATATGCTGAAATGTACTGAAGTTTGGCAACGAGCTCCGTCAAGTTTCAAGAGTCTAATAAAATCCTTAATCTTTTGTGATATGAAATCTAGTCTCGTGTAAATTGTGCAGCTCAAAGAATTTCTTTCGTCATAATATTTAGCATTCTGAAATAACCTAAAATTTAGAAAATAATAACTAATAATTAATATAAAAATATCATACACATCCAATAAGAAAAGGCCGAGGGTTAAATTGAATCGATTACATATTAGTTTCAAACAATAAAACATCATTCAGAACGATGTAATATAAAGCAACATGCGATTGGAAGAATACAAACTTAATTCAAGATAAATTGTGGAATGGGATATTTAATTTGAGATTTTTCATAACATGAAAATTAATTTAGAATAAATGTATCTTTTTTGTTTAGGACAAATGTTACAAGCGGGTATATTGATTTAAGAATTTTTATAATACGATGATTAATTTGGATAAATATCGCATAAGAGTACAATTTTGATTTTTTTGGTGGTATTGGTCAAATAGGGAAAAAAAAAAGGGAAAATAACACCAAAAACTCCAAATTATGTCCCTTGGGACAATTTTACCCTGAATTTTTTTTGTGCCATAAAAAACCCCAAACTATGCCACTTGGGATAATTTTACCCTGAACTTTTTTTTGTGCCATAAAAAATCCCAAACTATGCCACTTGGGACAATTTTATCCTGAATTTTTTCTTGTGTCACGAAAAACCCTGAACTATGTTACTTGGGACACATTTACCTCAGACTTTTTAACTAAATGGCATTTTCGTCTTTTCCTTCTTCTTTTTAATTTTTTTTTCTTCACCACCAGCAGAGGGGGAGACGGCGCTGGCGACAGCCACCCTCGTTGGCGGCGGCGTCCGGTGAGGGTGGCCCTCGCTTGTGGCAGGGCGACCCTCGCCGGGGAGGGTTGCTCTCGACTGGGCAACCCTCGCCTGAGTCGGGCGAGGGTGTACCTCACTGGGGGCGGGGGCGACCCTCGCCCGACGCCGGGGAGGGCCGCCCCCGCCAGATCCGGCGAGGGCGACCCTCCCTGGTGTGGGCCACCCTCGCCGGACGTCGCCACCGGCGAGGGTGGCCATCGCCGGCTCCCCTATGCTACCAGCAAAGGGAAAGAGGAAAAAAAAAAGAAAAAAAAGGAAAAAAAAGAAAAGATGAAAATGCCCTTTAGTTAAAAAAATTGGAGTAAATGTGTCCCAAGTGGCATAGTTTAAGGTTTTTTAGAAGACAAAAAAAAAGTCGGGGGTAAAATTTTCCAAAGTAGCATAGTTTAGGGTTTTTAGTAGTATAAAAAAATGTTTAGGGTAAAATTGTCCCAATGGGTATAGTTTGAGGTTTTTATGTACAAAAAAAAATTTAGGGTAAATTTGTTTCAATGGGCATAATTCAGAATTTTTGGTGGCATTCTCCCAAAAAACAGCGAGGACAGATGTTCTAGAAGCCCATAATGAATCCGCCCTGCCACGTCATCGCCCTCGAACTCGCCTCCTAAACAACAGGCTCCCACACACGGATTTTTCTACCCTGCGAAATTCCGAATCTACCCCCGGATCGAAATTCTTCAACGCGCATATAAAGAGTCCTCATTTTTCTCTCTCCCCTACCACAACGCACCCGCGACATTCCCAACATCTCCATTTTGCCCCCACGAATCCCCCCCAATTCTCAAATGTCCCTAACCCTAACCTCTCCTCCACCGTCCCTCGCCTCTCCTCGCTGCTACTCCGTCGTCGGAGCTCCTCCCCCCTCCGCCACCGCCACCAGGCCTCGTAGCTCGCGGCTTCGCGTCTCCTGCATCGCCACCTGCCACGCGCCGCCGTCGCCCGCGGCGTCGTCGATCCCCGGGCTGGAGCCGCGGCGGCGGGAGAGGCTGAGCCTGTACGAGATCCTGCGGGTGCGGGAGGACGCGTCGGCCGGGGAGATCAAGGCGGCGTACCGGGCCCTGGCGAAGGCTTACCACCCGGACGCCGCGAGGGAGGCCGACGGCCGGGACTTCATCGAGATCCACAGTGCGTACGAAACGCTCTCCGACCCGGCGGCGAGGGCCGTGTACGATCTGTCGCTCGGGAGCAGCCGCCGCCGCCGGCCGCGCGCCGGCCGGGTCGGGTTCTGTCCGACCCGGCGGTGGGAGACGGATCAGTGCTGGTAATGTACATTGGGCGTGGCACAGTACCCGGCACGTGCAGTCGAACCGAAAGAAGAGAAAAAGAGAAGATTTTTGCATTCTCCCCTTTCATATTCATCATCTTCTTTGTAACTTTCCAGAATCAGAAATGTGAAAAGAAGAAGAAGAAGAAGAAGAAGAGAAGTCGTCTGTATAGAATTAAATCTCCGAGTCATGAATTTTTTTCTGACAGAAGAGAGTAGGCCCTTTTTTTTTTTTTTTTTTTTTTTGCATTTTGTTAGCGTGTATAGATGGAAATGAAAAAGAAGAGAAGAAGAAGAAGAAGAAAATTCTCATGCCATGTTTAAATTTTTTTCTATTTTTTATTATTTATATATCATTTGGTCCGCCTTCTGTGCACAATTATAAAAAGTCAAATTGAAATTTGCTGGGATTTTCCGACGAAAAACCCGAATTTCGCAAGCACGTGGCAGTGGTTGGACATCCGAAACGGTGACGTGGGCCGGGCCAACGGAGGGCAATTAGGCCGGTGGAATCGCAGCAGACGTAACGAAATGAAAGATTAGATTAGAGTGCACTGCAGAGTAATGACTAGAGGAAAAGCGTAATTGAGATACGACTCCAATGACCAATTGGGGTTAACTCAGAATTATGTCTAAGGTCCCACTTAGCACCCATTTCGGAGGGTATTTTTATTATATTAGTCACAGGGGTCTTATTAATAAATGTTTTTCCAAACACTGGCCCAAATGCATATAATAAAGAATGGTTTATATCATTAAAAAAATATCAAATTCTGTTCATTATGATTTTTTTTTCACAAAAAAATTCAAATTAACTTCAAACTTATAGTGATGTAAGAATATATTCTAAATGGAATTATATATATGTATAAGTTTGAGTTTTTTCGTGATAGAGTAGTCAAATTTAGGGTTTTTGATAATAAAAAAAGCTAGAGTATATTTATATCGAAGTGAGTAAAGTTTGTGATTTTTGGCGGTATTTGCCCAGAAAAAAGCTAATATTTTAAAAACCATACATAAGACCGGAGAACTGGGGCATCACGATTACGGATCTTCCCTAATTGGGTGTGTGGATGACAAACCCTCGGGAGCACTCCTTGACAAAGGGAAGGAAGAATGGCAAAGGGTTTTAATTGTCGGTCGATTGGAAAACCAGGGCTGAATTTAGGGCGACAAGAGATGTTTCGTCAACATTGATGGTCGGACGGAACGTACCGGCTTTTAGCTGAAGAAATACGACTTGGCCAGGATTGGAGTGCGAGAATGCTAAAAACATTACACCATTTATAACATCGAGCAACGACCCACATAACGACCGAGCGATGTTGTTTTAGAGGAACGAAGTCTCCATATTTTCCACGGGAGTTGCGCGACGGACACCAGTCAAAGTGCCGTGCAAATTGGGATAAAAAGGTCATGGTCCGGATCTTATGGCACATGAATCTGCCATAGTTGCCTTTTGCCCCTCCCCACGTCATTACTTACGTCACTTCATCCCGAAAAACAACTATTCTTAGGAATTCATTTTTCCAACATTTTGAAATTTGGATGACGGAAAATTAACCAATTTGCAAATGAGATTTTCCATGTATCGAAACCCAAAAACTTACATGGGAAAACAAGACTTCTGCTTTTTGGCAGAAAAGAAATTACTTTTTCTAAATCACAAAACAGATTAAAACAAATTATATCTTTAAGAATGAGAATGATGTTTATGAAAGATATATATTTCTCATCATGAAATTTTGAGTGAAACAAGCATACCCTAAATAATTAAGAAGAAATGCAGAGAAACAAAGATGATCGGAACGCCCCATGTCATGTTACCTGCGGATGGTGAAGAAAAGCTCGTAAGCTGGCGTTACCCAATCTCCAATGGATCAAAAGCTTCGATAACGGCCTAAACTACCGTAAGAGAAACGGACGACTGAGAAGGGGAGTGAAGAAACAAGCATCTGCAAACAATCATGGATTCTTTCTATACACTTTTTGTAACGTTGGGAGTCGGATCCTATCTTCAGTGTCGAGAGCTACAGGAACTTTACAGCCCTAGAAACCTCCAACTGAACTCCCTAAAGGAACTGTACAGATTCGACTAAAATTACTATGGGGCCTCATTTTGACTTTGCTCTACTACAACACTTCCACAAGGTGTTATTGTCATTTAGAGGTCATCAGCATCGAGTTAATGACATGCATGAGAAGGCGTATGCTAGAAAGCTCCGGGCTGGCATTGGTCGGCAGAGTACGTTGATGGTTCAGTATTTGGTAAACTTGCTCGAAGATGGGCCGCACGTGCACCGCAATTAGTGGGTCCGATGGGTTAATGGCACCTGCCACGTCGGTCATCCATGACAGCTTCCGGGGAGTGTCTTTGTTGATGTCACAGGCCAACTGCTGCAAGAGTGACAGTAGGACTCCTTGGCTTAATGGGAGAGGTGTGATTGTCAGGATCCTATGTAGATCGACCTGGCAAAAGGTCGAAAAAGATTAAAGTTCAACATCTCTTGCAGAATCCAATCTATCTGAAATGCCAACCAACTGCAACTGCAGATGATCTGCCTCACAAAGCCATGATCAAACAACAGCAAAATTTATCAGGATTGTTTGGAATTTTTATCGCAGTAAATCAAATCACTAGTTATAAACAGTGCTTATGCCCCCAGGTTCGTTCAAGTTAAACAGGCAAGATGAGAAAATCTGGAAATAGATGTGATTCATTCTGCACCACGATCAACAACTGGATACCTGAGAACATAACCAAGAAACAAAGGACACATCACTTCTTTGCAGGGCTAAGGTGAAGGCTTCCTCATATTTGAGTTCAGAGATTAATCGCGACAGTTCTTTTGTTGGATCAAATGGCTTGTCAACCTGTTACAGAGATGACATATCAGTTCTCCACAAAGTACAACAAGAAAAGAGGAGGGGGGGGGGACTAAGTAATAGTGACATCATATTTTGGCCTTCCAAGCAGGCTCAATAATTCAAATACTACCGAGTGTTGGATTAAAGTACATTGAAACTTGGCATAAAAGGCACTGGTACACTGACATTCCATTATGCAATTTAACAGATGATTTAACAGGACAATTCCTTGAGAAAAGCCACATGCAAGGCAGATTAAGCATTATATTCTTCAAATTGGAGACTCAAAGAGATTCATGGACAGTTATGTTCAACTTATAATGCGTAAAACATTTATGTAATTCCTCCTCGAACGCCAGACAATCTTAAAACTTGTGTAGAAAACACGACACATCAGTATAACAAAAAGTGGTGGCCGGAATTTCAAGCAAGAAGTTGAACCTTTTCCTGTAGACCACCCAATGGCCCATTGCTTAATTCTGTAGTCAATAGGTTTACTGGTGAGTTAACTCCAGCTACAGCAAGGGCTAAAAGCTTCCGTTGAGTTTCAGCCAAATCTCCACTCAGGCTCCGCGTCATTGACGACGCTGAATTAATGGCATCCTGCAAAATCACACGAATATCAATATTATTCCAGAACATCGGAGAATTCAAAAAGTTATTAAAACCAATATGAAAAAGAACAACATTAATATCTCCCCATCTTCTGATAAGCAAGAAGAGAACATTCGTTAGTAAGGCACCAGGGTGTGTGAACTGACTGAAAAAATCAAAGAACACGATCCAATCTAGCATCTGGTATTAAATAATTAAGGGTGCATCTGGTCCAAGGTTTGGATAGAATTAAACATATCATAACTGGTGTAAAGTATCCAGACTGTAGGTATGGGATTGTACTTACCATCCTGAGACAATAACTTAATTTAAACAAGGGAAAAAGCTAAAAAGAAAGAAAAACGAACACTTTGATGCATCAGGATAGTTAACTAATCCCCTCCCTCCCTTCCTCCCCATCTCTCCCCCACTCTCTCAGATGGCCAACAGGACCTAAGTTACACTCGTTCTCCACCAAGATCCAAAACTGCGTGTGGGATGGTGCGACCACTACAACAAAGACAATTGCAAAGCTATAGTTTGGGCAGATGATCCCCCAAGATTAAAGTTATTTATTTGATTTTTAAAGTTTTTATCCTATTGTATTCTAGTCCCCACCAAACACCCTAAGCAACAGGACATGTCTATTTTTACCCTTTTATACAGTACTTGCCTAAACAATGACAGAATAATTGAAATACAGGGAATTCCTTATTCAATCCAATTGTATCCCAAATCCGACCGCGTAGACAAATATCACAGCCTACAGAAATCAAAGGTAGCATAATGTTTATTAATTTGTAGGGACAATGAAGCGTTCTTGCCATCTAATACTTTTGAAGCCCATATTCAGCATTTTCTCAAAAAAGAAGATATTTATCCAAGTACCAAGCAAGAGCTAACTCAATAAATCAATTAGATACTAAGACAGAATATAAATAAGGCATCAAGGAGATGTGGAACCCCGTTGAGAATTGCTTTCTTGGAACACTTGGTAAAGATTAATGTGCAACCAAGTCTAGTATAATTTGATCTTTAATGCAGTTAATGAGAAATCGATGTCAGATGTGACTGCAAAATCCTTGGAGATGATCTCACAGGACACCACTACACCAAATGTTACACTACTTTTATAAGCTTCACACAGTCCCAGAGAGTATAAAAGCTTTCAGAAATCTCCAAACAGAGTCTTCACTCAAGTCATTATCTGTATCAGAACTGAATCTGGCTTCAGTCAGATTCCCAATCCCAAACCTTCTGATGATCTTAATCTTAGTATCATTTCATTTAGCATGGAAAGTTTGCAAATCGCAGTCAACGAACTGTCAAGACACGATAATGTTCAAAGTATTTGAGACAGTTATGCCAGTTGAAGTTGTAAAGCAGATTACACACCCTTAAAGCAAGTGCCAATGGAGAATGAACAGATTCTAAATGCTGCTGAGCTGCAGTACTGTGTTCCACTATTCCTTTCTGAAAGTAGCATCTACTTGCTCAAACATAGCTTTACACGACATCTCAAAAGCAGGGATCACTGAAGCTTCCAAAGTAGACTTTAAAGCATCCTGCATGACATTTATCATTTCAGGCAATCATATAGGAATCTCAAGACACATAAATGCATTTAAGTAAATTGGGTAATTAACTAATGTGCAAAATGTACGAACATCACAATAAGTAGAAGCCAAAGGAAAAAGAGCACAAAGGAGTGATATGAGCTAAAGGCCAAAAAAGCTTTTTCTTACATAGAAGCTACAAAAAGACCATGCTGATGAAAACAAAATTGGTTTCTCAGAAGCAAAGAGAAAAGGAATCAAGCATTCATAAAATGAACGAGCACAAGTACTCATTTAAAATAAAGAAAATAAAGAAATTGCCAAACTCATGTGCTTTCAATTAATGTACAAACACGTACCAAAGCCTCATTCACTTCGGCAAATTAGAGCACAGTAAAGTTATAATTATCTTCTTTAATGGGCTTGGATCTTGCATACATTAGTGAATTTTCCCTATAAAGACAATTTATTCAATCTTATACTCACCTGAATAGCTTGCCTGCCAGAAGTTTGGAACTGTGCCAAGATTTGTCGGCTGACTGTGGCTTCAAGTTTTGAATTAACTGATTTCTCTAGTTGACTAACAGCTTTATCACCAACTCCTCTCTGGATTATAAGATATAGAAGAATCAAAACAAGAAATAGAGGAATTAAAATAAAGGAGACTTCCCTGAAAAGAGAGAAATAGACCTTTACCTGGAATGACTCCGTAATAGCTGAAGATACTGTCTTCTCGACAGCTGGCATGATGGCGCGAACTACAGATGCTTGAACAGTAGCCAATTCCTTTTTCACAATGGCTGGCATATCCCAGTTCAATAAGTTATTAAGCAAATTTGTTATTTGCTGCATACGGTCCTGCACCAATTTCTCATTTTTGAAACTCTCTTCCTGAAACCGAGCCCAAAAGGCTTCATTATTAGCCTTGACAGTTTTCTCCATGGAACGCCCTAGGGAAGCCTCCAGTCTTCTGCCTTCTTTAGTGATCGGCATATTAACAGTAGCAGTCATCTGCTTCTTCATTTCTTTTTGCATGTTCATCAGCTACAGCAGGGTGATCATATCAAAGATTTAAAATTATTACAATAATCTTCTCCAGAGCATTCTCACTACAGAATTAAATTAAGGAAAATACTAAAAACAAACCTCACTCTTTTAACACAGAGACCACTTATATACCTCTATTTTTGCAAATAACATTCACATACCTCTAAGCAAAACCCCACAATGAAAAGACCTTGAAAACTCATTTCAGCATCTTGCATAGGGTTTGTGTGGTCTTTTTTAGTTGGTTTCATGAATTTTGGGTGGGTGTGAGAATTTAGGATTTGGGAAGGGGTCTTTATGGAATGAAAATATCACATTTTCGTAACTATGGTCAATGGTTATTTGATCTGAATGTGCAAAGTGGCCTCCAAAGGTAAAACTCAGGTATCTATTTGGTATTTTCAAAAGTTGAGGTGTGCAAGTGGTCATCTGATGAAAGGTGAGGTATGTTTTCCTCAAATGAACCATTTAAGTATGTCAAGCAACTAGGTCCAAAGAATGCAATTCCAAACGGATCACTTGCTCCTGTCCAAAATATTTCACCACTCAAAAATGATTTTCCCCCCTTCACAATAGACCAGAACTTGCTAAATTTGGGACCTAAAAAATTTGATAAACACAAGCTACAAAAAAGCTTCCATAGTACATAGCTACATTGCCACATGTTGACCAGTTGACCAGACTTCTATGACAAAAAGCAAAGAATGATTACAGAAAATCATCCCACAAGCAGCACAAGGTTCAATAGAGAACTTAAATATATAGCAAAAAGGCTATATAAACTCTCAGATGCAAGCCAAGCTCCTGAAGCAGTGAAAATATCAATATTGAAAAAGAAATATTTGCTTCTGGTTAAGAAAAAACAGTACTTTTTGCTCAAAAGAACATTTTCTAATCCAATGTGTTTCGCATTTACCTGATTAAGTTTATCTTGCATTGCCACAATCTGAGGGAAAGCAGCTTCCATTGATGGAAGGCTTGAACTTGCGACAGCTTCATTGTAAGAATCTGTCGAATTAGAAGCCCTTGGGGAAGATGAAGATGGACCTGAAACTTGGGAATTTCTCCCCTTCTGCTTTTTACTTTTCCCATTTGATATTGGGCCCGGCATTACTGTTGCAGCCATACTTGGCTCTGAAACCTTTTCACATACATATTTTGATGAGTCATAGATTTCTTCCACATCACCAGAACCAGGTGGCTCCATCAATCCACAACCGGCAACTGGATTAGCTTCTGCCAAGGTTTGTGATAAGTCACGGGATTCCCTGGCCATCTCCAATCCAAGATCTGAAATTTGAGAACTAAAAATTCTCTCTCTGCTCTCTGCAACAAAATCCTGAGTCTGTTCCTCAGGAGAAAATTCATCTTCCTGCGTAAATCCTGTATCTGCTACAACTTTGATCTCCTCTGGTGTATTACCTGCTTCACTATTAACAACCACATCCTGAGCATTTGCCTCTTCCTCACTCTTACCTCCAAGAAAACTAGTTTCAGAGGATGACACAGCCCTCAATATTTCAGAGGGAGTAATTAAGTGAGTAGGATGTTTGTATGCAACAGGATGGTTAAGCATGCCAGATGCATTATCTTGCGAAACTTTCTTTTCATCATTCCTCGACTCATCCTTTGTCAAAGCCACATCGGAAATCTGTGCAGGGACACTCTCCACTTGCCTATCTGCAGAAGAATTCATGACTTGTTCGTTGCCAGTGTGATTATTAAAAGGAAGACCAGAATCAGAACCACCTGATGGACTTCTAAAACCAGAAAGTTTTGGAGACAACCTAGGACTTAAAGGAGGAAGAGGGGCAGATGCAACGGCATGAATATCAGATTGACTAGTTGGAGGTGCTACATTAATGGTTCGAGAATCATCATCAAAGGACGTAACTGCTTGTGGAGCAGTCATCTCAACAGAAGCAGAGCTTATGGGGAACCTGACAGTCTCAGTAACGTCAGGGCTGCTTGTTCTCTCGGTTATTTTAGGTGCTGAAGCAGCTGATGGAAATTCAGTAGGTTTTATTTCGGAAGCATCTGCAGCTGTTAGTCCTTCAACATTCATCACACCACGTGACATATCAGGATCAGGCTTCTCTAATCCCACCTTCTCAAGTGGTGGTAGGCACAAATGTAAGTCCAAGGCATACTGCTGAATGGCCTGTGTCTGGACACAGTAAACCTGAATTACATGTTCCCCATATGGTGATTTATCACGTACCCCAGTAAAACTCAGTATGGGCATTGTGACAGTAAACTCTGCCAAATAGTCCATGCGAGTACTTGTTGGATTGGGACCATATTCTAAGTGCACAGCATAGATAGCATTCTTCTTAGCATTTGCAAGCAAAAGAAGACCAGCTTGAGGTAATACAAGAACTTGATTGAAAAATGCATCCTGAACATGTGGTTCAGATGAACTCCTGAGGTCCAATGTCTGTGTGCACTTCCATAATTCATCATGACTTGGCAAAAGCCAACCTTCTTCACTTGCTGAAGCCCAAACCTTGAGTTCACGATTTAATGGACCCTAGAAATAGGTGCAACAATTTCAAACAAATAAGCACAAAATGAACCACATGCACGTTCTCTGTGATCATAAGTGTGGGCACTCCAACTTTTATGTGTTGGAAAATTTAAAGGCAACAATCTAAATAACCAACATCCCATGCAGACATACAACAATACAAGTTACATATGAATACTAACATCATCCAGAAAACAGATTAGCTTACAAGCTACATGTGGAATCCCAATTGCCAATTGCTGTGTACTGTTGCCAGCAAAAACTTGACGGGCAATAATAGACAAATCAAGAAAGGAAAGGAGGTCATTGAACTTGTACCGCTGTTATAAGTATTATATGCTCTGGCCGATATGGCGAAGTCACAAATGCAGCTGAACTAACAGGATGGCCATCATATGGTCTCAGAACAGCAAGTGGCTGTGTTTTACGATCTTCCCAAATCTTTATCTGTAGCACAACACAGGCTTTCAGTCAAAACAAGTCCAGAGACCAGGAAAATAATTGACTATTACCATCATCATACTTCGGCGATAACCAAAGAATATGGTGACATATTATCACAATCATAGGCATGCATAAAATTCAGTGCAATAGATGATGATGCATAAAACAGGGGAACAGAGCACAATGTCAAAAGATTCCGCAAAAAGGAAAAATTTAAGGATGATGCATGAAATAGGGGAGCAGAGCACAATATAGTAAGAGGACTCATAACAATACCACTTCACTTTGGGTAATATGGCCTAATTGTTAATGTCGCTATGCATGGAAAAAAGGAAGCAAGATAGAAAGTTATTAAACTATGTTGGCCACAGCACAATAGGACAAGTTACTCGTTCAACTTCCATCATCACAAGAGCATCTCAAAATGTATAGGTTTAAATCATATGAAAAGAGATTCTAGAGCCAAACTTGGGTCTGAATAAATGCTAATTTACTCTCCTTCCTGCACAAGTTGAATGGCCTTCATGACCAGCCACAGTCAATGTAAGGTGCAACTTTGAGGAGCAACCTGAGAATGCGCATTTCTTTTTTTTCTATGAAACAAAGCCAGAAATAACTGCCAGGTTGGATTTTATAAAACTTCTACAGAGCTGAAGTATGATATGCTAAAGAGTTCTACGGCAATTGCTCCCAACAATACTCTGAAATGTACGCATGAAATGATTATCAGCTTTGAGCCACATAATCTGAAGATTACTGAGGTTGATTTTGTTAAGTTGTCCACTATGACTTTTTAAAATAATTTTGTAGACTTTATATGCGCCAAATGCTGTAGGAACTGTAAAGTAAAACCAAATAACCATTACTGTCAACAGCACACTAGAAATTCTTCTCAAGGAAGCCTATAATTGACCTAGATTGCCATCTCTGCTTATTTATTTATTTATTTTTTGGTTCTTTTTTGTTCCAATCCATCTCTCTACTAAGTTTTCAAATGTGCAATGTAACTAGAGAGTGCATCAGTTTTTCTAGGCCCTTAGGGTGACATACCACTACAAACATGACATAGCATAGTAATTCTGTTGATCGATTCTATTTGAAGTAGACCAATAGGATATCAAATCTGCAACTTGAGCACATTCACTTAAGATAGCACTAGCCTTTACCTCTCTACAAAAATAAACAAGATAATGACTGTGGAAGTCTTACAAATTGTGTATATCCATCACTTTAGTCCTAAAAATTTTTTTTGGGGGTGTGTGTTCCTCAAAACTTGTCGCCATTCTTCTAATTAGTCCTTCCATCGACTCCATCATCTTTCACTAGACAGAATAATCTGTGCTGGCCTTTTCTATTTATCTCTTTATTCATGTTACTGTTATTCAAGTGATGGAGCTTGTTATAGTCTAAAACGATGTCATTTTCATATTTCAAATTAAAATAAATCGAAAATTAAAAAAGCCCAGGGAGGGGGGTTGCGTGATAGAAGAACAACAAAGAGGACAGCCGCTGGTGAGGGCTGACAACCCTCGTTGGGGTGACAAGGGTGAGGACCTTGCCCTCACCCAGTGGTGGCGGGACAGCTGTGGCGACCATGTGAGGGCACATACCCTGTGGCAAGGTAGGCGACAAGAGGGCAGTGGAGCCACCCCCCTTCTTGCCCCCTTTCTTTTAATTTGTCTTTTTTGGAAAAAGTGACAGTTAACAAAAGCCCAAATTTGAAGGATGTCGACAAGTTTAGGACTTAAATGACTTTAAAAGGTGTTCTCGGGCAAAGGTGACGATCAGCACAAGTTTTCGGACTTCCACTATCATTATCCTAAATAATACACATCAAGAACTCTTTCAGATCTAGCAGTCGAAAGTAGTGAGCCGGGTATAACTGGTTTGCCATGTGACAAAGAACTACAAGCCTAAATGCTTAATCAACAAAAATCTGTAAAAGATGACAAATGCAAAGGCCATACCGTGCCATCAACAGAAGAGGAAACCAAACGGGAGGTCATCCACTGGCACATTGACAAATCGGTCACTTCTCCATCATGTTTTCCAACAAACTGAATCCCTTCAATGAGACTATTAACAGGACACACGAGAGGTTCCTCTGCTGAATAATGTTCACCCTTCCCCACTTTAGTCGTATCAATTCTCAAAACACGTTCTCCTATTCCAACCACCAGAATTTCCTGAATAGTTTCAAGAGAATTCACAAAAGTCAAAAGATATGAAACTTGACTCGACAACCAAAAAGTCAGAGAGGGAGAAACAGAATAAGAGAAAGCAGACCATACTCCAACAATATAGATAAGCACATGAACAATGAAACACCTGTTTGTGACAATGCCAGCAAACGCGTGGATGGACAGACTTCTCTCCCGTTAGTTGAATGGCAATGACAATGTTTCCAATAATCTGTTGCTTAGTATCTTCCTCTAGGCTTTCAGAGACTTTCCACACATAAATCCTTCCATCTGTGCTTGCACTGTGAAAAAGTATGCCCTATGAGGCAAAGGAAGGACAAGAACGAGCTTAAAGGAGGGAGGTGGAAAATTACCTGGCCAAAAGGTGAACATCCTCAGCAAAGAAAACCATGTCTGTGATCCTCTGAGAGAAGCAAACATTACTTAGATGAACAGAAAGGCCCAGAAAAGACGGCAATCACAAGTGAGATACTTCTCATCAAGTCTGTCTCTCTTTGAAAAAGTAAATTAGACAACAGAAAACAGAATCCCCAAAATTATCTATCCTACATCACTTCATTTCCACCACGAGAGAGATGCATGCATACAGTGAAGTACCGAATCAAAGAGAGGAACCTAAATGAGTACATTAAAGCAATGCTGGGAGTATGTCCTATATGAACATATCGAACAGTCAGCATCCCATACAATGTAGGAACCCCTCCCAGGTAAATCTAAAGTCAAACGTTACTTCTTCCTATGCAATAGTGGCATGCTGGTCAATGATGACATAAACATCTTTGAATTGCTAAAGCTAGCAAAGCCAATTTATTATCTAATTTCCCAGAAAAGGAGATTGAGTTAGAAAAAAAAGTCTATCTTAGCACATTATCATTGCGTAACTGCGAAGAATTTAACTTAGTACTGGCGATATGCTAAGTCCACCTTAAATCTCAGGCGGAACGCCAACTATCAAACTTCACATAATACTCTCGCAAAGCTAGTCCACCGTAATCAAACACACAAATTAATCATCTCTCCACATATATTTTCAGATATGATGAACCAACCTGTGTGTGACCCCGGAGCAAAGACCGAGATGCGGTATTAATGTTAAGCACCCTTATGTTCCCTTGCTTCAAACCGTAGCATATATATGACTGGTTGACCGCGATCTGCCGCCCCAACACGAGCTGGGGGTCCGACGCGTACTTGGTGATCGGCGTGACCTCGAGCTGCGGCTGCACCTCGCCGGCCCACCTATCATCCACGTCATACACCGCATAATCCCCTTTCAAAGGCCGCCCCCTCGGGACCTTACTGCTCGGCATCCGAGCAGGCACCCCCGGGGCGGAGCCGGAGCTCGGGGCGGGGATCTCAGACGGGCCGAGGGACGGTTGCGGGAAGGGGCTGAGCAAGGCCATGAGGTGGGCTCCGGCATTAGGGCTGGGGGGCTGGAGGAGTGGGGTGGGGTAAGAAAGAGAGCGCTGAGAGAGGAGGTGGTCCTGGTGGGTGAAGGGAGAGGTGTGAGCGGGAGCGTAATTGAAGTGAGCAGGGCCGAGGGCAGGCGGAGGATAGGAGGAGGAGGAGGGCGGGGGAGGGTAAGGAATGTGGGATTGAGGCTGCGACGGGGAGGTGGGGGGCATGAGGAATTTGGCCATGTCGAAGGAGGGAGGAGGAGGGGATGGCTGGTTAGGGTTTCCTGGGGAAGCCATCCGATCCAAATCGACGGATTGCGACGGGGATTGGAGCGCGAGGGCCGATCTCCGTCGTCGACGGAGGACGGTCAAGAGGTGTAGAAGGTTCTAGAGAGAGAGAGAGAGAGAGAGTGATGGTTGGTCGCCGGACTTGAGATCTGCAGAGAGCGGTGGAAATGGTCGCTTCCGTGACCAGAGAGAGGGGCTTGTGTACTGGAGTTTGCAGAGACGGAGGAGGAAGAAGAAGGAGGAGGAGAAGAAGAAAGAGGGACTTGACCCGGTGGAAAAGGATTTTGCTTTTTTGCACATTTTTCTTCAGGTGGATCTGTCGAATCGCCGCCGATTCGTCATTCCGACCCGGCCCCGCATTACCGCCGCGAGCTAGCTTGCTCTTTGGGAGTTCCTTAAACGTTAAGTTGTCGATTGTGTTATTTTGGCTTCGGCTATTACTACTTCCTTCTTATAGGTATAGTGTTAACCTCGTCAAAAGAAGGGAGTTCCGAACTCCCACGACGGATTTCTGCGACCTCTTCATATGCCTTACAAAGATGGTGAAATTCACCCATGCTTTCTATATTTTATGTGGTAGTAGTGCCTACAAATTTCGTATCCCCACTATTTCCCCCCGTATCTTTTCCTTCCTCAATAAAAGGAAATGCTCTTTTGGTATTTTATTTTACATCCCGATAATCATAAGATCTAGACAAGGACTGAATGAAGCTTTTTAGGGACTTGCTTAGGTTCTATAGATCCTTCATCATTAAGTCATTTATCATGTTATATTTGCTTTGGATATTAGTACTTTTTACTTCATTCATCCCTCAAAAGCTAAATACAATAACCCTTTTTGGAGCGACCCTAATTTATTTTGTCCGATAATGAAATTAAATTCATTCAACATATCGAATCATTTTCAAGATTTATTTATTTGTGACAAATTGCATATCGTAAATTTATGTGTCAACTTGTCAAAAATAAGCGCTCACCTATCCAATGAAATTCCGATTATCAATATCCACAAAAACAACATACAAACCCCGTTTTCGTGCAATCCATCCATCATGGGCAACTAATTATGGAAATCGGGAGAAAAAGATAAAGCATAAAAATATTTTATTAGATCATATTGATTACCACATTGATATTTTTCCACTTAAGGCCTATCAAAAAGTAAAGATCTAATTCATTAAGATGACAGATGGCTTTTGGTGGCGCGTGCTGTAATTATCGGTTGTTAATGGCTCAACACTAGTCAGAAGCTTTAATGGATAAAGTTTATATACGCGCTAATGGACGCGCCTCCTCAATTAACGTGCCAGTTATGTCTTTTTTTCCATATCCTTTTTGCAATAGTTTCTTTGTTTTTTTCTAATAAACATGAATTATTATAATTATAAAGTAATGACTTAACGTGACTCTTCATTCTACTACAATTTCTTAATTTAATAATAATAAAGGGTTAATGGCTCAACTAATATGAGCATAACCTACACAACTCTTCAATTCATGTCCTTTTAGTTTTCTGCAACCGTTTCCCTCAGCTATAAATGGAAGTGTCTTATTAGTTCAAAAACAACAAATACTCTTGAAAGTACTCCTCTAGTTTTCTCTATACACGATCCCTACATGTCTTGGTTTTAAGAAGTGTTTGATAGAGTTTTATTCATATAATACCGATGCCAACGGATTCGAGGTGTTATACTTGGAAGACATAGTTTGTGAAGCTATTTAGCATTGTTGATGGGAACTAATAATCTTAAGGTGATTCGGTTAGTTGTACATCACCTCTTAGTTTATTTTGTTATCACTTCCCGGAATTTTTTTTTCTAGTTACAACATGGAGTATTGCATATTTTCCCCAAATACATAACTAATTTTTTCAACAATTTTAAGGTGATTAGTTTTACTGTTTGTTTGGTTTATCAGAAAATCAAGATGGCTCATACCAATCAAATTACTCAATGATGTCCATAATGTTTTTGGAGATGTTCCTATGGTCTTTCAACTAGTGAGGTTTAAACCTCATGGCTTGGTGTTCCTCCAAGCTAAAACCATCTAAGGTGATATGGGTACAAGTGCTTGATTGATATATTGAGATTATTTTTCAAAGTAGTATAGGCTGAATGGCATATGGTTCAATTTTTGAAGGGACGGTTTAAAAGCATTGCCTGATTTGATGGTATGAACTCTAGTAACACCTAAGGAGAAACTAGAGAAATTTATCGGTGTGGGCTTTAAGTAGTGACAATAGAAGATGTTCTTCTATCTAATCACATTGAATCTGATCAAGTATTTGTCTGACGTGTATTAGATAATTCAAAACAATATAGGCCAAATGGCGTATGGTTCAATTTTTGGATGGATGGTTCAATAGGTTTTTCCTACTTTGATGGTACGAACTCCAATAACACCCAACGAGAAGCCAAAGAAATTTACCGGTGGGGGCTTTATGTAGTGGCAATAGAAGATGTTATTCTATCTGATCATGTCGAATCCGATCAAGTATTTATCGGAAATGTGCTAAATAATCAGTTCGGATGAGCAAGATGTCATGACGCTTGTAGTATTGGAGGCTTGGAAGCACAAGGACTTCCTATGCCAAAACTATAATCTTAACTATTTAGTAAATTCCTTCTATAATGTTTATTGCAAAATTGAAATTGCTAAACAATTATTAGAGTCCTTAGAAAAAAATATAAAACTTGATGACATATGCATCAAGAAATTCGTGGTTGCGAAATTCCTTGACTTCAAGGCGGTAGATTCTAAATCTATCATGAACAAGGTCCGGGAATTGCAACTAATTCTAAACATCTTTACTAAGGAAAATGTTATTTAGTGAATCATTTCAAGTGGTAGCTATTATTGAGAAGCTATCCTCGAGTTTGTTAGAGTTTAAGAATTATTTGAGCACAAATGGAAAGAGATGAGTGTTGAAAATCTCATTCTACATCTCATAATTGAGAAGGACAATAGGAGAAATGCAAAGCCTCATATGGACCAAAGGTCAACATCGTTGAGTCCAATTCCGAGTAAGATAGGAAGAGAAAGAAGTTTTTTCAAGGAAAATGCAAGCATAAAGAATAATTCCAAAAGTTTCAAGGGACATGTCTTGTTTGACACAAGCTTGACTATCGGGCTAAGAATTGCAAGATGTGCTCAAACAAAGGCAAAGGCAATAGTGAAGCCAAGTTGCTAAATCTAATAGAGCAGGAAAGTGATGAGGGATTAACTGTTGTAATAGTGTTTGTGGTATCCTTAGTGTCAAATAATACCAATTGGTAATTGGACTCATTTACCACAAATCACATTTGTGTGGATAAAGACATGTTTTTGTCTTACGAGAAAGTTGGAAGAGCAAATGCTTTACATCGGCCAAAATTGTTGAGAGAGGAAAGTTGATTATGAAATTCACCTCTAGCAAGGAAATCACCTTGCTAAATGTGCTACATGTACTAGGGACCCGAAAAACATAATTTCTAAGCCCATACTTATCAAAAAGTGTTTCGAAATTGTATTGGAACTAGACAAGTTGGTACTTTTCAAAGGGAGATGTATGTGGGAAAATGGTACTTGTATAATGACTTATTTAAAATTAATGTGGCTGTCATTAATATAAACTCAAAATTCTTGTACTTAAAGGTTATTAATAAAGAGAAGTCTTTAGTTTACACTATTGCGTCTTTTTATTTATGACGTAGTAGATTAGGACATATAAATTATAGTACATTAAAAAAAAATAGCAAACTTGGGGCTAATTTCAAGAGTTGATTTGGATGCTCATTACAAGTGTGAGACATGCGTTAATGTTAAATTTGCTAAAAAATCTTTCAAATACGTTGAAAAAATGAGTGAACTTCTATAAATAGTGATTTATGTGATTTAAAATTTGTAGAAAGTAGAGGTCACTTTTGTGGATAAATGTACTCGATGTTGTATAGAGAGAGATAGAGGGGCTTGTGTACTGGAGGTTGTAGAGACGCAGGAAGGAGGGGGAGGAGGAGGGACTTGACTTGGTGAAAAAGGATTTGCTTTTGCTTTTGCTCCATTTGGTCATCGTTCGCCTTTTCACCCTCTTTCAGGTGGCGCTGTCAAATTGTTGGCGATTTATGATTCTGACCCGACCTTACATGGCACAAGCTTTTTGGAGATCCTTAAACATTAAGTCATTAATTATGTTATTTTGGCTTTACGTATAAGTACTTTTTGCAGATTAATTGTTAACCTCACCAAAAGAAAGGGAGTTTGGGGTCCTACGAGGGCCTCCACGGCTTATCCGTTTGATTTGCAGGAATGGTGGGCTTCATATATGTGTTCTTTATTTTTACTTGTTAGTATCTGCGGGTCTTGCACTCCCAATTTCTCTTATATCTTATTTCTTCCTCAAGAAGAGGGAATACCCTTTAGTCATTTTGTATCCTAATGATCACGAGATCCGGACAAAAACTGTTAAGTCATAAAAAATTATGTTATTATGGCTTTGGGTATTAGTATTTTTTATTCCATCCATCCCATGAAAGTTAAATACAATAACCCTTTTTCGATCAACCCTAATTTATTTTGTCCAATAATGAAATTAGATTCGTTCAACCTATCGAATCATGTTTGCAACACAAAAGTTCATTTGTTTGCAACGAATTACAAATCGTGAATTCATGTAGTCAACTTGTCGAAAGGTGTGCTCTCACGTATTACATTAAATTCTGATTATCAATATTCACAGAAACAACATACAAGCTCTGTTTTCATGTGATCTGTCCATTATGGGCAATCGATTATAGTGAAATGGGGATAATTTGGAAATGGGGAGAAAAATAGAAAGTATAAATTTTGGTCAGATAAAAATATTTTATTAGATCATATTGATTACCACACTGAATTTTTTCCACTTAAGGCATGTCAAAAGTAAAAATGACCGCATAATTCATTAAGAAGACGGATCGCTTTTGGTGGCGCAATCATTCACGATTTAATTCTTTTTTAGAACATCTACACGAGTGATTAGAGGCCAATGAAATTGGACTGTTGACCATGCATGTCAAAAACGGTAGAAGTGCAATTTTCACTTTTAAATTCACAAATGGAGGGACTATCCTATATATCTTCTATTGGAAAGTGAAGAAAGGAGGGAAAATTATCTAAAAAGTTATAAATTTATTGTACTTTTATCAATTGAGTTATCAACCTCTCACTTTTGTCAATTTAGTCTTAAATCTTTTCATTTTTTGCCAATTGAGTCTATCCGGCCAATTTTGACCGTGAATTACTAATGTGGACATTGGTGATGCTACAGAGGGCTACTAATGCTGACATGGATAATTTTGAATAATATTTTAATTTTTTTGAATTTTAATTTTATTTTCTTTTTCGTTGCTTCTTCTTCCTTTTGCCTTTGGTGGGCCTTGGTGATTTGGCCTGCTAGTGGCAAGGCTTGCCACAAGCAAGGCATGATCAGGTGAGGGCAAAGCCCCGGTGAGGGGAGCCCTTGCCCAGGCGAGGCGGAATGGATGGTGGCCTCGCCAGATTTGGCGAGGGAGCACTTGCCAAGGCTCGCTTGGGCAAAGGTTAGCCTCACCCAAGCGAGACTTAGTGAAGGGCAAGGCCGACCTTTATTGGGCCTTGCCGGGGCTTGCCTTCACTTGAATATGCTTTGCTTGTGGCAGGCAAGGCCAATTAGCTCGCTAGGCTGGTGATCGACCACCAACAAAAGCAAGAAGAAGAAGCAAAAAAGATAAAAAGAAAAACAAGGAGAAAATAATAATAAAAACAATAAAATTAAAAAAAATATTAAAGATTGTCTATGTTAGCGTTGATAGTCCCATGTGGCGTCACCAGCATCCATATTAGTAATTTTTAGCCAAAATTGACCAAGTAGACTCAATTGACAAAAAGTAAAAATATTTGAGACTGAATTAGTAAATTGAAAGGTTTATAACAAAATTAAAATTACAATAGGTTTAGGACTTTTTTGACAATTTTCTTGAAGAAAAGATTGATAAGCGATATCTAATCTACCAATTCTAAATGAAAAAGCAAAAGAAGAGAAAACTAAAAGATGGTGAAGTTTTCTCAAATGTTGACTCGCTAGTCAAAATCCATTTTGATCTCCTTTTGATCGAAGAGCAAGAGTATAATCGAAAGAAAGTTAAGCCACTCACAAATAGCTTTGCCCTTACTAGCAAGATACCCTTCCAACTCTTCCTTTTGATTTCAAATAACCTAAGTACTCATCTAAGCTGGGTTGAGCGAAAACTTAGAAACATTAAATAAGAGTAGCTTGGAAACCTAATCAAACATTTAGCATTACTATACATTCAGGATTAATAAATTATCAAAAATTTTATAATAAAATTGATAAATCGTCAAAATGTTTAGATTTTTTTTACTCGAACCCACAAGGCCCTACTTAGTACAAGCTGCTAGTGTTCTAATTGTTTACGGGTCCTCGGGCCTATTGGACTTGGGCGGGCAGGCGAGCTGGTCGGGCCATGAACGGGCCTAACTTTGCCAACGGGCCGCGCCGATTTTTCTCAACGGTCTTCGACAAAACGAACGAGCGGAGAAAATAAAACAGGAAGATGCCGGTAATATTCCCCTCCGAATTCTCGCACCAGACGTCCTGTCCACACCCTTAAAGAAAACTCAAAGAAACGCTCGAAGAAGGAAGCAGAATCCTCAGGCGGGGTCGACTCGCAGATCCTGCCGTCGAAGGTGAGCTTCTTTTCTGGCCTTCGTTTCTGCAAAATTTAGCTCCACACTTTGTCGATCTTGTCTTCGACTGATGATGGTGTTGTCCAAGTCCATTGGCAGATCGAGCCGCTGACAATCTCGGGATCTGGGCTATCGGTGGTCTTCGATGGACAGGCGACCGGAGAGTTAGAAACGACTGACCGCCTTCTCGTTGTCGTGGGTTGGATGGTTACCTCGGACCGTGAATATTCGAAGTCGGGTCTTATTCAGTTTGCTCTGATGCGATCCAGGAATGGGAGGAACCGACCGTGGCTTCCATCGCCAATGCTGAACCCAAGGACTGTAGAGATGCAACTCCGAGCTTTGGCATTTTCGATAGTTTCGAGTTGAGGAGTCTCGAGTGGAATGGAGAATCAAGTTTTCTCAAAACTTCGATCTGCAAATATTGTTGACCGAAGCATCAGGGGCGGTTGGTTAGATCTGTAGCAGATAGAGCGGCCGATTTCGATGGTCACTAGTCGACTACTGCCACTGGACAGTTCCCCCTCAAAGTAGATTTTTGGGCCGACTTATCATCCTGGACGACTCGGCTGTTTTTCCTTTTCACCTTCACACCATGAGGTCAGTTCATGAAATCAGTTAGTCCCTGCCATTTCAGCTTATTGCTCATCTGTCATGATATCGGGTAAAAGAATGTTGGTCCGTGCACTTATTCTATGCTTTATATCCTGAAAATCTCGTAATTAAGAGAAGTTAGACCAACACTGTTATAGCCATTGAACTTGCGGGTCCCTTAAATCGACAACATTTCGCCTGAAGAATGAACGACAAAAGCCATTGCTGGCAGACTCGTGCTGGCAAGATCAGCACATTGGAGACTTGGAGAAGTGTGGTCTATGCCGTTCTGTATCATCTCCAACGCGCATCTTTTAGTTTCTTGTTTGCAATCGCAGATATGAGAGCATGGGGTTGTGCTGCAAATATATGGGCGCTTAGTCTTTTATGGCAGGTGAATTAGTTGAGCATGTACATCACAAATAAAACTGCGAAATGTCATTACTTTTCACACTTGAATAAATTATCATTATATCATAATGAGATCAGTTCTCTCAACAAATATCAATCAGCTTGAATCACAACCAATTTATGTACAACTGGACAATCAAAAGAATGACCTTCAATAGCATTGTATTAAGGAACTACAGCTAGAAGCCCACTTTGTAGGACCTAGGACAGTATGAATGAGATGGATCGACGTGCTATGCTTTCTTCTTCTTGCTTTCCCTTTTGTCTCTTGTCGCGTAGTATCCTCAGAAACCCTTCCATGCACTGAGAATCTCTTGAAAGATCTCCGCCACAAGGTCCCTGTCTGCGGACAGGATGAAGGCGTTTAAATCATCTCTGATGTCGAATATCTTACCAAACTTCACAAGATACAGCATGCAGCTGGTCTTCAGTTTGTGTAACTGATAAAGATGCGCGTTCTCGAGCCGCTCGAGGACGTTCTGCGAGTCTATGTCGTCCAAGAGACTCTCGTGGCACGCTTCCCTCAAGTCGGCCACATCGTACTTATCGGCTGCCCGAAGGAGCGCAAGGCGGTGCTCGAGAAAATCGCTATGCTGGATATTGCCATAGATGTAATGAAGGAAAGCCTCGCAGGCCTCGATAGACATGTCGGAAATGTTTATGGTGGAGAGTTCTTTCTCTTTCAGGTTGTGTGCAAACATGCCATGGAAGACCGGGGATCTCGAGGAGAGCACGGCGAGGTGGGCCCTGATGCTTCCATTAGAGGCATTGATGACAATGTCCGTGTGGATGCCTTCCTTTAACATTCGACCGAGGGTCGAAAGTGCCGTCAGGTTTGATATCGTCCGCGTGTACCCTTCAGCCCAAATGGAGCAAGGTTCTACACTCTGCACAATGTCAAGCTCAAGCGTGAGTATGACCAATGTGTAGTGAATGATTTATGTTCTTTTCCCTTTAGGACAGGAGGCCAATCAAAATTCAGCTCATTTGCATATACATACCTCCGGAGACTTGATCTTGAGATCGAGGAATTCAACATCGATAATGAACTTTCCAGTTAGCGGGACATCGATCGCCCAGATGAAATCATCATTATTCTTGAGCTGCTTATCTGTTATTTCTGCAGTTGTACGCACGACAGAAGAGGAATAGAAACCAAAAATTAAGATCAGCATAACATTGGACTTGTCAAGACAGTCACAGTTAGGTGGAAAACCATAAGGGTTTACTAGCATACACCCTTTGTTCTGGGGAGAGTGTTTGTACTAGTGGGTCTAAGCAAACTTCTGGGTTTCCTCGAAACAAAATCACTTGCTGCAATGGATTCAAGGGACATGGGAAGGACAATGTCGCTAAAAGAAGGGAGGAGGGATGGTCTCTGAGAGGTTCTAGGTGGGGCTCATTTCTTATCCCGTTTCAGCTTTAGCAACCCCACCGACCCATACCTACCCATATCCACATTGAAAAACTGAAGCATCTGCGAAGAAGATAAACAAAAGGAACTGAATTTCATGGTGATCTCCATTTTAAAAGGAGCTCGCATTCCAATGCCCCATCAGTTTTTCCGGAATTTGAGGTGTTGAGTTTCCGATCGACAAAGGGAACTTGCGACCGGGATGCCCGTTTTCTTTTACCCATTTTCGAATTCGACAAATCAAAGCTCGAGAATCGACACTTAGTTGAATCGGAGATAAGATCAAGAAAATACCAGGGTGTGTCAAAGTCTTGCGACCGCCGGCCGAGCAAACCACGCGAACGATGAAAGATGCGATCGGGGGATTGTCTCTTGTCACGGCCGAGATCTCCGGGTACAATTTAACATACAAAATCCGGTTCTTCTCCACGGACAAATGCCTTCGATCCCCAGGAGAAAAAGTCAGAACTCCATCGTCTTTGTTTTATTAGAACTGTATGAATAAGCATAATATCTACCCTAGCAACAGAGACAGAGTACAGTAGCAGAGCAGAGCATGAAAGACACAGCAGAGCTCATTCGCTTCTCCCTGTTCTTCACCCCAAAAATCTTCTCTCCCACAAATGAAAAATGATAACTTTCACAAAAAGACCCACCCAATTATCTGTATGGGTCATCGATGATCAAATCATCAATCACCCATAATCTGAAACAATCAGAATCGACCCTGTGCAAGGCAAGAAACAGAGCGTCCTCTAGATAGAGAGAGAAACAAGAAAAAACAGGAACATCGAGAAAGTGAGAAGCTCGGGGTTAATCAGGCTCACCAATTCCAGAGGCCGACCTTGAAAGCATCGGACTTGCGGTAGGTGCAGGAAGCGAGGTTGTCGATTCTCCATTGGGCGAGGCGGGGCGTGGTGTCGACTCGGTAGGCGGAATCGCTCATCCTAGCGTTGGCGAACGCGAGGGCCGTCGTGATCTCATGGATGCAGTCGAAGATTCCTCCTCCGCCCAGAGACTCCCCGTGCTTTCCCAGGTTTGCGGCTCCTCTCGTTCCCGTCGCACTGGCCTCTCTCTCCGCTCTCCTTCTTCATACACGAATACGCCGCCGTGGGTGCTTTCCTCCGGCTCTCTCTCTCTCTCTCTCTCTCTCTCTCTCTCTCTCCCTAGGCCCTCCCGACACTCTGCTGCGAGTGGACTGTTCTAGTGCTTCCTTCAAGAAGACCGATAAAGAAAGAACCTGCCCAACAAAAGAACGAAGGCTTCCTTTTCGATGGTTTCGGGCACGCAAGGATTTTGTTCCTGCCTTACGCCATTGATGGTGAGACTGAGACCTTTCTCTCTGAGCCCCAGAGAGAGAGAGAGAGAGAGTATGGTTGGCTGTTGGCTTCCAGTGCACTTCAGGAGGAGAGGGGAGGAGTGTGCGTGGAGATTATTTATTGGGGAATGGGGTTCTTCTTGATTTGTTCTTTGTCCATAACTCCTTGTTTTTCTTTAAATATGTTTGTATGGAATTACGTGTGTGGGAGTTCTATGCGAAGGTTTGGTTCGAGGAGTAAAGTATTTCTTTTCTGCTTGATTTTTTGTGCTTCCAAGCAAAGCATCCTTGGGAAAGACCAAGAATTTTCACTACAGAAGGCAAAGGCAAAGGCAACGCATCTGACAAGAAATTCTGTCAAAAATCATTCTTTGTTCGCTTAAATTCATCTGCATAAACTCATGCATCCCACCGAAAACCTAAATTATGGGACTGATTCAAGGCGAGTATTCGGGATGTCCCTAAAAATGTCCCCTGATCATGGTCTTCTATATGGTTCCTTCAAGCTCATCATCATGAGTCGAGTTTCTAGCTATGGAGTCGCTCTCTTAAAGTTTAGACTTTGGATTATATATTGAGATTATCGGTCGCCATATCAATTATATCTTGTAACAAATTAAGAGAATTCAATCCCTTATCCTAGTGGGGTTAGTGTGAGATTTCATGGGTATGTTGTGTTAATGACAAGACAACTCCTATACATATAATTGCAAAGTAAATGATGCTTGAATACATGAATCATTTATGTGTATGCTGGTCAAATCTTAGAGAGGAAAAAAGGAGAATGTAGGAGTCGGAGAGGTTATGATTAAAGATGATGACTAACTTAATAAGAAGAGAATGACTGGCCGATGTCACTCATTGTGAATTTTAGTGCATAATTATTTGGCCAAAGAACTTAAAATTGGAAGTCGACTCATATGCAACATCAACAGCAATTTCCCACTATATACTTCCTCCCATACCAGTCAATTTGAAGGTGGCCATGGACTAGTTGGTAGGAATTATTTAGTTGGGTCGGTTGAACTATCATCGTTTCTTTCATAGTACACGTGAAATTAGGTTATGGTCGCCGAGGCTTTGCAAGAATCTATCTTTTGCATCGTAATCTATATGAAGGGATATTTGCTGTAGTTTTGATTTTAAAATATGATTCCCTTAAGTTACAAATCAAAATATAACGTGCATGTATGATGTCAATCATCTATTAAAGATATTTAACCAGGATTTGGTATTTACAACATTGCTTTAGATTTTTTTTTTTTAACTCTTTTTTCGTTATATAAAATGGGTAATCTTGACCTGATATTTACTTCTTGTTGCTGGATTTGAAATCATAGTACTACTTTGCGTAATAATCACGAATCTCTCACCCATGTAGATGGATATTATAAGATAAGATACAAAGTTGATACTGTTTAGGAACCGTAGTGATGAAATCATGAAATCTAGAAGGGGAGGTTTGAATTGCAAGTTGGAGTAGGAGCATTGATGGGGGAAGGATGGAATCTTGGCGGATTCTTTTGCTTCATTGCTCGATTAAATATTAATAATAATAATTAGAAAAGCACCACAACATAACATAATGTCCATGGATTGATAATCGGACATAAGTCGACAAGAAAGGGATCTATTGGTGGGGCACAACAGAAAATTAGAATCCAATCTTCAAGGATTGCCCATTTTGCAAGAAAGCCTTCCCGTCCCATCAACTTCCCTTTGGCGCGAGATAGAGACACGCCGGAGGATCCTGACCGTCGACGTCGTGGCGGCTGCGGCAGATGGGGCTAATGATAGTGGTTATCCTATATAACAAAAAGTAGAGCAAAGTGGCTTTGTTCGCTCTTCCTCTGACAAAATCAAAGGGAGTGCTGTATCTTCTTTTCTTGAAAAGGTTAGGGTTTGTGCTAATTTAGGTCCGTCGAAAGGAGGAACGGTCAGTTGGATTTGTCAAGTAGGCCAAGTTTGATTTGTTCGGTCATACCGCTCCTAGGAAAGTTGGTGTTAGCCGCCTAACACATAAGACTCCATTAGATTCACTGAAAGAGAAGATATCTTGTTTTGGATGAACTAAAATTTCCGAAAAATTCATTTACCCATAAGTATACTAGTAACATCGATTGAAAATTCACAAAGTTGATCGATGCAATATTTGAGCTTTTACCGAATCTCCTTAACGAGTACCTTGCACTTGTTAATGATATTCGATAAAAAATATAATAACACAGGAGACAAAATGTTTATTTGTAGGTTTGTCGAGGCATTTTTGATATATAAATCCATACCAATATTCAAATTCCAGCCGGAAAGCACTCTTTTACAAAGAAGATTCAAGACACCCTCGATGTTTTTAAAGGGGGATTAGCCGAGTTGTTTAATTAGACTCAATACCGAATTACAACTCTACAAGCATGGTCATGACCTCAAAGATCGAGCCTCAACGAACAACTTTCTTGGGTCTACCGGCAGGACTCTTCTTCCATCATAATTGCATACCTCATGAGATTAATCAAGTATTCTAACAGGCAAAAGGATACATATAATTTGTTTATACCATAAAAGGTGTTTATTATATACCGTGCTGTTCGCTCAACTGTGGTGGTGACGGAATACGAGAGTATTGAGATCCGATGCGATTAATTGGGTGCCCTAAAATTCAGCCAATATTGCCAAATATGCTAGAAAAGACACCTATTCAAATTAATCATTTCTCGGTTTCCGTATGTTCCATACTCCTCCCAATGGCCTACCCCACTTTATGCAAGGCTCACGTAAGACAGGAGAGACGCTTTCATACTCGAATCGGATAAAACATTTTCTTACAATCCCAACTTTTCAACTCGATTGATATTACCAACCTCTGGATAATTTTATCCACAAAAAAGTCGCAACCAGTGCATTGTTAATCATTCGGTACCAAAGAAAAATGTCAGCTAATCCACACATGATGCAATCATTAGTCGGCTAACACCATCTCAATGGGCCATACTAGACTATGTGGCCGCGATGGTAACCTATGCGCATTTGATTTGAAGCCGAACCACTAAATTTAAGGTTTTGTTAGGTGCATGCGGGCGTATAAACTAATGCTAGATATTTTTCTTAATCACCTATGGTCTTGCCGCGTGCACCAAAACGTTGTCGTAAAGCTCATAAATGTCTCCCTCGGAGTTAAAAAAGGACCAGAAAAAAGAAGAGGCAAAAAATTAATGGACTGGTCATCTGCCGCGGGCGAAATGAGGGCGACATGTTGATTTAAAGAAGAGGCGGCAAAGAGACAAATGTCATCGGCGCTTTCTTCACCTGTCTTGTTGGTTGCCCTGTTTTTCAAAGTGAGTGTAAGAATGGTGGTTGGAGGTTGAATTGTCCCTATGAGCCAGGACACTTGGCCGCAGCCCATACACACCCATTCCATCGCAATTAATTAGGGTTTCAGGTGGCATCGAGTTCCACCGTTATGCGTACCGAGATGAAGTTTATCGATCAACGGCGACACGATGATAAAATACGACCTGAACGCGACGTGAGGTAGTGAGAAGAACCTGTGCTCGACGCCGCATGACACGGCTCAACTCGAGCCCGATGCGTGTTTATCGTTGAAAATACAGGCTAATTGATCGTACCGAGGTGCCCTTATCAAAAGCGGATCAGTCATGTCGAGATTAGTACGAATTAGCCCTCAAAGTCACATATGGCACTCGATGAAAGGGGGCATAAATTAGCGAGAAAACCTACCAAAAAGACAGTTAACTGCTCGAGACTTTTGGGGCAATATTGTAGAATAGTTGCGACCACGCACGCAAACAGGCAACAAACTTCAGCGATCAAATTACGCTTTGCGTGAATTGTTAGGACTTCTAATTTGATTATGTGTTTATTCCGTCGTGGATTGCTTGCTGTCTTCCAATTAATCATACTTAAATATGATTTGAACATAACCCGTTGAATGAGGGGTCTTGTTCTTTATATCCCAACAATCCGGTCTCGAACATGGCGCTCTCTATTTGTAAGTGAGATCTTATCTTGTGCTTATGCTTGGAGAGATTTGCACATGTTCATGAAGATTAGTGGAATTGACAATTTTAGACAGCTGTTTAAAATTTTTAGGAGTAGCGAATGCACGAGTGTATTACTATCCTTGATTTTGGCAATTCTCATGTGGGACCAATCGATCCGACGGCCTTGGCACATTGCACTAACATAAAGGCCAATGGGCTGTGCATATATGACTTATTCAGCTCACTTATAGGCTAGTTCTAGTGCAGAGACTAACAATTGATGGTAATTTGTTCCTTACGTAGAGGAAGTCTCAGAGGACATCAATTGCCTCAAGAAAAATAGATTGTTTGGATTTCTCAAAATTAAGGTTTTGTTTGTTTTGTGAAAAATTAATATTTAAAAACAATATTTTCTTAAATGCGATCGCCTTTATCACTTGAAATAATTAATTGATGAATATTTTTATTGTTGATGATAATTTATTTCTAAGTACTTTTATGAGCAATGAAAATATTTTTTATTCATTTATTTTGGTAAGCAATATGAATTTTATTCTCAATAAAATGACTTTTAAATTATTTATTTTCATAAATTAACGGAAGCTAAAATAAATGCAAATTCTTTCGAAATGAAAAAAATAAGAAAGTCGGGTGACGCTAAGCTACTCCTGGTGAACCGTACTCCACCTAAATTAACCATCAAATTTAATTTTAAAAAATACGAGTCATTGGATTAAGAACCTGCTGAACAAGTAGCCAGTCAATATTTTAGAGCATTTTTCAAAGGATGATATTTCGTGCAACGTAGCTGTTAACATTAGTATTTTCGCCTTACAATCTTTCATATATTTCCTTAAAATTGGGGCTCATATTCCTCAATGACGTTATAATAAGATCTCAAAACAAAAATATCAACATTGCATAATTTTGCATTCGAGTTCTTTATGAAATTTAGATACTAGAGACATTTTGTTTAGGAATAATGTTAGCATCCAATGAAACATAAGTTCAGCTGCGAATTGCATTTGAATTGACCTGACGTGCCAAATGAGCTTCAACTTAGAAGAAAGTGGCCTAACTAAATTTTGAAGGCCGAGCCCATGTGAGCCCGGCCTTCACGTAAAATTCACCCCCCTTCCATTTTCATTCTTGGTCGACCGAACAAATCCACGTGCCATGCATGTGTCGTGTAGAATCAGGGAAGAACGTAACACGAGATAAGCAGTTAGACCTCCGGTGCTTCGTGACTGCCCATTCCAAATGATCGGTTTTCTTTTTCCTCCTCTTCTTATAATAGTCTACAATGCACAATGCATCGTGTGTATCATCCGCCTAGCGGTGGCTATCTAGTCACCCTTTCCAAGATCAAAAGTGTTTTCCTTTTTTACTCGACAAATCATACAAGAACAGTACACCTTTATTCACCTTTATTCACATGAGAATGAGATGTCCCTCGGCGAGAGGAGACTCTGTAATTTCTGCTTTACGTTTTGGCCAACCATAACAAGCCTGGGATACAATGCACAATGTGAGCTTGTTCTCCATCCTCTCCTATCCTATCCTTTTCTTTTCTTTTCTTTTCTTTTCTGTGAGTAAGTTGGTTGTATGAGCTCAGAAGGGAGAGAGTGAGTTGATTAGGCCCACAACAATCCCAACAACATCAATAAAGACAACAATCAGACAATCACCCTAATATCTATCGAGGAATGCCAATTTGCCAATTTTCAAACCCCAAGGAGATACATTGGCCATTCCCAACCAAGTTCTCTTTGACTAGTGTTGCTCCAAAAGTATGTACTGTTATTTTCAGACCTAACAACCGGATTGAATTCTGCTCTGAAGCCATGCCACGCACGAATGCACATCACAATGCACAAAGGAGGCACATGGGAGCCAGATCACGCGCATTTGGCAAAGCTCCTAGTGGTTGCTTCAACACTTATTGCATGTGTAAGTGGTACATCTAGTCCTATAAATTCGACCCTCGCTCGTTGCGTTTTTCACAAGGCTCTGTTTCCCACTTGATGGCCTCTTTTCATGTAAACACCTATTCGACCAAAAAAGTTAGGACCATTCATATGGTCGATGCAAATGAAAATGCTCTAGGTGTTGATGAGAACAGTGTTGCTGTTGTGGAGGAGTTCACGATGAGTGGTGCAATACATTCAGGGTCCAATACAGGGATCATCGTGATCCACCGTCAAGGGAGCCATTACAAAGTGCAAGCATCATTGCTTCGACAAACCTGTAGTGATAGAGAGCCTTGAGCCTTCATATATTGCACCATCGGTTGGCAACTAGGAAATTCTCCATGGACGGCAACATCATGTTCATTGACATCAACAAAATTTTCATTGATGCTGCCCATTTGGAGGGTCCTAGCACTTTCGTGGACAATCAATTGAAGGCATAGAGACTGTGTAGACTCTTATTAAATAAAAGAGCAAAATCAAATTCCTTGCCTTTGGAGGAGTCTATACATTAAGTTAGCTTGGATACATCACTAAAAGGCATGATTTCTTTTCTCGAGTAATCATTGAAACATAGTGGTAAGATCCGCGATCGGAATAAGAGATAAAACTTGTAGAGTGGTAAAATTCGATTGGAATAAGAGACAAAGCTTGTTTTGAATTGATATTGTCTAACATCCATTTGTCTTGCGATTCTTAGTTCACTCAAATAGGAGGTGGCGGTGGCGGTGTAATTCATACTAATATATGGCTAACATGCCCATTCGGGATAACTTAAAAAGAAAGAAAGCTCCTCTAACTATACCTTGATTTAATTGAAAAAGTACTTTAGAATTTTCTGTGCAATTAATCGAGGGAAACTTACCAAAAAAGTCCTAAAACTGTTGTAATTATGTTAATTTAATCATATATATATATATATATATATATTTTGCCAATTGAGTCTTAAAACATTTTGCATTTGTGTTATTTCAATTCATCCAATCCATTTTGGTCAAAAATCGCTAATATGGATGCCAACCATTTTACATGACATGATGAGTGCTAGCATAGATATTTTTAAATAATATTTAAATAATATTTTGATTTATTGATTTTGTTTCATTTTTATATTTTTCCTTTAATTTTTCTTTCCCTTCTTCCCCTAGCCAGTTGATGAAGTGAAAGGTGAGGTCAATCCTCACCATTGTTGGGTAGGTGAGGTCGACCTTGTCAGCCCTCACCTCTAGCTGATCGCCGAGGTCCCTGCGATCAACTAGAGGAAGAAGGGTAGGGGAAAAAAGAAAAGAAATAAAAAAAATTAAAAAAATATAAAAATATTATTTAAAGATGTCTATATCAGTGTTGGCCGTTTTACGAAGGATAATTAGTGTCCATGTTAGTAGATTTTGGCCAAAATTGGCCGGATGGATTGTATCGACATAAATGTAAAATAGTTAGTGCTCAATTAGTAAAAAAAAGTAATTTAAGACTGAATTGGCATTATTGTAATATGTTTAAATCTTTTTTGGTTACTTTCCCAATTGATTGGATATGCTTAATGAGAAATTATGCAACGATCCATAGAAGTGAGTGAATTTCACAGCATAATTTGGAGGTTTTATCCAAATGTTGAGGAACCTAATTCACATATTTGTGAAGTTATTTATTTTTCCCCGCTACACACTTATATAGAGCATAATTTGAAGATTGATTGTCTTACCTCAAACTATTCCAGTCATATTACAAAGGAAGGATTTTTCTTTTACATACATTTGTTAAGCCATTTCCATTTATTTAAATGGATACAAACTATGACTCAAAACTGGATATCATAAGATAATATAGTATAACTCCCAAATGATTCCATAAAATCTTTACTTATTTCAAATTAGATGCCAATCGGAACATCACGCAAAACAAAGTTATAGAATGAAACTCTTAATAAAGCAATCTAAGATTTGTAATTGCATCACCATACAAATGTAATATTTATGAACTAAAAAGACACACAAAATCAAAATTAAATGTGTAGCCATATAAAATTAGAAACAAATAAAAACTTCATATTCAATATATATTACACGTATGCCTATATTATTCGTCACCTAAGTGTCTCCCACATAAAAATATAAGGTAAAAAAGAGTGCTCCAATTGAATAGAATCATCCACGCGAAAGCTTTATAAATGAAAACCTTCTATATTCTAGTCTGAAAAATAAAGTAGAATTGAGTACCGACATTCCCATGTCTCCCAACATACATAAATCAATGGTGGGAACATGGAGGACTTAAATCCGGTCACTTAGCGAATGGCACGAGATCAGGCTTGGCAATTGGATCACCAACATTCCACGGGCCGTCGCCTCTTTTTCTTGCTCCGTCACTTCTCAGTCCAAAAGGGATAGGTCAAATATATTTTTTAAAGATCTATATCCTAGCTGCCCTCTAACCTTCCAAGGGTGGTTGCCTACCTCTGGCGACTACCCATTCTTGTCCAATAAACTGTTCCTGATGAGTTACAAGGATTCTCAAATTATTTTTTGATGGTGAGGAGCCCGTCCCTAATATGTTAAGTTGACATTATATATTTTTCTTCTCTAAGGTCAAGGAATATGGAAACTCTCTAGTGAGATGGGCAAGTGACTTGTTCTTGAGTTTTCTTCCTCAAGCCTTTTAAGGATCTGTTCAGGTCCACAATATCTAGTTAGAGAATAAAAGAAAAAAGAAAATAAAGATGAGAAGACTCGAGAAAAGTAAAGTCATAATGTGTATTGGTTTTTTTCCCATTTCTATAATGGGTATTTGTTAAGTAATTAGTACTTGTTCATCTCAGTATATTCTTGAAAGCTATAATGGGCATTTGTTCGATACTTGGGTACCCCAAGAAAACGGCCAACAAGAAATTCTGGGTTGAACGGCCTCTGACCGGAGCGGCGCGGGCTTTGAGCTCGAAGCGGCGAGGTTTCGGCAGGCGAGGGTGGAGGCAAGCGAGATGCGAGGAGGTGACGAGAGATAGAGAAGGCAAGCAACTGAAAAATAAAAAACTAACACGTGCACTAAACACTAGGAATCCTGCGTCTTCATTTGATTAAAATTACAAAAATTTCGAGATGGGAATCGTGGTCAATCTCGAAGTGCAAACTTGTAAGTAGAGCATTGGCCGATCGGAAAACTTTGATCGCACCATAACCCATCTCCCCTCTTATTGACATAGCCCGGATAGTCCGAGTCGGAGAACTTTGCCTTCTCAACCAAATGCAGCTCTTCGTCTTCCTCGGCCAGCTTCTCTATCTCCCACTTGCTGAACGGATAGGCCGTCTTGTGCGTCACGTGAATCTCGCCATTTCTGGTCAGCATCGACTTCGCACTCTTCAAGAACCCTCTCACCAATTCTCGGTGTCGCCTGAAGAAAAATCCAACAGCTACATCATCCATTGCAATGTCTTGGAACATTAAGGTCTAGTTAGTTTGCGTATGTTTTGACAGACAGGAGACATTATGGAAGGGTTAAGTTGAGAGATTTACTGAATTTGGGAGTCCGAATGGTCAGGACCCTTGTAACCGGCGTGTGGGAAATTGAACACGATCCGGTCGAAACATTTTTGCTTGAGGTCGGGGTGTTGGGTCATTTATGAGCGTTCACCTCATGCAAAATGGTGCCGCCAAGTCCCTGCAGGATCTCCATGTTCGCGCCTGCTCTTTTGTACAACAACTTCAATGACACTTTTCCGGTTGTCGACATGCAAAATGAACACGAGAAATCAATGAATTGGAGACTTAAAAAAAGCGAATGTACGAGATGGAATGTATGGCGTATATAGGTACCTGGGGAGTCGAGGGATGTGGCAACGATGTTAACGGCAGAGCCCAATGCTTGGGCCAAGCAAGCGGCGAAGGAGAAATCTCCCTCGCCTACCAGCAATATCTTGTGCAAATTGCTGTAATGCATTATGCGCTTCTCTTCTTCTTCACTTGCATCTCCATTGTTACGGAATAAGTTCGCCCTCACCATTTATCAAATTACATCAAAATACGATCTCTTTGAAGTTGAACAAACCAGAACTGAAATGCACTCAGGCACGCAACAAATTAAGCTCGTGCATCTATATAGCACTTTGACGACTCTCTCTCTCTCTCTCTCCCCCCTCTTTAATAGTTGATTTCATCTTCCAAGATCATCGTTTTCCCAGAGCAATGGACATGATGCATGAACGACCTTTCACGATCCTCTTGTCATCATCCTCTCACAGGCTTTGAAGTTCGTGCAGGAGAGGAATCAATGGGAACGATCCAATGAAACGGTCAGAAGATGGAAAGGTGTATGATCAGAGTCTAAGTACTGAACTATATCTCATGGTCAAATCTATGAGTCAATCGTTTTATGGCATTTCTCGTCATCGTGTCCACAAATTGCTCGTCAGTCTCCATTGCAAAGAGGTTTCTGATGAGCTATACTACCATGCCATGCTAAGAAGACTCCAGAAATTTGCTGCAATCCTCCTTCATACATAAAGTAGCCAAGGAAGTAAAAAACACAACAGAACACTAACACCGTGTACACTCAAGAGTAAATTACCGAAAAAGCTCATGAACTTTGCAATTTACTTGCTAAGGACCACTACCCTTCTGACACTATTGAGAAACAATATGAAAAGTTCTCTTGATGATCACATGATGGTGCAGATACTCGACCCGTTTGGAGCATGATGGACCGCCTCGTAGACCGGATATCGTGGCAAAGGAACAGAATCCCGGGATGTGTCCGGGGGCAATCGTTGGGCCTCATCTTGGCCCGTTATTCTCTCCATGGGCTCCTTCCGTATAGCCCATATCACCCTGGGTGGGTTGAACTTGAACAGGAATCCATTGCACATATGGTCCCTGAAAAATTTGCCCTGGATTTGGCTGAATTGGGCCCTGAGGCCCTTCATTTGACCATGTTTGGTCCCCTCTTCATTCTAGCTTTCATCCACCAGATTTGGTTGCGGATCCCAAGGTAAGTTCTCCGTTCCTTGATTGTTGGAAAAAGTTTCTGAATCATCGTGTGATCCAGATCTTGAAGTTTGGTTTTTGGTCATGATCTCTCCTTTTTTTGTGAAGGTGGTACGAGCAAAATTTTATTCACGGGTTGTGAATGAAAAACGTTGGAGAGAGAGTGACTCTGAAGTTGGGCAGAAAAAGAATCAATGGGCGGAAGCTAGGTCAAAAAAGGAGTTTGCTCTCATACTATGAGAGAAAATTGAGTGAAGGAAAGATACTGTAAATAATGTATTGTGTATTCCTTTTCACTGATTTAATGATGTACACTCATAGTCCTATTTATAATACATAGTATCAAACTAAGGAAAAAATATACAGAATAAAAGAAAATGATTTTCTAATACACAATATTCTAGTTTTCCATCAATAAACTAATCAGCATCGATTAGAATCAGCGTCGAGATCAATTTAGAACTGCAAGATCAATTAGTCCAGGGCAACGGTCTCTTCAACAGTTGATCAAGTCAGGATTGCACACAAAATGAGGAATTGCCCAGGCACGAATGCAAGCCATATGTTTGATGAAATGCGCATGAGATGCTGCAACACTTACAGCGTATTATTAATTCAAACTCACAAATGCAATACATTCTGAAACCACTCAAGACTTACCACAAGACAAAACTCAAGATAAACACAAGTGACAAGCGGTTACAACATGCTACTCAGATTATTACAAACTGTCAGGCGGTTACAAGCAGCTAGATTCTCCTGGCCTATCCTTGGACAACTGCTCTATCCGAGGTCATCATGGTGCCTGGTCTTAATTGTGTCAAAGACCAAAGATCACTTCTTGAAGATCCCCATGATCTGGTAGGGATCTTTTCTCATCTCATAATGCAGGAAAACAAATATAAGAACTGATAAGCAACTTCAACTCTCAGACGAATCTTTTACTGGGAGCAGAGAAAGCCAAACGAAACTGAAATAACAGAGTTTCATATCCAAGCTCATGTCCCGTAACTATGGTAAAAAGCAGCAAAAAAGGGCACAGACACACATACTCTGCGCGCGTGTGATTGGACAGATCAATTCGCTGATGCTGAAATTTGAAGAGAAACACCACAAGGCATGAAGCTCCAGTTTCAAGAAAGATTCTGGGGCAACCAAAACTGATCCTGGCCTAGAGTGTGAGAATGGATGACCCTGACGGGGCTGACCATATTGTGGTCTTCACTATTATTACGGAGCCAATCAATGAATTCCTCATTCATGTCATGCAGAAGCAGTTCCTGGAGACAAGTGAGCATGTTCATGCCCTACAACCGTCAGCCATCGCAAGGCACTTGTCTTATGCAGGAATTTTTGAAGACTTCAACAAGGAAGAATCGAGATTGACATTTTAAGTCCTTTCACTGATATCAGAGAAGCCAAACAAAACTGAAATCAGATAAGAGCTCATGGACCCATAACTATGGTAAAAAGCAGCAACAAAGGACACTGACACATGCACTCTGTGCTTGTGTGATTGCACAGAAATATTAGTCGAAGCTGAAATTTGAAGTGAAACACCATGAGGCACGAGCCTGTAGTTTCAAGAAAGGTTCTCAAACACCCATGACTGATCATGGCCTAGAGTGTAAGAATGGATGGCCCTGATGTGGCTGACCAAATTGCGATCTTCACTGTTCTTCCGGAGCTGATAGATGAACTCCCTGTTCATGTCGTACAGCACCAGTTTTTGGAGAAAACTGAGCATGTTCATGCCCAAGGGAAGCATATTCAACTTCTCGCACTTGTAAAATGTCAACGTTTCCAATGCAGGCATTGCATTGACCTGCACAACCACCATGCGCAGCTCACTGAATTGTTCAATCGAAAGTATCTTCAGCTTCTTGAAAGTGTTCGCCTTGAATTCCAGTGTTTGCCCCATAAAAGAGTCGACCATATGGAGCTGTATCAGATTAGGCAAATGCTGAAGGGCTTGAAGCGGGTTGATGTTTAATCTCGACCACCTAAGGCCGACTTTGATGAGACTTTGCAGTGAAGAAACCCACGTGGGCACCTTTTGCAGTTGCCCTCCTAAGTAAAGGCGTTGAAGAAACTCAAACCCAGGCTTGATCTGGATATGATCCAATTCAAGATAGTCCCCTAACTCTGCCCTTAGATAAAGTGTTGAGAGATGCTTCATTTTCTGGATGGACTCACAGACTTTTCTCCCATCCTTGCTCTTCAAATTTACGAGTCCAAGCTTCCTCAGATTGATCATACCATCCACTTTCTTAATAAGCTCATGTGTGGCCTCTATAAGCATCAACTTCTGCATGCTAGATAAGGCCCCACTTCCACTGTGCATCTCTACACCCTTTGCACTATCAAAATTCACGTAGCTCTTCACGTCATATCTATAAACAAGCAGATGACGTAAACGGTGCAGCTGAAAAATGCTCCTTGGAAGCTGCGTGACTCTAGTTTGTTTGAGGTCCAACGTTTCAAGGAGGGTAAGCTTCTTTATGGAGTCGGGAACTGTCTTGATATTTGTCTCTCGCAAACTCAGGTACTTCAGAAGCACGAGTTTGACTATATCATCAGGGAAATCCTCCAGGGGAGCGCCTTGAATATCTAAAACCTTCAACAACCGGAAAAACTTCAAGTCTAAAATGTTTACTCTCCCAAACATGAACGCAGACCTAACATGACCTAATGTTTTACCAAGTGCAACACTTGCGTGGTTATCCATTTGAGTAGAAAGGCGCCGGAGCTGGATCCTTCCCTGTGACGATGAGCTTCTTTCTGATGCAGATCCAACAAAGTTCTCTTTCTCAGCCGTGGCAGTGATACATTCATGAACAAGATTCAGGACACGGCAACTTCTCACCCGTCCATCGATTTCCCTCTCTGTCACATGAACCAGATTCATCTGAATGAGCTCATTAAGATAATTCTCCGCAATTTCCTCCAGAGTTGTGTTCCTTGATTCCTCCACAAATCCTTCAGCTGCCCATAGGCGAATCAATCTTGCCCGCTGAATCGAATAGCCTTCAGGAAGAATACTGAAGTACAAAAAGCAGCTTCTTTGGTTGCTCAGGAGGTGCTTACTTGGCAAGAGAATACTACGTACGAAATGAAGATTGGCTCCAAGGCTGTTGTGCCATTTGTTCCATTCAAGTGGAGTTTGCTGCTTCTTTGATAGAAAAATGCCCGCTTCTATTAGTGCTGAGGGAAGCCTGTCACACTTATCAATTATTTTGTTCGACAAGTCCAACAACTCGGAGGGACAAATCCCATTGCAGCTCCGGAAAGCCCATTTACAAAACAGGGTAAATGCGTTCTCCCTTGATAAACCATTCAGTTCATGGACATAGATGGGGTATTGGACACAAGACATGCTGACTTCGCGGTTGCGAGAAGTTACCAATATTCTGCCACCTTGGGAGGCCTTCAGCAATTCCTTTATAATCAGTTCGCAATCTCCCATTCTCCCTATATAGTCCAGACCAACAATGAACCGTTTTTGCCACAAATATGCACTGGAAATTTCTCTAACAGAAAATTCGTTGATGGGAACTGATCCATCCATTTCTGGAAAGAATTGTGTCAATATGCTCCTTAGAAGCTCATCGAGCTTTAAAGAAGGAGAGACGTCCACCCAAGCACGGACGTCGAAATGGCCCCGAACTCTCTTGCACTTAAAAACCTTGTTAGCGAGAACAGTTTTACCCGAACCGCAGGGACCCACAATGAAAACTGTGAGAAGCCCGGGGTCTCCGGATAGCAACTGATCGCAGATGCATTCCGCATCGCCTTCGAAACCCACGATATCATCTTCTTCAATGACTCTGCGTGCCAAATGATCTTCAGACCGCGCGCTAGAGCTCTTGCCTTCTCCACAGCTAGTATTTTCAGCGCGCAAATATTGGAGATCTCCAAAATTCTCTATTTTACTTTTAATTTCGCTGATCCTGGATGATAATTCATGAAGGGCTAGACGTTTTGAGGGAGCATGAGCAATATCGTGTGTAATTTTCCTAAGAATGTGTGTATGCACATGGTGCCGCTCTTGAAACACGAACTCATCGAAAATGTCCGCAATCTCAAATGCAAAATTTCGAATCTGGGATACCTCGTCTTGACGAAGCTGGTTGCCTCGAGTGCCTTCTCGGTCGCTCAGGAAAGCTCGCAGGGTCTGCAACCAGCTCTCGAGGCGAACCCTGTCCTGCTCCACTTCTTTTTCCAGTCTGATCTCTCTGAGGACTAAGGAGGAGAAATTCTCCATCACTCTCAGTGCCGTCCCAACAGCTTCGCTCGCCATTTTCGCTGGCCAACACCTTGAAGGTCAAGACCACTCCCCCCCCCCACAGGCACTCTTCTTAAGCAGAGACCACCCCCCCCCCCTCCCCCCCCCCCCTTTTTTTTTTTTCCTTCTCCAACTAATGGCAGACAAGCAATTGGTTGCCGCGCAGGACGGGGCGATTGGCAATTCAAAATTATTATTAAGTAGCCATATTTCTTCTAAAGATTCCGAAGTTTGGTAAGCTGCAGTGAATGAGCATCGGCACCGATTCGGGTGGGGCCCGTGGGAGCATCGAATGGTGATCGAGAAAGTTGGACTTTGTAGTGGTTAATAACTAAATAAGCAAGTGGACAACTTGGAGTTTTTCTAGGCAAGTCTCACAGGCAGATGTACACGTGCAGAGTCTAGCGTGTAGACCTGCCCGATTCTTCTTTCATAGTTCTAGCCCAGGCTGACCTTCCTCCTTCGTTGGACTTGCCTTTCTTCTCCATTACGTTTTCCATTGCCTCTTTTCTTTTTTCCTTTTTTTTTGGTCGGAAAAATAAGTCATTTCATTCATAAAGAGTACTTAGGTGTCTCCTAGTTTTCTTCTTAGGGTTTGTAGGTCACAGTTCATTTAACAAAGAGCACTGGCGGAACATGAGGACGGTCGAAAATGAATTGTCTACCATCGCCGTTCATAACACTACAAAGCATACATGTCGGGGACAATAAGGATGAGGTCAAATTTGCAAATTGTTGATTTTTTTGTCAGAGGTAATTTGACTAAGTCGATTTAAGACAGCTTGTAATTTAAACTCGACTTAACTCAAAGATATCAGACTTGACATTAAAGCTCTTTTTATTTCCAAAGATACCATCCAATTTCTGAATAAGCTTTGCCTTAGCCTTCACGAGTGACAACTTCTGTATGTTAGATAAGGCCCCTCTTCCACTGTGCATCTCCCTTTTCACCATCAATAGTCCTGTAGTTCTTCACGTCATACCTATAAACAAGCAGATGACGCAAAAGGTGCAGCCGAAAAATGCTCCCTGGAAGCCACGTGACTCTAGTTTGTTTGAGGTCTGAGGTTTCAAGGAAGGAAAGCTTCTCTATGGACTTGGGAACCGTCTTGCTAGTTGTCTCTCGCAAATTCAGGTACTTCAGAAGCATAAGTTTGACAATATCGATGGGGAAATCCTCCAGGGGGAGTGCCTTGCGTATCTAAAATCTTCAACAACTGGAAAAACTCCAAGTCTGAAAACTTTCCTCTCCCAAACAACAAAGCAGACCAAACATGACCTAGTGTTTCGCTAAGCTCAACATTTGTGCGAATATCCGTTTGAGCAGATAGGCACCGGATTCTTCCCTGTGACGATGAGCTTCTTGCGGACGCAGATCCAACAAAGTCCTCTATCTCAGCCTTGGCAATGATGAATTCATATACAAGATTCGGGACACGGCAACTTCTCACCCGTCCATCGATTTCCCTCGCTGTCAGATGATCCAGCTTCCTCTAAACGAGTTTATTAAGATAATTCTCTGCAATGTCCTCCAGAGATGTGCTCCTCGCTTCCTTCACGAATCCTTCAGCTATCCATAGGTGAGTCAATCTTTGCCACTGAATCGAATTGTCCCCATGAAAAATACCGTAGTACAAAAAGTAGCTTCTTAGATTGCTCGGGAGGTCCTCGTAACTTGGCAATAAAATACTCTCCATAACATGTAGATTGGCTCCGAGGCTGTCGTGCAATTTCTTCCATTCAAATGGAATTTTTCTCCTTCCAATAAGACGCGTAATAAGGGAGAAAGATGAACATTTGCTATAAACGAGTTTCTTTGTTAGCGCATCATTTTATCCATAAATAACCGTAGCTTAATCATATCATCCATTAGACTAGAGCATTACCCGATTTTTTATATTATTTAGTTGTAGGTTGGCTTTCGATTTTCTCAAAGTAAATGATACTATCTTTTTTTTGAGTTTGCAAACTCATTATTTCGTAAGTGATACAGATTGGACACACTATGAGTCACAAAATGGCAAAATTTGGATTGAGCATTTACTACTATATTGTTTGATTGAAATGAAGAAATATCCATTGATCATGGTTTGAGTTAATTACCCGTAAATGGTTTGCAAAACCTTTTTACGAGAGAATCACGAAAAGTAAGAAAGGTAATTTGATAAATGTTGAAATCATGAAAAATAATGTGATTTGGTTATTAAACTTGAGTTTTGAGAATGTTTTTTCATTTTAGTTGTTGGTTATTAGAGATTTTTTTTGGGGCGGGCTAGAAGATTCTGGTGATTGAGGTTGATGAATTATGCTGAGTGCCTTTGTAAACCCATTGAGGGTTTTGTGGGTATATATACTAGTTTTAGGATATGTTTGTGGGTCAACCACCGACAACATAGGTGAAAACTTAGGTAAGGAGAGATCTTAGTCACTTATCAAACGGTGTTGTGCGTGATCAGGGCTAGATTGATTGGTCAATAGAATGAACCATTAACATGTAATTTGATGAGATCGATCAATGTACTAAACCATTAATTATTTGTTTTGATATTAGGGATGAAAATGGTATTTCTATTATGAGTATAGTTATGTTGAAGTAATAAATAACTCTTATATTCTGAGTATGGTGTAAATGAGATATGTTTTCGTGTCTTAAATGTGCATAGTGAATGCTCGATTTGCATAAGATAAATGTATTACTTACTAGGTTGTGGTTACTCATTCCATTTATATTAATTGCTTTTCAGGCTCTTCAGCAAACCACCAGTAGGACAAAAACATTATCAATGTCAAGAGTACATTTTGATAGTGAGGATTTTCAATTATGAGTTGTGTGTGGCTCTAATGAGGTTCTAAGATAGTTATTTGTTGGAGCTGTGTAAATATCTTTTTTGATAAATTATAAAAAATTCTGATACTGTAACCTAATAACTTTTTATTAAATATATATATGGATATGATTATATTTGAGGTTGCTTCCTTTGAAAAAAAAAAAGATAGTGGTGTCATTGTCCTTATTCTTGCTAAGTTGGGGCTATGGCAAAACAAATTGACATCGACCATCAGCTGTGGCAAAATCAAAGAAAAATCTGTGTCAACGGTCGGATTTGGCATAGCAGACCGGTGGTGCCGAACTCCACAGCACCGGCAGCTTTAAGCACTTCAACTTCATGAATCAGACATTGTTCAGTTCAATGCATGCACAAGTCGCTTTACATAGAGCCAACTTGAGTACCAAGTTGTTTGACAATTCCTTGAACCTCATGGTAATTTGAATGCCAATTAGAACACGGTCTTATTGGGTTAAAGACCCAAGATTACTTCTTGAAGATCCCCATGATCTGGTGGGGATCTTTCATCATCTCATAATGTAGGAAAACAAATATATGAACCAGTAAGCAACTTCAACGAGGAAGAATCCACATTGACATTTGAAGTCCATTTTATTGACAGCAGAGAAAGCCAAACGAAACTGAAATCATAGTCCAAGATCAGAGCTCATGACCCATAACTATGGAAAAAACTAAAAAGCAGCAACAAAGGACACTTGACACACATACTCTGCTCATGTGATTGCACAGATCAATGAGCCGATGCCGAAATTTGAAGAGAGACACTACAGGGCATGAGGCTGTAGTTTCAAGAAAGATTCTGGCACAACCACATCTGATCCTCGCCTAGAGTGTAAGAATGGATGACCCTGATGTGGCTGACCAAATTGTGATCTTCACTGTTCTTCTGGAGCCGATTGATGAACTCCCCGTTCATGTCGTACAGAAGCAGTTCTTGGAGATGAGTGAGCATGTCTATTCCCAAGGGAAGCAAATTCAATTTCTTGCACTTCCAAAATGTCAACTTTTCGAGAGCAGGCATTGCATTTTCCTCCACAGCCACCATGCTCTGCTCACTGAATTGTTCAATCTGAAGTATCTTCAGTTTCTTGAACGTGTTCGCCTGGAATTCCAGTTTTTGCGTGGTAAATGCGTCGAACATATAGAGCTCCATCAGATTAGGCAAACCCTGAAGGGATTGAAGTGAGCTAATGTCTAATCTTGACCACTTTAGGCCAACTTTGATGAGATTCTGCAGCGAAGAAACCCACTGGGGAAACTTTTGCAGTGGCCCTGTTAAGTGAAGGTGTCGAAGAAACTCAAACCCAGGCTTGTCAGGAATATGATCCAATTCAAAATACTCCCCTGGTTCTGCCCTTAGACCAAGTGTTGAGAGATGCTCCATTTTCTGGATGGACTTGCAGACTCTTTCCGCATCCTCGCTCTTCAAATGTATGAGTTCAAGCTTCCTCAGATGTATCATCCCATCCAATTTCTTAATAAGCTCAGCTCAGTTGTAGCCATTACGAATGACAACTTCCTTATGTTAGATAAGGCCCCTCTTCCATTGAGCATCTCAACGCCCTTTGCACCACCTAAAGTCACGTAGTTCTTCACGTCATATCTATAAACAAGCAGATGACGCAAATGGTGCAGCTGAAAAATGCTCCCCGGAAGCTGTGTGACTCTACTTTGTTTGAGTTCCAAGGTTTCAAGGAGTGCAAGCTTCTTTATGGACTTGCAAACTGTCGTGATATTTGTCTCTCACAAACTCAGGTACGTCAGAAGCACAAGTTTGACAACAGTGATGGGGAAATTCTTCAGCGGAGCACCTTGCATATCTAAAATCTTCAACAAATGGAAAATCTTCAAGTCCGAAAACTTTCCTCTGCCAAACATGAAAGCAGACCGAACATGACGTGATATTTCACCAAGTTCAACATTTGTGCGAATACGTGTTTGAGCAGATAGGCACCGGATTCTTCCCTGTGACGATGAGCTTCTGTCAGATGCAGATCCAACAAAGTTCTCTTTCTCAGCCTTGTCAATGATGAATTCGTGAACAAGATTCAGGACACGGCAACTTCCTTCACAAATCCTTCAGCTATCCATAGGCGGATCAATCTTTGCTGCTGAATCAAATAGTCCTCAGGAAAAATACTGAAGTACAAAAAGCAGCTTCTTAGATTGCTCGGAAGGTCCTTGTAACTTGGCAATAGAATACTCCCCATAACATCAGGATTGGCTCCGAGACTGTCGTGCAATTTCTTCCATTCATTAGGAAATTGCCGCTTTGATAGGAGGTTGCCTGCTGCTATTAATGCAAAGGGAAGCCCTTCACACTTCTTAATTATTTTTGCAGACCAAACCTCCAACTCCGGGGGGGGTGTGGGTTGTGGAAATCCCATTGCAAGTACGGAAAGCATTCTTATAGAATAGGCTTACTGCGTTTTCTGACGGTAAACCTTCCAGTTTGTGGACGTGATGGGCATATACGGCACAAGAGGTGCCAACATCGCTCTTCTGAGAAGTGACCAATATTCTGCTTCCGCTGGAACCATTCTGTAATTCATTTACGATCACTTTGAAATCTTGTATTCTCCATATATCGTCCAGAACAACAATGAACCGCTTCTGCTGCATATATTTCCGGAAAGTTGCTTTTACAGGAACTCCGCTTGTGAGAACTGACCCTACCATCCCAGGAAAGAATTGCGTCAACATGCTCCTCAAAAGCTCCGAGATTTAAGGAAGGAGAGACGCACCCAAGCATGGAAGTCAAAATGCCCCTGAACTTTCTTGCACTCAAAAACCTGCTTAGCAAGAACAGTTTTACCCGAACCAGGAGGGCCAACTATGGAAATTGTGGAAAGCCTGGGTTTTCCGGATAGCAACTGACCACGAATGCATTGCACATGGTCTTCGAAACCCACGATATCATCTTCTTCAATTAATCCGTGGGTCAAATGATCTTCAGATCACACACCAGAGCTCCCGCCTTCTCCAGGAGAAGTATTTCCAGCGCCCAAAAATCCAAGAGCTTCAAAATTTCGGATTTTAATATTAATTCCTTTGATCCTGGAGGACAGTTCATGAAGGGCTTTTCTTTGTGAGGCAAAATGAGCAGCCTCGTGCATGAAAGCTGAACTCGTCGAAAGCATCCTCAATTTCATATGCAAAACCTCGAATTTGGAGTACCTGGTCTCGAAGAAGCTGGTCACCTCGAGTTCCTTCTTGATCGATCAGGAAAGCTCGCATTCTCTTCAGCGAGCTTATGATGCAATCAATATCCTCCTTCACATCTTTTTTCTGGTTATCTCTTCGAGGACTAAGGAGGTGACTATCTCCACCAATTTCAGTGTCGCTTCAACAGCTAGGGTAGCCATTTTCGCTCGCTAACACCATGCAGGAGAAAAGGAAACCTTTTTAAGTGTACAAACTGATTAGCATCCGTAAGGCACTTATGTTATGCAGGAATCATTCTAAACTATTGAAAAGTCTACGGCGACAACAGACACTTTCTGGGAAATTTACTTGGCCGACAGCTTCAGTGAGGTAATGAACTAGTCAGAGTTCTAGAAGTTGTGAAAGATTCTTTCCTCAAGTTGCATTGTGCTACAGACATCTTGGCAAGAGCCGAGAAACCTCAATTGCATACTAGTTGTTCCGTCTCTCATATCCCACATAATCCCAATTTCTTGGATGCAAAAATTATTTGCAGACTTAGACAAGGCTATTAAACATTGATTAATTTAGAAAGAAGGCAATCAGAACGAGTAAGGTTGGGCATAGTAACCATTCTATTTTTGTTCCGGAACAATTTTTCTATTTAACGCTTATATCTAGAGTAGAAATCAATTTGGTAAAATAATTTTATTTTTCTATTTTTGGAATAGATTTCGGAACTAGAAATAAGTTTAGAATAGAAATTAGAAGTAAAAATTTTACTTTTCTATTTTTTGAATAAAAATCAGAAATTGTTTTTCTTTTCTACTTCTCATCCAAAGGAGTTTCTCGCTGTCCACCCCTCGCCGCCACCCCTCACCTGCCCGTTGCTAGTCGCCACCTGGTGTCGCCTCCCACCGTTGGTCGACGGCCACTACCTGCTGCTAGTAGCAGCCTGCTACCCCCTCCCCCTATCACTACCACTCAAGATAAAAAAATTTCATTATTAAACTAATTTTTATTCCAATAATAGAATTTTGTATCATTATCAAATGCATTTTTTTCTCAAAAACTTGTCCAATAATAGAAATAGAAAAATCTATTTCTCTTTCAGAAATATTATCATTCGTGCCCTAAGATGCCAATCATTCACGGAAAAAGCAGATTCCTTCGGCGATACCCTCTGCTAGGTACTCATGTGCAGATAGTCTGCTTGTATCAATTAACCCAATGCTGAAATACTAAATAAACACTGTAGGCTCTGTTTAATCTTGGCATTGTTAGCACAAGCCCTAAAAACATCTACTCAAGAATGTTGTCCTGGGACCAGAACAATGGTTACAGCTAATCGCCGATGAACAATGGTATTGTTTACCACAATCACTTTCTTTGAACCCCGATTTCACTAGGAATCGTGAAAGGATGTTAAATAGAAGAGTACGAGAATCCACTGTCACAATGTCTTCATTTAGTCTAAACTTTAAACATGCTTCGGCATGCGCCTGCTAGGGCTTAACCTGTAGGGGTAAGTTTCTTCCTTTAATTCAAATGATCTGTCTTCAGCTGTATTTAGCTTCCTGTCCAAGTGCTCATGGAACATAACAGAAACAATGCCATTTCACAGATTGGTTTTAATGACGATATGATAGTATATTCTGTGCATCAGAACTACGAGAGAAGCCAAAAGAACTTTTGGTAATTTTATCTATTATGAGTGCACAAAAAGTGCTGCAGATACAGCAAATCTTGAAAAGCAAATTCAAACCATCTCTCTTTAGTCCTCTTTTTTTGCTTTAGAGCCACCTATTCCTCCTTTTGCATATTTCAAGAACATGACAGTCCCATTAAGCAAAATGCAAAAGCCTCTTTTCCCTTTGCTTTATCATGGTCCCCTTCTTATTAGAGATCAAAAAGAAATACCAATCTTCATCCCTTCCCCTTAATTTTCTTTTCTTGAAACCAGTAACACCATTCTAGCAAATGAAAACGCTCAATCTCCCACCTCCACCTCCGTCTCCGCTTCCTCCTCCTCCTCCTCCTCCTCCACCCCCACCGGCATCACCACCAAGTTCAAAGGGCCCAACTCCCTCCAAAAAACAACCTACTCCAATCTCACCTATCCAAGTCACAAAATCAAGGCGAGGTATTAGTCCACTTACTAGAAAGCAGGACAGGCTTGATCTTAGCACGCAAAAGTTGAGATCTGGACTAATACTTCAGCAAACTCAACCTCGCAGGACTAATCTGTTCGTGTGGTGCAGCGCCATACTCTGTCTGCTCTTTAGCCTCATTATCATCTTCTTTGGTATCACAACTTTGATCATTTTCGTGGCAATCAAACCAAGGTATCCACTTTTTGACATATCTGCAGCCAATCTCAACAGCATCTACTTTGATTCACCAGACAATTTCAATGGCGATTTGATCCTTCTTGTGAATTTCTCCAATCCAAATAAGAAGCTGGATGTGAGATTTGAGTATCTGGATGTAGAACTGTATTTCTCTGACAGGTTCATAGCTACTCAAGCACTTCAACCTTTCACTCTTAGACAAGGAGAAAAGAGGTTGGAATCAGTTCACTTGATATCAAGTTTGGTCTACATGCCGCCGAACCTGGGCATACAACTTCAAAAGGAGGTACAGAGCAACAAAGTTAGCTACTATATGAGAGGCACCTTCAAGGTCAGAGCAACTCTGGGTTTGGTCCATTTCTCTTATTGGCTGCATGGTCGATGCCAGTTAGAAATGACTAGTCCACCAACTGGGGTACTACTAGGCCACATCTGCAAGGCAAAGAGGTGACTATCCGGTGGCAGCTTTTCCCTCGTATATCTTTGCTTTCATCTTTCTGATCAGACTTGAATTGATTGTAGCCTAATCATGGGATGAAATCAATTTCAATGACACTATAGCTCACTTTCATCATACAGATTAATTTCATGAGAAATATTTAATTCTCCAAAGCAGTTTGGCTATAACTTTCCATATATGCAACATCTATACTAGCTTCTCCAAATTTCATACTCTAAAACTGATAAAACTCGGTAAAGTAAAATTGCTATGAGCAACATATATTTGAATCCTATGGCGAATGTATTTGCTTTCCAAAATCTTTGACCCCAGGTATAATAGACCACACATTATTTCACAATGGTGCTTTAGGATACATTCCCTATCAATGTGCACACTGCATCTCAATGACAGAGTTAGTTCAGCTGCCCTGGACATTCGGAAAGATACCTCTGAGAGGAAGCATCCAATTTATGAATAGCTGACAGACCGAGTGCATAAGGAAGACTTGACAAAGATAAGGAGAAAACTATGATCATGCACGTATAGAGGGAATGTCTAAGACCAACTTTTTGATACTGCAAAAGTGTCATTCCGATCATCAGTGTATTTCATTTAGATGTTACGCTCACCTACTAAGGTAAGCAACCAAAGAGTAAATAGAAAAGCACTGCAGGAACTCAAGGGGAACCAATGTGATTTTCTGCAATTCTTCATACAATTATTGCAGTTAATCATTCGAAATTCAAATCATTCGCAATTCAATAGATTACAAAACAACTATACAAGAGATATTCCTCACTCTATCAACCAAAACAAAATTATTTGACCTCTTGGGAAAACATGATTCGGGGATGAAGTGACCACCTGTAGCCAACATTCAACTCCCCTCTTCATCACGCCTCAACTTTCAGCCGGCGTTTTTGCCACAATCGACAGGGCGTGTAGCCCGCTCTGCAGCTCCTCTTGCAAAAGATCATAAACAAGCCGGTGCCTCTTTACCAAGCTCTTTCCTTCAAACTCCTTCGACACGATTCTCAGATTGAAATGCGTCTCGCCATCACTCCCTCTCACACCGGCATGCCCTGCGTGCTGATATGACACATCCTCCACTCGCAACTCAACAGGATTCAGCTCCTTCTCCAATTTCTCCCTTATTCTCTGCCCTCTACTCCCTAAACTTGATTCGCCATCAGCCTCATCCACGTCAAGATTCGATTTTTCCACCGAAACTTCCCTGCCGCCATCTACATCCGACTCTGAGACTAAATTCCTATTAACGCCTATATCAGAATTCATCCCAATTCCCACATCTTTCGCCTCCCCAACCGGCACCGCCCCGTTTCCATCACTCTCCGCCCCGGCAGCCAACAACAGCGCCTTCTTCTGCATCAACTTCAACATGTTCAAGAACCCGTTGTTCCGCGACGGTGTCAGGCTCTGCTGCAGCCCAAGAAGCGTCACAAAGTCAGGCGAGACCCGGACAATTTCGTCCGCCGGCCTCCCAGACAATCCCTGGACAAGCAAAGCCGCGAGGCCCTTGGTGAGGACCGAGTCGGAATCGGCCTCGAAGACGACGTTGCGATCTGAATCCAAATAAGCCCTCACCCAGACCTGGGAGACGCAGCCCTCGACCTTGTTGTCGCGGGTCTTGAACGCCAGGTCCAGGGGCTTGAGGTTCTTGCCGTAGAAGAGGAGCTGCTGGTACTTGGACTTGGGGTCGGGCACGGACTGGAAGAGGGTGACGATGGACTGGAGGTTCGGCGGAAGTTCCTCTATGGGCTGGAGCTGCTCCGACGAGGGCGGGGACGGGGACGACGCGCGCGGCGGCGGCGGCTGGGCGGTGGCGATCCGTTGGAAGGAGATGGACTTGGCGGAGGAGAGAGAGGAGAGGAGGAGGGGAGAAGGCTTCGACGGGCGGAAAGGTAGGGGGAGTCTGGCGGCGACGAGGCGGAGAGAGAGGGCGGTCGCGGCGGCGGTGGAGGCCATCGGAGGGTACGTAGAGAGAGCGGCGAACAACTGGTTGGTGGGGTGGGTGCGGCGGTCTTCTGGTTCGGGAGAAGTCCCGAGTCGATCGAAGAGATTGGAGTTTTTCTTTTTCTTTTTTGATTTAATTTAATGGGAGTGATGGAGCTGAAGTACCCAAAAAGAAAAGGGGAAAAAAAAAGGAATATTTGAGGCTGTCGTTAACATTGCTAAAGTGATTAATTGAGAAAATCACACAATCGTTGATAAATTATTGGTTTAGTGTGTACTTATTCTTTTTAAACTTTGAAATATTGTGAACACTTGTTAAATAAGATCAATTTTTTTTAATAAAAGGGCACTTATTAATTGAATATTTCCACAACTAAAACTGTCATTCAAATTACAAAATAGAATGAAAATGTATGTACGGGATTATATATCAATAATAATAAAATTCAAAAAGTATTAAGTGCCTCATGTTGAATAAAAGTCGAATGTTGCAAAATTTGAAAAACAATTAATAACATGAAAGGACATGTGCACTTGAAATCTTACAATTGTCATTGAAGTGCAATTTAATCATGAAATTTGTTAAAACTTGTTAAATTGGTCTAATCGAGTCCTTCTATTAATTTTTTCAAATTTTGGTTAATGGAAAATGCTAATGTCACTTTTTTTATTATATTTTCTATCTCATGTAATGATGGCATTGCTAAAATGACGTCATTTTAACAAAAGTTATTTAAATTCAATTTTAAAAAAGTTAATTAAAAAAAAAGGAAAGGGAGTAAGGATGGTCAATTGGGAGTGCTGAGACTCAACCAACAGTTAGCAATGCTCATCGACTACAAAGGATGGCTTGTAGGTCCTCACCCAAATCTAGACGAGGGTTGCAGTCTCCCCAAATCAAGCGAGGGTTATTAGCCCTCCCCCAAACCTAGCCGAGGGTCGACATTGATGGGTGTCGGTCGCCATCGGTAGCCCTCAAACAAGTATGGGCAAAGGTAAGCAACCCTCGCCCAATCTAGGGAAGGCCACAACCATTGCCTATTGTCAACGAGGGTCGCCAAGCCTTGTCACCATCCCCACCCTTTAAGAGTGGGGCAGTGACAATGAGGGCTACCACCCATTTCCTTCCCTTTTCAAATTTAGCTAATTTTTTAAAATTAAATTCAAATAAATTTTATATTAAAATCATATTTTTTGAGTCAAAATAATATCATTTTTATGTTTTAGGATTTAGCCACCCACCTAGGAGAGAGAAAATACTTTGAAAAGTCACATCAGCAATTTTTCATTAGTCAAGTTGGGCAAAGTTAACATAAAGTCTCAAGTACATCAATTTGACAAATTTTAATACTTGATTTTACTTTTTATAAGTTTTAAAACTCAATTACACTTTCTTAACAAATCTTAGGATTTCTAAATAAACATACCTCTAAAACTAAAGTAACTTCACTAGCGGTTGTCAATGGTCCACAAATTAGAAACTTATGTTCATTGTCAATGGTCCACAAATTAGAAACTTATGTTCATGGACAATCATATAGCCAAAAGCTAGGAAAATTGTTTGAAAATTATCTAATGAATTCTAAATTTATTATACAAACATCAATTCATTCATAAAATTTTTATTTTTTTTATTTAATCATATACTTTTAAGTGATATTCCATCGTATTTCTTCCAATCAATTTTCACCATAAATCATTAACGTGATAATCTAGTCATTGTCGGCCGTTCTTTGTGGGTGCATCACCAAGTCAACGATTTTTTGCAAAAAATTATTGAAAGGATCATATTGAAATTTAGCAAAAAAAAATTAAAATTAAATTGATAAAATTGAAAATTTTATGATTGAATTGACATTCGTATAATAAATTTATGACCAATTAGACAATTTCTCCGCCGAAAACCCTATGCATGTCAGTATTCTTTTGATGTTAGTCGAATTATCTTCAAAATACAATTGACAACGAGACTAGGGATGCAGATATTCTTGTCCCAAAATGAGCAGTCAATTGTAATTCATCTAAACTAGTGAGTTGAAAAACCTCAGTCACTTAGCTATTCTCAAGGACAGATATTTCTAAATGGATCGTCAAATGTCCCACTTTAAATCCCACTAATCAAAATTACTATAATAATTATCTTAATTAATAAGACAATGGTCTTGATAATCTTAATAAATCAATTTTAAGAATAATATTAATAATCTCGACGAACCTCTGGAAATTCCAATGATTTCAATTATAATCAGAGATATACATCTATCTATCTCTACCATCTAAAACTCGGTATTGCTCCAATCCCGACCGACTAATAACGGAAGCACCTGACAAGATGGGTTTTAGGGTAGTAGAGAAGGAGAAACGACATAGCAAGAAACGGGGAGACAAGTAGAGAAAGCCAGGGGAAAAAGAGAGACTCCAGTCAAACGAGGGAGAAGAAACCTCAAAACTGACAACATCAGATAATCGAATCATTGTCCGAGAGAATTAAACCAAGATACATATCCTGAGCGCTAGATAATATCAAAGCAGGATCTTCTGGTTCCATTTCTTGCTGATGGTAAAGTGCTGTCAGTGCTTTATATTCATGTAAAGAACAACTTTTAAATGGTCTTAATCTGATCTTCACATTGAGTTAATTGATGGTTTTAGAGTAATCATGGGTGAACTTTGTGAAAGCCACAGGAGTGATCCATGATTGAGCGTAATAGCCTCAAGCAGACGAAAGAAAAACGAGCATGGCAGATGCTTTAGGAATGTCAATAGTTTCAATCTTATTCGCTCATCGACACAAAGCAAATTATCTTCTGTCCGACGAACTAGTCTGTATTATTTGCATTCCTTCGAATTTCCGCCCAACTAATGAATGTTTACGGTTGCATTGGTTGGAAGCTCGTAGTCCAACCCGATTGGTCGACGCCCAAAATCTAGTGGATGCACATTATGACTCAGATCCAAGAGATAAAGCAACAGAACAGAAGGGCATTCACACAGATGGATTTATCCAGAAAAGACGCTGCATATCCAAAGTTAAAACTCCTCTAAATGTTCAAAGCACTTGGAACAAGTTATAATATAATGGATGGAGAATGGAGAGGACGAACAGTGCTTTGGGGGCAGGATATGTACTGAAAGGTAAGCATAGAAAGGGAGGAAATAATAAAAGAAAACGATAAAAAAAAAAAAGTATTGCAGTATTGCAGTGTTGCAGTACACAATTAATTTGATTTTGATTAATCAGTGAACCACCCAGGCTGACTCTCTCCCTGCTTCTAGTACTTGTATCCCTTCACAAACAAGCTTTCAGAGGCCAACCCGCCGGCGCCCCCTCCGGTGTACTTGCCCAGAGTGGCCTCCGAGTTGGCCAAGCACCTTGCCAGGAACGCCTCTTGGGCCTTGCCGATGCTCTCCTTCTTCCCTCCCCATGTCTTGAGGGTGCTCGACTGGAGCGCCCGCCCGAACGAGAAGGAGAGCGTCCACGGCTTCAGCACATCCAGTTTGTTCATCGCGTTCAGGTTCAGGGTCGCCTCTTCCTCGCTCTGGCCCCCGGACAGGAACACGATCCCCGGGACAGCTGGCGGCACTGTCCGACGCAGCGCCGCCACCGTGTACTCGGCTATCACCTCAGGCGGTACCTGAGCAAATGGTATACAAATTGTTCTTCACGCTCGGTTTTGAACTGGGGTAACATGGGGTCATGTGCTAAGGCGGCTAGTTTTAGACTTCGCATATTCAAGAATTAGGTTACCTTGGGGCTGTCAGAACCTGGAGCGACCATGTTGGGCTTCAGAAGTGTGCCTTCGAGGAGAACATGGTGATCATTCAGCGCCTTGTAGACAGCTGCGAGCACAGTTTCGGTAGCGGCAGCACATTTCTTGATGTCGTGACTCCCGTCGGTAAGTATCTCCGGCTCCACGATCGGCACGAGCCCATTCTCCTGGCAAATTATGGCATAACGGGCCAGACCCTGCGCATTCTGCTGGATGGACAGTTCGGAAGGCTCGCTAGGCCCAATCTTGAGGACCGCACGCCACTTGGCGAACCTCGCGCCCGCCTTATAGTACTGCTGGCACCGGGCGCCAAGCGAGTCGAACCCCTGGGTGGTGGTCTCACCATTTGTCCCGGCCAATTCGACGGTGCCCTTGTCCACTTTGATGCCAGGGATGACATTGTTCTCTTGGAGGACCTCGACGAAGGGCTTCCCATCAGACGTCTTCTGGTAGAGAGTCTCCTCGAAGAGGATGACGCCGGAGAGGTAGGGCAGGGCATTGGGAGTGGTGAAGAGGAGCTCGCGAAGAGCCTGGCGGTTCGACTCGATGTTCTCGACATTGATGCTGGCTAGGCGCTTGCCAATGGTGCCGGTGCTCTCGTCCGCAGCCAAAATACCCTTGCCAGGGGTGGCGATGTACTTGGCGGTCTTGATGAGCTCATCTGAGGAAAGAACATTTCATTTTCTGGTCAAGAATATACATCATGATGCAGACGTATGGAGATTGGTTTGTTAGGAGTAGCATGTTTTACAAAGAACACCATTCAAGGAGTAAAGCTAGAACTCAAAAGTTAATTGCATGGAAGTTTGAGTGATAATTTCTTGATGATAAGGTCACTTCTGCCACCATTAGTAGACTCTTATCTTATTCTCAATAAATCCCATCTTTCTTTGGAAGATTAGAGAGAGAGAGAGATAGAGAGAGAGAGAGAGAGAGTACCTGCATACTTTCCCACGAAGGCAGACATGTTTGATAGCTTCGAGGAAGAAATGGATGGAAAGGTACAGGTAGAAAAGGCTGAAGCGAACTCTTAACTGCCCTACAATCTTATACAGAGCGAAGTCGGGACTTTGGGGTGGGAGGGAATATACCAGCAGAATCCACCGTGTACAACCCCCCGATACGTGTCGAGCTATTATCCCTGCGAAGGTTATCATCCTCGGATAAAGCAAGGAGTGATCCCTCCCCACGCCACGTGTCGCTCTTCCAGTAATTTTACCCACTCCTCTAAATAAGCCCAAAACAATTTGTGTGGAATAGCTCATCTTCATAGTCTAGTCTCCCTTCGACCGTACTATCTCTCTTGTTTGGCTTCAACTCCGACTAAAAACAAAGGACACTTCTGCGCTCTCTCTCTCTCTCCGTGCGTATGTCTTCGAGGATGTACATGACCTTTTTTTTGCCCACAAAAACACAGGAAATAAAAGAAGGTGTGCATGATGATATTGCGTTTACGGTCAGCATCTGCACCAAAACGACGGTCGGGATGAATTCGGAACGCTTTGGAAAATGGTGGGTTCGTCACGAACCGTTCGTGCCCAAAGGGGTAAAAAGGGAACAAGAGACAAAGATGTAGTGACACAGTTGATTTTGTGCACCTGCCTTCCCCCTTACAAGCCTTTCTACAGCATACTTGAAATGAAGAAACGGGTGACTCATATGGGGACCCACGAGCCTTTCTAGAGAGAGAGAGGGAGAAATTGGGAAATCTCTCAAGGATTAAATAGAAATTATGAGGTCCATGGAGACAAAATTGTTTCGCAAGTGAAAATACAAATACGAATACATCATTTATCAAGAAATTAAGCTTATCTCCCATAAAATGGGGCAAAAACATGAATATGGGGCCATAAACCGAACTGCACGAACAGCAGCTCGGAGCTGAACTACAGTGCAGGGTCCACAGCCTGTTGGTCATCCTCATCGGTGCCGAAGTATCGGTCCCCAAATTCTCCCATGCCAGGGATGACACGGAAATCTTCATTCAAGCCGATGTCGATCTCAGATGTGACAATCTTAATTCTTGGGAAGGTTTTGCAGACCATATGCACCCCCTGAGGTGCCTGGTATGAGAAAATAGAAATGAACAGGGTTGAGAAAATGCCCAAGGTAAGTGACGGTAACACAAAGGCAGAGGGTTGAATTGGGGAAGGGGGACCAGCGTTATCTAACTCACAGAGATGAGGTTGAGAAATATGATGTTTGACTCTGGAACACCCTTCCGTATAAGCAAAGAAATAGCTTGAACAGCAGAATTGCCTGCAGAGTAGAGATCGGAGAATATCATTTTGGATATTTACCATGGAAGTTGATTGATACTACAGCATATTCTAATGCAAGTGACAGGATAATGGCAAGTATCCTGGAAGCCTGACAGGTTGACTTTTATAGAACAGATGCGTAACATATTGTCCAGAGAAAATATCAAAGAGGTGAGGGTTGACAGCATGGAATAGGATCCTTGGAACTGCAAGTTCTACCCCTGCATATATCACGCTTGATTGGGTGTGCACACAATGGATGATACAGACTACATTGAGATTCTAGAACTTTCACGAACCATTTTGGGTTCATTTGGATTGAAAGTAAACAACGCTTGCCAATATCATAACTTCAGCAAAGTTTATAGTTATTGTCTATGTAAAAACACAAACCTGTTCCAAGAATTGGATCCAACAACAGGACATGCCTCTCCGCAATGTCTTTTGGCAATTTCTCATATATTAGCTGGGAATCAAAAAAGCGAAGAAATTAAAATGTAAGACCAAGTACATCACGAAAATCTGAAATTGTGCCTGAGTAAACATAGTGCACAGGGAGAGAGAGACCTGCTGGCCATTGTCACCTTCCCTATGGATGAGAATCTTCCCTATTTTGATCCCTTTACAACATGCTCGGAGAGCATTCTCCATACTTTCACCACTACCATCAATTCAAAAAGATAATAAATAATTTATATGGTGCTACCATGAGTTTCTCTTTAACATAAGATACAATCGACATGTATAATCATACCCAACTTCAAAAGATTTGCAAGACCAGCAAACTAATTAAATCACAAGTACCATTTATATGCAGCATCATGATTTGCGAACAAGGCTAGACACTTCAGGACTTACAGGTTTTGCGACAAAAATTATATGTTGAGTTCTAATCCAGGACATTACATGCTCGATACAAATGAAGAGACTCATATGTTCATAAAAAGTAAGTGCAAAATAAGTCCGGAACAAGCACAGAGTTAGTTTCTGCTCATTCTAATATATAACATAGATGCACATACACAGATTGATGCAAGTACAACTTCTCTTCTTCTTCTTTTGGAATGATAAACTAACACTGAAAATACATACATGACAACAATTTAATTAGTCCTTATAGTGATGGATGTCTATGTGACCAGCAGCAACCAAAGATGGATGACTAATCACAACAATGTGTATACCATTACCTTTACTTGCATAGAATTGTAAAATTTGCAAGCAGGAAACTATAGATTAGTTTCAAAAATTTAGAGCCATGTAGCTAAAAAACTACCTCCTGATAACAGAGACACCACATAATCTCTTACAGAAGTCTACACCAGTATATACTGAATCTGCAATGACACAAACATAGAAATCAATCTAAAAGACATGCTCGCACTTGGGTTAATAAAAAACAAGAAAAAAACCACCAAATCACACAAGCAAAGAGCTCCCAAATTTATCAAATATGTTGTTTTCGTCCCACAACCCTATTATCAATATTGGCCAGAAACACACAGAATGAATACCTACTGTGCAATTTAACCTCTCTTTTCAGATAAAATGACTTAAGCATACTGCATGTTAAATGTGAATAGATATGGACATGAAATGTCATACAGTTTCTCAAAGCATAAGGAGATTATTCAGTACAACAAACTCTTCCATAATAATAGCTAAATATGTAGCAAAGGAAGAAATAACTTCATAGCCGTTAGATACCAAGTAGCTTATGTAAGAAGCACAAATACTCTTAACAGAAAAAGTGGCTGCAAACATGTCGTCAAAGTCATTCTACTTCATGTGATGGTCCACAAGTGTCCAGTAACCTTTTGATGTATGTTGGGAAAACAAATGAAAAGTTACATAACTCCAACCAATGAGGAAGTGATTGTTTGGCTAAATAAAAAAGATCAGGAAGGTATTGGCTCACCAGTTGGAGTAATGATCTGTTTCTCTGTAAATGGTAGATGCCCCAAGCCATGTTCCACCACCTAATTGATGCACAGAAGACTGAATTTTTAGATTCAAATAACCAAAAATCACATTTTAAACACAAAAGTGAATAAAGCATCAAAGTCGTAGAAGAAGCATATGCTCACCAAACGGATCAATCTATCAGCATAAAATACAAAATCATGCTTTGTCGTTTGAGAATCACGTATTAGAGTATGCATACCCCGTATCTGCAAAAGACTGAAGGTATGAGTGGATTCTGGAGTGTTGAAATTGTAAATGAACACGAAAGAGTGAACACGAACATAGCCTAATTTTGCCATTTAGAGCTCAGAAGCAAGACTTATGACATTAAAGAATGTAGAAGGTCGATACCTGAAAAGTTGTTTGGATGACATACAAATTTGGGTATATTTTACACAAGTCATGCTGACCAAGCTTCGTCCTTATATGTTGTACAATCAGATCAACAGCCACATGGTTGTCTCCTCCTCTGGGTATAATAATATCAGCATACTTCTTTGTTGGAAGAATGAAATCATCAAAGGCAGGCTTTACAAATTTTGAGTACTGCATCAAATTTGAAGAGGTATCAAAAACTGATGTAAGAAACCCTTGATAACCATCCTAAACAAGATGCCCGCACATGTAAGAACGCGCAAAAGAATAACTGGTTCTTTGGTGATGTCACTGAGAGATTTATATATTTGGCCGTATAGAGTATTTAATTATACTATCAACACAGAATGTGTGCGGCAAATTATATTTTGAAAATAGCAAAAACTTCACTTGTCAGTTTCCTTTTTTGTGGCCAGCATATGTCTTGTTCTATTTGAAATGGTAAATTTTTCCTCTAGAAGCAGGTCTTGCATAAGATCTATCAAGTTTTCCAGAACTTGTTCAGAACTACTGACGTTTCTTATCCACCTGCTCCAGAGGGATGCTAAGCCACAAAAAGCAAGTCCAAGAAAATCTTTTTTATGCTCCTAGCCTAAGCAACAAAAAATTCACAATGGCAATGTTTTTTTTTAGGTCATTTATGCTGATTGGTGTAAATTGTTTAGTCAACTCAATATGTAAGAAGGTAACAAATTATTTGCAGAACCAAATTAACATGATAAATCCAACAAGAAGAAGAAAAGAAGAAGAGGAAGAAGAAGAAAAGAAGAAGGAACAGCATCTGACCTGATCAAGAACTGAACCAATATCTCTTCCCTTCTCAACAGTATCACGTCTTATCCTCCTCGCTAGACGCACATCAGCATCTGCACTGAAATTTGCAATGTGAAATAACAGTTCAACTTAGTAACATGAAAAAGAACTAGAAATTCTACATGCTAAAGATTACCAAAATCTTATTGGGAAAATCCTAAAGGAAAACGTAATTTTGGGGAATGAGAGAGATAGTCCCTTGGTTGACATTTTCTTTTCTTTGCTCAACAATTGTGCAATAGGGGTTGGTTCGGTTTTCACACTGACTCTAGTACTCTTTACCACAGGATGGTTCAAAAGCCTTTTACTTTCCATCTTGAACATTTATTTATGAAGTTGGGAGACAATGACCCAGCATGAGGACAAGCATCAAGCATCTAATACTCAGATGTTATCTGTGAAAACATTAGCAATATCTTTAAATAATCAAATTGACTTCATAAAGATTTCAAATAATTAAAACTTCAACACCCAAATACACCAATTTCCACATTTGAACTGCATGTTCTGAGCACAACAAAATAGTAACTTGTTCAAGTCCAATATGCCCCCTGCTTGTTGCATGTTATAGATTGACAATCTGTAAAAAGTCTTTCAGTGAAAGCTACAAATAAAACAAACACACAGGCTACGGGATATCATTCATTTCTTAGAGCCTATTGGATAACCTCACTTGTGCTGAAATCAAAACACCCAGAACTTAATATCGTTAGGCTTGTTTGGTAATATTAACTAGATTTGACTTAAATAACTTGAAAAATCCAATTAAGTCAAAAACTAACTAATGAGTTAAGTACAGAAGGGTTAATTAATTCCTTCAATGAGATGGATCTAATGAAACCTAGGATGTTACAATTACAGGTGATAAAACTTACCAATATTATCCATTAGCTTTGGCGAGAAATCAATGATATTACATATTAACTCTTCAATTATTGTCGAACAACTTTTTCTTTCTACTTTCAACATTTGAGATTGTCAATGTTAGAATATTCGACCAAAAAACTTAAGCTATTAGTCGTAAGGACTACAAGCATATAAGGCACATTGAAACTCCATAGACAAGAAAGTCACGGTACTTTAACACCCCATCTCACGAGAACACTAAACTTACAAAGACATGCAGAATTCACGAAAGGGGAGCCACATACGAAAAAAACTCGGGATGAAACTTGGCTCTGATACCATGCTAAAAATGACCACCCATGATGAGGAATACTTTAAAAGTCAACACTTCTCTACTTATCTTCTGTTTTATTAAAGGAGCCCTTAGGACATAACAAAGAGATCATTTTCATGGAAATACTGTATGATTTAAATTTAGTGAAATGTTCAACAAAAAAAAAAAATTAGTGAAATGTGACCTTCTGGTTATAAAGAGGAAGGAACAAACCTGTATCGACAAATATCTTCATATTCATCAACTCCCGAACGCGAGGATCATGAAAAACTAGTATACCTTCCAAAATTATAACGTCAGAAGGATTGACCTGCATGTGGGGTGAAAATAAAAATGGGAACAAACTATCTTAATTGAAAGGATCGTACGATTGCAATTACAATTCTTCTTAATCTGGGAAATAAGTTTGTAGAGAGTAAAAGTACATGTCCTCTATTTAATTAGAAGAGAAAGACAAAAGAACCTGCTAGAGGCCACTTGACCTGATAGTAAAGTTTCCCGCAAGAGAAAATTAACATCCCAAAAAACCTCCCAACACATAGCAGGCACATGAATTCACCAAGAAAATTGAAACTACTCTTGCATGCCAAGACACTTCAGCTTGATCATTTGATTGTATTTGGAATTATATCCATCAAAAAGCAAATTTATGAAGGACAAATGGAAACTCACATAAACATTTCCAATGCCCAGTTCTGAATATCTTTCTGTGAAATATACCAATTACTTCATGAGATAGCATTTTCAACAAGGAAAAGTATGCACTTTGATATGGGAGAAAGAGGGTAGACATGCTTTTGTGATGCTAGAATGCATGTGAATCGAGGTGTTAAAAAAAAAAAAAAACAAGGTAGCCAAACTTTGAATGCATCGGCCCAAAAGGAGTTGAATCGTATGCCCCATGTGTTTCAAGGTCAAAATTAATCACCCATATAAGAAAGTAATATGCTAATGGCATGTCTTTCAAACTCCACGAATGAGATAACCATACCCTTCTTGCTGGAAACACATTGTTCTTGTAACTCTTGAAGTCATAATTTGGGATATCAACTGCTTGCCCATGCCTCAACTTGTCCATAGAAGATAGCAATTTTTCAGTGTCAAAAGCATCTGAAAATAGACAGGAGATAAATTTAAATAGATATATTAACATCATCCTGCTATCAATAACTACCATGGCTGAACTTCAGTTTGAAGACTAGCGCCTTTCTCCCATAAAGTTTAAAACCCCACTAGTTGTACAGAAATAAGGATCATGATAGCAAAATAAACAAATAAGGATCTGAATAGCAAGTAATTATTAATAAAGTGATGGGATATAGATGACAAGATTGATCCCGCACATCTGATGTATTTAATACATTAAAGGCATCCTCACCTGGATGGTCAAAGTTGTACTCATGGACTCGTTTAAGTTCCTCTTCAGTTAGGTTATGATAGAAAGAATCCTGCCATGTCATAAATTGATATGTTTACTCAGAAAGATTTCTTGGCCAATAAATAAAAATTTACAAAGTTAAGCAACGTGGAGGTGATCAGGAATATTCTTTCAGTAGCAAATAGTAAGAGAAATGACCACAGTAATGTGACCTACAACAACCAAGCTCACCAGTCCGGTATTGCAAAACCAAGGGGACAACTAAAATGTCCTAAAAGAAATGTTAGAAACCTGATCACAAGTAAAAAAAATAGTGGCCACTTACATGGAGAACTCAAGGATTATGGTGACCCATTTAATAGGTCCAAATAAAATGTAACTTCATTAGAAAATGTTTTATGTTTTCGATTATGAGGATCTTCGGTATTATATCTTTCAAAAGGTTGAAACACAAATTTTTAGAGAAAGCTTCAAGATGGTGCTAGCCCCTCTATTGTATACATATACCCTTCAATTCAAATCTCCCTTTGGCGTAAAAGACAAGTGAAGCCCACATCACTCATCTTCTATTGACTCCAAGTACTACTAAATTAAAATCTTCTATCAGAAAAGAAGATGCAGTGCTTCCTCTTTAATTGTATTATCAAGTTCCAAAGAAATGTCATCACTATTTAGGGCGCACATGATAACATTTTTGGCCAGAAATTGATTTCTGAAAGAAAAATAGATTTTTTTATTTCCATTCTTGGATGAGTTTCTGAGCAAAAAAGCGCATTTGATAACAACACAATTTTTATTTTAGGAATAGAAATAATGAAAAAAATTTCACTTTCCTAAGTGGCGGCAGCAACCAGGAGGCGGCAACCGACCGCCAGCGGCTAGTGACCGGCAGGCAGGGGTGGCAGTGACTGGCAGACGGCAAACTCCTTTGGGTGAAAAGTAAAAAAGAGAAACGATTTTTTATTTCTATTCCAAAAATAGAAAAGTAAAAATATTTTGTTTCTGATTTCTATTCCAAACCTATTTCTAAAAAATAGAAATCTGTTTCGGAAATAAAAAAATAATTATTTTACCAAAAGAATTTCTATTCTAGAAATAGTTCTAAAACAAAAATAGAATGGTTACCATGCTCAACCTTAGAGTCTTAGAAATGGAGACAATCTAATATGATGAGTCTTCACTTAAAAACAAACAACGTCTAATAGAAAGTAATGACTCAGCTGAAAGAAAAAAAGAGTCAGCAAGTTGGAATATCATCTCAAACAGAGAAGAAATAATATTACATAGCTTCATATTCATGCAAAATGAAGAGAACTCCCTATCTTCACACTAGTCATTTCTACAAAACAATCCCATGTTCAATCTCAGAAGGCAATACAAGTATCACAGTAATAAATCCTCATACTTAACCACAAAACAAACTAAAAAGAAGTACCTGGTTAACAAGAACAACACGTTGATCGTGAAGCTGCTGAATGATCATGTCACAAACTGTAGTTTTTCCAGCTGCAGCCCCGCCAGCAACTCCTGCAAGTTAAATATTTAAGAGCTACTGAGGTTTGCCCTCGATGTCAAAAAGTCTAACAGAATATGCAGGAACAACAGTGATCCACTATCATGATTGTTTTAGAGAGAGAAACAGTAATTTGCAATGTGGAAATTCTAAAAATGAGACCTTTGCAATGTGGGAGTTGATTACATAAATGCCTCCTTTGACTTTTAATCTCAAAACATGTTGACGCTCATAGATAGCAAGAAATGCAGAAACAATGATATCAAGGTCGTGGACCAGAAGAGGATGCGACAAAGCAAGTGTTACTTGAAATTTTCAACTGGAAATATTCTCCCAGCTTTCATGTCATGAATTACCCTTTATAATTTCAGTGAGGCGAATACTAAACATGCGATTGCATTTAACTGTTATCAGTCTATTAATTCACTTTTCATAACTAATCCGTACGGATGCGTTAAGAGAATATGCTAGGCTAAGACCCAAGTACACGCGCGCACCAATTACAAATGGCTGCATGTGCATGCTTTCAGACTCAGCCATAGAGGTCGTCGGAGGCTCGACTGCATGTCTGGCCTGCAACCCATCCATGTGAAATCCGGAAAAGTGGGCCCGCGATGAGGCCTCTATCATGTCCAGAACCGATGGGGAATCCATGTGGAGAAAGAGCTGGAGAGAAAATTGAAATTTGAGAGTCATGAGTATAGATATCAAAAATAGCTGTGCTAATCTTAGCACTGCTCAGTCACTAGTTCTCTTCTAATATACGGACAGAACCAAAAGAAAATCAAAGCTTGTAGCTTCCAAGATTAATCTTTTTCAGATCACACCAAGCAACTGCAGTTTGCACTAATGTCTCCGTCGACGCATTAATAAAAGAGCATCGATCCTGATATACCTTTTTAACATAGTACTTAATTCCATTATAATACGCCCCCCCGCATTACGATCGACACAGGTCAAACGAAAACAGTACCCCAAGTCACACCAAGAGGTGACCGCACCATCTCGACCTGCCCCGTCGCAAACTTGTAATCTTGTATACATACACAGATACCTCCGCAGACGTACGCAACGCGGACATAGGTACGTGAGGAAGTCATCGACCATTCAATCTAGAAAGAAAAAGAAAGAGAAAGGAAGCCCACTACATTGCCGATGTCAGAGTCTCCAAAGTGACGCGACTTTCATATCGGAGACGGGGACAAATCAAACGAATCCGTCGCGGCATTTCGCGTCCGCACTCGATTAACCACGTCTCTCCGCAGCCGAGTCAAAGCGCTTGCGCGCCCAATGCCGATCGCGATCGGAGAACCGCAATCGAAGAACCGAATCGGGCCGAAATCTAGGCCGGAGAACGAGATTCGAGCTCACCTGAGGCCGCAAGAAAGGACGGGAGATCGGCGGGGAACGATCCGGACGGACGCGATGCACGGGAATGCCCGACTCCTCAGCGCATCCAATCGGCTCCAATCAAGTCCTGCCGCACGCGCAGACAGAAAGGGACGAGGTCAGATATTTCTCCTCGGATTTCCGGGGCGGTGCTTCGTCGTCTTCTTCCTCCTTCACCCTTTCTCCTGCTTTCCTCGATTTGTCCCCACCGAGCTATTAGCTGCGTCGAGAGCGAGTGACTGTCCTGATGCAGACCGATTGGGATTTTATAGTGGACGCCGCCCGCCTCTCGCCTCTCGCGCACCTTAGCTTCGGAGTGGGCGGGGGGTTGCGCGGGGCGCAGAAACTGGGCCCCGAGTTGGTGAGAAATTACGGAGGGGTGCCACTCGGATCGATGAGATTCATCGTGATTCGTGTGGGGTTGGTCGGTTGACTGTCACGAGTCATCGCGTCCGTACATGTGGTGAGGTGAGGGGGTGAAATCCGATGCGGGTTTTTTTCCCTTTTTTTCTTTTTTTGGGGGGTGGATCCGAATCGGATGCGACTCAGAGATACTGAAATCCACGGTGGCGCCGAATCGGATGTGGGGCCCGCCGGGCCCTCCCTTGGCATTGTCGGAGGGGGACAGGCTAATGTGTCGCGCCGCGGTGTGGGTCCCGACTCCTCAGCGCACTTTCCAAGGATCGCCCGACATCGAGGATTTGTTAGTCCGGGACCCGGGTCGGTCATTCGGATCCACCCGGGATGCGTACCCGACTTGTGTGATCCACAGTGATTATCATAATTTTGGGTAGGTCTTCTATGATCGGGCTCGTTTTCTTTTCCCAAGTTCTTAGAATCCTACCAAGGTTGAAAATTCGTGAATAAGTACTACCGTGAATTGACCTGAAATTGCGGTGGCTATTAGAACGAGAATAATGAATCGTACAATTTATTCGTTATTGATCACCGATCCTAATTAAGTTGATCAAACTCGATAAATGAATTTGATGATACTCAACAAATAGATCATTTCTCATCTTCACACACCTAAGCCTGTCAATGGTTTGGTTCGATTTATATTTCCATGATACCTGGACCAGATCATAAGGAAATTTGAATTTAATCTGAACTGAAAATTTAGTTCGGTCCAATTCAACTCCTTGTCTCAGGTTTGCCTTATTCTTTTTTTTTAATAATTTCAAACATGATAGAGACCCCGCACTCATGAAGTGAGCCCACGCCCACCCAATGTAATGAACAAAGTTTAGGGAAAAATGTAAGAAATGATAAGAAATAACTAATTAAAGAAATCAAAGGAAAGAATCTGGGGGAAGGGGCATTAATCTCTTTTCACGAACCCGACAGTGCAGCACGAGAATATCATCATCAACAAGAAGTGGTTCCTACCCACCGCCACCGAAGAGAAGTAGAGAGAGAGAGAGGATGGGGTATGCTTACCTACGGCTTCTCAAGGGACAACAAGAAAGGAAACGATTTGTAAAACGAGTTTCGAGTTCCGAGACTTTGAAGTGTTTTGGCGGTTCGGGTCGGAAGTGGCAAAAAGAAAATAACTTTTTCCCATCACCCGAACCGAATAAAAAAGTGCCCGAATTTTTTTATTCGATTCGATTTTGACACCCTTGGGAGTACTCACTTAGGTACGCTAGGGATTAATTATTTAAGAAAGAGAATCTAGTGTTTTCTTGTGCTCATGGGTCGTGGTCTATGAATAAGTTGAGACAATAACTTTATTATTCAATTCGTTCCCCAATTTAGTATGCTCAAGTCCTTCCATCAATTAGGACTAGTATGGACTCCTATTATAATTTAACCCAAGGTTGTTTAGAGCAATCTCCTCTCTACACCGTATCAATTCACAAAAACCTTTTTCCGAAAATTGACATTCGGTGTGCAAACAACACAATACAAAATTGTTTGTATTGTGGAAGAGGATGATGTTATCTTGCTTATTTCTTGTTAGGAAAAAGAAAAAAGTGAATGTTATCCAATATCTATCGAAGATCACGGCCATCTTTTTCGCCGCTTCTTTTTCCATTTCAATTGTACTTTTCACTTTTTCCATCACCCTACCACATCCTTTTCAAGAGTATATTTTACATTTAATATTCGTAATTTTGGATTTTGGTACTATTTCTCGAATATAATGAGAGAAAAGGACCTACGTTACTTTATTCCATTTTTTCTCGCATTCTATTTCAGTATTTGAGCAATATGAGCATGAGCAGATCCAAAAGATTGTGATAAATAAAAACTCAACAAATCCCAAGACTCGGTTACCATGCTATGAGTTGGAACACAACAAAATTAGCAAGAAAACGCAGCTAAAATTCATTTTCGACCAATGAAGGATGATACTTATCAATCAATAATTGGCATTCTATCACTTTTCATTCGACAAGCCCCCAAACTTGCAATTTGAGATTGATTTGGCCTTGGGATGAAGACGGTATTGGGTATTCATGAAATATTATATTGCAGAGTTAAACGTTAGTGTTTACATATTTATAAAGTGGGTCATTTTAGCATTGATTTGTATAAATTAAAGCATAAGTCAAAAACTGAAAATGCAAAAGTAAATCAAAACATCCTCTAATATTAGACAAAATTACATCCGTATGTTAAATTAATCGTAGAAAATAAGTATGTCTCTTGTGAAGATGTAAAATATTATGATTGCGCAATTTTTTTTTAGGATTACCAAAACAGGTTGTCGGTGTACGTAAATTCTTTTTTTTTGTTGGGTCAGATCGGTACGTCAATGAACTACTTACTATTAAACTTTAGAAAAAGAAGAAGAAATTAAGCACTAAAAGAAAAGTTGCGTTAGGCGCCCCCTCTGCGTTAAGCCTTTTCTAGTGGTGGGCCCCAGGCAGGTGAAGGGGCATGAAATCATCGTGAACGACTCGATTTATTTTTCTGCAGGAATTCGATTTTGGTGCGGAGGGAAAGCTTGGGCCCCACCAACTTTCGAATCAGATTGACCTCTCACCAATACTCTAGGTAGCCGGTCGCTGTCCGCACGGATTGGCCTAGGGCTTCGGCTTCGACAGTTTTCGTTTCGAAAGAAGATTTAACAAAAAAAAAAAAAAAAACACAAATGTAATTCCGGTTTGATTGGTCTGAGGCCCATGCAAACTTCTAGTTTGGGCGGTGGGAAGTCGCAATGGCGACGATGAGGACTTCTAGACTAGAATAATGTATCAGGGACCAGACTTGTTAACTGCCAAATGTGTGTTGCCTCTTTAATTTTCTTTTTAATTATTTTTTGAGATTTTGCCATATTATGATGACCCTTGCTCTGAATGTCGAGAATGTCGGGAATCCGAGATTTGTGGCGAAATTATTCTTGATAGCGTGATCAACTTTTGCAAAACTTTTTGCTTTCTTTATATGAAATTTCCATCTAATGTGATTATGACATTTATTGAAAGTGATACGAAATCAGGCACATTAGACAACGTTTCAATTAAAATTCTTTATATCGAAATGCTTTGTTAATATTATACGACGTATATTTAATTTTGAGTCACCCTTGAGTTCGAGCAACTTGAGTATTTTGTCGAGTCAAATTTGATTTTGAGCTACTCGAGTATTTTGTCAAGTTGAGCTCGAGCTTATCAACAAGCTAGGAAGCCTAATCAAGTTCAATTGAGCTTTCATTAACTTCTTTAAATATCTAATAAATAGAAAAATAGATGCAAATTGTATAAATGCTAAAACTTTCGGTACCAGAAAAGCATTAAAAAGAAGAAGAAGAAAAACACTCAGCCAAAAGCAGATCCACGATTCTCAAGAACAGTGAAAGGGCAACGACACGAGCTGCACCAATTTCGCGATTTCCACATGATCAAGGGCAGAATGACCCACGAGACAAGCAACATGAACGGATTCAACAGGAGAAGAACAGACAGAAATGCAGTGGGCGAAAGATTTTCCTCAAACCAAAGGTTCCGGAGAGGCTAGGCTCCGGCGCTGCGCTGGCCGTCGAGTCTCGGTGAGAAAGTCGGCGAGAAGCCCCCTTCTCTCTTATTTACAAAAATGATCATCTGCAAAACCTCCATTTTTTTTTCCTTAAATCGTCGTTCTCTTTCCTCCAAAATCCCATCTGAATCCGGATCCTAACGTTTGCCATCAAACCCAGTAACTTCAATCGATGGATATTTGAAGACCAAAGGCTAGAAGAAGAAGAAGAAGAAGAAGACGGCCTACGGGATGGGGGAGCCCTAAAAGTCTTGGAAAGGATCGAGTGTCCGCGCCTGGAGCTCTCCTCTAATGTCGACGCGGTCAAACTCAGTGGCTAATGATCAATATTAGAGAAAAATATTTTTTAAATCATTTATTTTTAACACTTCAAACATAGGCTCAAAAATGATAAAAGAAAAATTGACTTAGGTTATGATTGAATTATCGAGCAAATTATAATCATATTTTTTCTTTCTTTTCAAATGATAAATAGATTGTCTTGCTCATATACATTAAATAACACTTCATTCATAAAAAGGCAATGTGGCACTAAAGTTAATGTGAGCGAGAGACATTATGATTTGAATATGTAATCTGAAATCAATGCACCTTGATTTAGGACTCCGGGGAATGGACCGAAATCCCAACCCCATGACCAGCCAGACTTGAGCACATGGCCCCATATCCAGTGACTCGATGCCCGAATTGAGATTCCAAAAAATAGGATCCTAATAAGCACCGTCTCTCATGTACTTATAATAGTTAAATGTATATGGTTTTGTACTCCAAACTTTCACATGGCGGGTCTCTTGTTATTAAAAATGATAAATTAAAATTTTTCTTGAGTTATTTTTTTGGTCAAATTTTTTTTTCTCAAGTTCTTCGTTGACACAAAAATTGATTAGCAACAAAATCATCAAAGAATTGCGAATTATTATTTTTCAATTGATGCAACTGAAAATAAATGTGCCATGTTTTTGTCAAAAAAATAATAATAAATGCGCCATGTTAATAACTGCCTTACTAAAAGAAGAGTAAATACATTCAAATTTCAAAATATTTCCTCATTTGGTAATTTAACAAGTACTAATATATAGAAGCTCAAAAAATGAATATATCAATTGCATGACCTTATATCTAATCAATTTAGATTATGTAAGAGCACGATGTGAATATAGTTAGCCAATTGGGAATATCTTATTGATATCATCACACGACAATATCTTATGGCCATGTTAGCTGGATATTGTGATTTAGGGATGATAAAACAAATTGCCTTTAAAATTCGATTTGATGTGTAATATGATTCCAAAATTTTAAATTTATTCAATATAGGTTAAGAATTTTGACCACCAATGTGTTATGTTATTCCTGAGTTTTTTGTACATGTTCAATTTGATCCATGACTTTTTATCAATGAAATCTACATATGTTTTCGATAAAAAAAATTGATCCATGAATTGCATGAAAATATTTAATTTATCATTTTATTAATTTAAATTTGGATTAAATATTAAATATTTTCGTATAGTCCATGAATTTAATTAAATGTGTAATAAAAGTTAAAAGATTATATTGAATAAATAAAAATTTATTGATGAAATTGCATATTAAGTTAAAATTCGGAGGTCAAGGAGAACTATGTTACAAAAATTGGCCAAAATTCATCAACCGTTTGTTATTTACTCCGCAGCCTCTCAACGAAAGCGAAGCCGCTGCAATCATCCAACTTTTGTTTTCTTCTTCTTCTTCTTCTTCTTCTGGGTCTGCTTGATTCCTCTGCAAATTTGAACGAAAATGGCGGTTTTACCCGGATATCTCTCCCTCAAGACGACACTTCAGCTTCAAAGCAGGGTCCTCTCCATCCCATGGTGAGTGATTTCTCCTTAATCGACTCGAATTTCATAGGATATATTGTTCTAAGGCTGCTTCAACAGTGGGATATTTAAGGTGTTGAAGTTCTTTTTTTTTCTTTTCCTTTTTCCTTTTTTTGTTGTTGGGTTTCTAGGGTTAGGAAGAGTGGTGCAATCCAGTGTCTGGGAAGGAGGGACCTTGGTTCTTCCGTTCCTGTCAGGTACGTTCCCAAAGTGCCTTCGAAAAGGAACAGGGCTGACAGGCACGAGAAACCTGAAACTCCGCCAGCCCAGAGTCCAGAGATAAGTGAAGCTCAGAGCATGTCGAATGCTGATGCGATGAGGTCTTGGGTTTGTCGTGAAGGTAAAGTAGAGGCGATCGCAAATGGTTTAGCGTCTGCGGAGAGTTGGAGCCCTGTAGAAAAGCGGATGCCGGTTTTCAATGTTATTGATGCTACGCCAGGTAGGAATTTGATCAAATTATATTTGGATGTGATGTTGGAGTTATGAGATTGTGCTTAATATGCGGTTTTCTTGAGGATAGTGTAATGGACATCAATGGTTATTGGTGTGATCCTCTCCATTTCTTCTTTTGATGAAAATTGGGGTTTAAATTTGCAGGGATTGAAAATTGAATTGTAGTATTGGGTCTTTTTCTTATTTTATTGCCTTTTCAGCTGTTCCATCTCTTGCTGCATGTCTGTGCCATGCTTGCATGAACTGTGCCAACCAAGTATGACAGCGCATCTGTTTGAGCTCTGGTGCATATGTGCTTGGGTGCTTGCTTTCTAGGTTGTGTCGGTGTATGATTTTTCAAGACGAGTAGGTACATTGTTACAATGAGCTTCAGCTCTCTTTTTACATCAATACATCTGTTTTCTTATCAAGTTTTACCGGATGTAATGTAGCAGTACTTGATTGTAGGGTTGGGGGAAGAAACCATTGAAGATGTCATTGAGATGAATGACGACTTTAATGAAGGAATAGAAGCAGATGCTGACGAGACTGAAATTCATCAAGGGGATAACAGGAACGTTGGCAGTGAGCTAAGAGGTGGCAAATCTAGAAAAGATGCCGAAGATTTGGCCTTTAAATTGCTGGCTACCAGGTTTTGATTAAATCTTATGTTACTCATGAATAGATTTGTACCTTCAAATCATTGTAAATTCAAGTCTTAGTTGTTGTGGTAGTCGTAAGTCAGAAGTTAACTATTAGGCTGGCTAGGCTGTAGGGCCAGTTGTTATTTTACAGGTCGATGAACTGAAGAGATGAGACTGGAAGATAAATCTATGTTGGCTACTCAAAGCGTTGCTACCAAATCGTTGATTTTTCCCCCATAAGTAAAATGATAGGAGAGGGTTTCAATAGATATCATTTTCCCCCACTCTGACTTGATGTCCAAGGTTCAAATCCATGACCTTTCCCTGTTTGGGATGCCGCTAAGGCAACTGGCTCTTGGCTTTCGTAAGATTGTTGAGAATGCTTGTGTATGATTAACTTCCTTTAGCACATCACTGCCACTGGCATTGCTGACTTGCAAAAAAACTACCAAAGGAAGGAAAGGAAAAAGAAGAAGCAATTCTTTAGTTAACGTCTAAGCTAGCAGCAGAGTATCTCCTTATGGCTTATGCCACAGAAAAATTAAAGGTTTTAGTTTTAATTCCAGTCTCTTGCTACAGGGCATATACGGCAGTGGCAATGACAAAGAAATTGCAAGGGAAGAGATTTCCTCCTGCTATTGTTGAAGCTGTGGTGAATGATTTCAAGAGCAGGTTAGTAAATGAAAAGCAAGAAGAGCATCCCCATTGAGGGGCTGGCCACATTTTGTTTTCTATAGGTACATTTTTTTCTATTCTTTTTGGTTTTGGGGCCTGGTGGGGTTAGGGGGTTTGGGAGGATGGGACACTATGTCGTAAGGTAGTTCTGGTATGACATATGAACATGTGCTCTTGAATAATTTATTTCCATTTTGGGATTATATACAATCATACTGATTAACAAATGCAGTAACAAAATCTGAAATAACAAAGAAGCCTCTCCTTCAATTTGTTTTCCAAAACAGGACCTTTATTGTCCGATTAGGTCTCATGTCAAGTCGTACTTGTTTAGAAATTCTAGAAGTTGATTGATTGCGGGGTGATGTGTCTCTGCATCTCTGCCAGCAAAAAACTGGAGCATTCAGTGTGGTCTACTGCATTTACACTATTGATATTTTTGTGTCGCATTTCCATTTTTTGGTAAATCTGCATTTCTGTTATGGTAAGTATTATTGGGAAAGAAGCATCATATAATGTCCTTTTTGATCAATGTGCATTCATCATTGATGATACGATGTGGTTTATCCTCAAAGTGAAAACCTGGAATGATTTGTCAATAAGTAGTTTAAGTTGAAGTCAGGACATTACTTTCTTGGAGGAGAGTGCAGCCAATTCTAAACATTTTACTACAGTCTTTAGATGTATCACAATAGCTGACATAGAGTTATATCACTTTGGCATTGCCAAATACTTTTATGTTAGATGAAGAACCATATTTTTGCTTCCCTCTATATCCATATACATTTTCAGTCAAGTGAGATCTGCATTTAACATGGTTTGGCATTTCTTTTGCCTTTCAATCTATGTAGAGGGTACATCAATGATGGTCTTTATGCCGAGACGTATTCACGATCTAGATGGTCTTCGTCCTGCTGGGGTCCTAGGAGAATAAAGCAAGTATGTAGATTGCATGCATCTTTCAATTGTTCCTTTCTTTTGTGCAGTTTTGAATGCAAGATCATGATTTGAAATCTTTAAATGATGCTGTTTGTGCCAGTATTGCCTATATTCACTTTTTTTCTTATTTGCCTTTTATATTATTTTACAGCTTTTACTATCCTGATTGTTTTGTTGGTTTGCCCTTTAGTTTTAATTATTGATACTGATCTTCTGGAGTAAACTAAATTTTAGGTGAAATAGCAATAGCAAACCCTCTAACCTTTGCCTGAAATTCAAAACTGTCCTTCTACTCTTTTGAGGTTCATAAGTGGTCTTACTGTTTAAATTGTTCCACCCTTAGTCCCTTCCTTTATACCTTTCTTGTTGCTGATTGATTTTTGCTGATGTGGACTGTTGAACTGTTGACTTGTGCCATAGGAATACACATGTTGTGTTATAATATGCTTATGTGGTGCTAAAAGATTAAAAACAAACAAAACCCTAACCGTAAATCATCCACATCCAAACTCTCCCCACCATCGGCCGTTGCCCTTCCTACCCTAGCCTTTGCCCCAGCAGCTTGGACCACCTCGCTGATGTTGATGGCGCTGCTTGTTGCTGTTTTGCTTGGATCTGGTGGTCAAGATTGCGAGCTCAAGTTCAAGCAGCCATGGATGCTGCAATCTTGAGCAGCTATTTTGAGTTTTGAGTAGCCATAGATGCCTTGAGCTCGAGCTCAAGGGGATCTGCGAAGTTGAGTTGGAGCCATGGACACCATAAGCTCGAGCAGATTGTGGTCATGGATGCCACGAGTTCGAGTGGCAAGTGGCCATGGATGCCGTGAGTTCAAGCTGAAGCGGATTGCAGCCCTGGATGGCGTGAGCTTGAGCTCAAGCTCAAGCAGCCCTGGATGAAGCTTGAGCGGCCCTGGATGGTGCAAGCTTGAGCTTGAGCTGAAGCGGGCCATCAATACTGTGAGATCGAGCTCAAGCCATGGATGCTGTGAGCTTGAGCTGATCACAGCTATCAACGATGAGCAGCCCTCAATACCGTCAGCTCGAGGACAAGTGACCATGGATGTCACAAGCTTGAGCTCAAGCAGCCATGGCCGAGAGAGAAAGAGGGAGGGAGGAGGGACTACCGGTGTCATTTGGAATTTAAGTTTCGAGCAAAAAGTGGAGGGACTACTGGTGTCATTTCACCTATTTTTATCATCCATGAGTTGTTGCTTTAAGCAGATCTATGTTTAGAAGATCTGCATATGTATGCAGGAGCTTGAGGAGCTTCATTTTATTCATGTATTGTGAAAGCCGGCAAAATGTGCATGTATGTTTGGTTTCCTGTATGATGCTGAAATTTTGATGCATTGTTGTTTCTGGATCAGGAACTGTTCAAGAAGGGAGTCAGCAAAATTGATGCTGAGAAAGCTGTAAAATCGGTTTTTGAGGAGTGTGATTCTAGCTTTGAGCAAGAGTCAAGACTCGGTATGTCGAAGGTGGCACTGGATCATTTATTTTCTCAGGCCTCAAAGCAGTGGCTCCGGAGTCAAGGTGTGCCCATTGATACGCGGAAATCAAGGATTGTCAGGTGGCTCCAATACCGTGGGTTCAGTTGGGGTGTTATAAGCGTCATCCTAAGAAAATTAGAATCCCAGGCTTCTTTGGAGAAGAAATAAATCTTCCTTCTGATGCAATTTTTCCTAGAAGGATCAGCATCTGCATTGGTGGACATTGATTCAGCGATAGTCCTCTGCTGCCATAGAAATAATGTCATCATCATCATCATCTTAAATTTGGGTTGGCGCAATGCAATTCACTGACATGCATTACTGGTTGCGCAATGGGATTGCGAAAGGAGTCACTCAAGCTGTTCATTCTGCCAATGTTGCATCGCAAAGCCAAGGCTTCCTCTTGTTTCGGTAAATAACATAACCGTGCAAGCCTCGTTACAAACGTAAGTGATTTTGTCCACTGGGGAAGTTTAACGTGATGTTACTGTGACGAACCATATCTGAGCGAGTGGGTTTTTTCTCTCCTCATTTTATGTTCTGTATTTTAGTTCGTCGATTTGCAGATGTAGAATTCACTATATCTTTGTTTATCTTAGACATTTTGCAATGTCTGCACAAGATCCCTCTCCAGTGAGCATGGACTTCTAGTCTTTTTTTTCTTTCTCAGGAAAATCATTTCTGTAAATTTGTGACGTATCATATATCTACAGGAGTCCAGAAAATTCAATGATCTCGGCCAGCCTAATTTTTGGTCATTGATCTCTTCCAAAGTTAGTTCTCTAATTCCTCTGAGAACATGTGATGAATATTGGAGGGGACAAATCCTGTAAGTTTTATTGACAAGTAACAAGTTTTCAGGACCTTTGGCCATGAAAATGTCTTAATGAGGCACATGGACACGTGACTTGAGAAACTTGGGACCATGTGAGCAAGGCTGGAATGTCTGCAGAGAGAGAGAGAGAGAGAGAGATTCCATTGATAATAAGTTGTGTGATCCAAGAACACCAATCATAAGCTCAAGAACGATGAGACAAGTCAACCCTAGAGATAGCTCTACTTTAGTACAAAACCCTTAGAAGTTCCTTCACATTCCCTGATTGATGATCCTTGATATACTGCCCGGAATGTAAAACTACCACAATATATATACTTAAACCTAGAGTAACACGAGGCATCATCTAACAATAATCGAATCACGAAAATACAGCAACTGTACATATTCTCCTGCAAGACTCGGCCTGTGACCCGGGATTAGCAGATGATTGAACCCTGGCCGATTTCCCGTTACACTGAATCATCAGAGAAAGCGAATGAGCAGTTTGAAGATTCTTGTGAGACAACATGCCTTGAAGGAGGCGATGGGCGAGCGACTGATAGACCTCCTTTCATCGCATTGGGTCCTGGCCGTATGGGCTCTACATGTCGAATTACCTTCAGCAGAGTAACGACATCTTTCATTGAAAGACGATCTTCGGTCCTGGTATTTACACACATTAAAGATATAGACAGTGCCTGCAGCATTTCGTGCGAAACCGGGTCAGGCCTTACTCTGAGCTTTGGATCAAGAACATCCACCGGATCTCCCTTCCTTGCTACGTGGTCCTGAACCCATTGCACCAAGTGAGCTCCCCGGGGAAGGAAGGGTCCAGTGGGTGCCTTCCAGTTAATACCTCAAGAAGAACCACTCCGAAACTGTATACATCGCTCTTCTCAGTAATTGGTTGCAGAGATGCATGCTCTGTATCACCAAAAGAATATAAATGAGTCATAGTTCAGTGGAAGTCCTACATAAATGCGTCATTAAAACTGAGATACAATCATCGAGATATCTACCTGGAGCCATGTATCCGTAAGAACCAGCAAGGCGACAAGGTCTATGACCCTGTTTGGAGATATCGTCACCATCACCATTCAAAACTCGAGCCAATCCGAAATCAGCAAGGTAAGGTTCGTATCGAGGACCCAACAGAATGTTCATGGCTTTCACATCTCCATGAAGGATTGCCGGCACACAACCGTGGTGCAAATACTCAAGCGCGTGTGCTATTCCTAACACTATATCATACCTAGTCTCCCACTCCGCTCCTCCCTTCCCTGCACCATGGAGGAGGGAACTCAAGCTTCCATTCGGAAGGTAGTCATAAAACAGCAGTTTTATGTTCTGGCTTGATCCCCAACCCAGAAGCCGAATGATGTTCTTGTGTCGGATAGAACCTAGTGTCTGAATCTCTGAACTGAATGCTCCTGACTCTTCTTGTGCCCACATTTTCTTCACTGCAAGTGTTTCTCCATTAGGAGTCGTCACTCTGTATACTACTCCAGAGCTCCCAGTGCCAATGACAGTGGATGTTGTTAGACTCTCGAGAATGTTGTCAATGGAGAAATCGAGTTTTTGGTAGAGAGTCATCTCCCAAGTTTCATCTCCCGAGGATCTGTTAGTGTGAGCATGGACAAGCACGTAGATTCCTAGCAGAAGCAGCACGGCAATAGTACTTGCGAGGATTAGCGTCACTAACTTTGCAGCAGATCTTGCACCGTCCGCAGATTCAATGTGGCCACCTGTGTTTGCAGGCTCAGCAGTGATGTGGAGACCCTTATTGCCAGCAATATCACCAAAGGGAAGATTTCTGAAAAATGGGGCGTCTGGTAATTCACCGGAGAAATTGTTTAAAGAGATGTTGAGTGAAACCAGATTTTGGAGGCTCGCCAGGGCATTCAGATCGCCCTGTAGCTTGTTATGTGAGAGGTCAAGGACCCCTAGCTTAGTAAGACTCGAAAACTGGGACGGAATCTTGCCGGAGAACTGATTGCAGCTAAGATTCAGAGAAATTTCCAGTGACGGAATCAAGCCCAGCTCCTTTGGAATGTCATCTGAGAATCCGTTGCTTCCAAGATCAAGCATTTGAAGCTTACTGCAAGACAGAATCTCTGCTGGAATTCTGCCGGAGAGTTGGTTCTTTTGGAGATTAAGTTTCGTTAATTCGGTCAGCAATCCGATCTCTTGAGTCAGCAAACCACTTAGCTGATTGTCGGAGACGTCCACAAACCTTAGGCTCCTTGGTAGCGTATCTGGCACGGGACCTGTGAGCCCATTTGAATGGAGATCGATGAACTCAAGATTTCCGCATCCTGAAATCGACGGAGGGATGTCTCCTGTAAGTTGGTTGTTACTCAGATCAAGGAAATTCAAGATCTTCAGTTTTCCAATTTCCGCTGGTATGGGGCCTGCGAACCTGTTGCCCTTCAGCCGCAGGCGATACAGAGCCGTGCAATTTCCAATATCAGGCGGTATGAAATCAGAAAGTTGGTTGGAGATCAGCAGCAGCTTGGTGAGATTCCTTAGTTCGAATATCTGTTTCGGTATTGGACCAGATAGATTGTTGTAAGAAAGATCGAGAGCCTGAAGACCTTGGCACTTGGAGAGGCTATCCGGAATGATACCAGTGAGCTTGTTCTGCCACGCAAAGAGAATAGTCAAGCTCCTCAAACTGCTGATAAGCGAGGGAATGCTGCCTGAGAGATCATTGTTATCGACCTCCAGATGAGTAAGTGCGGTACAGTTCATCATTTCTGATGGTATGGTACCGGATAACTGGTTGACGCTCAGCTGCAATTCTTGAAGTTTTAGAAGGTTTCCGAAACTACTGGGGATGCTTCCGGTTAAAAGATTCTCAGACAAATCCATAACCGTGATCTCCATGCAGCTTCCAAGCTCGTAAGGTATTGCATCAGCTAAGGTATTCTGCCACAGAAGCAGGCTCTGGAGCTTTCTCAGCTGCCCAATTTGCCGCGGGATTGGACCAGAGAGCAAGTTTTGATACAGGTAGAGGTTCTGCAACTGGCTGCAGTTCCCTATCTCTTCTGGAATGGGGCCCGACAGTATAGCCGTGTATATGGCTAAAGTTTGAAGCCTTCGCAAGGACCCTATTGATTTAGGAAGACTTCCGGAAAGGCTGGTTTCAGCGAATCCTAGCATGACCAAGTTGGTGCAATTCCCAATCTCTAAAGGCAGCTCGCCTCGGAGATTCTTATTCCCCCCTGCCCGAAAGACTTCTAACTTGCTCAGCGCTCCAATGCTTCTTGGTATTTCGCTACTAAGTTGATTGTCGTAGAGCGTTAGATAGGTGAGACTTGAAAGGTTGCCGATCGCATTGGGTATTTTGCCTTCAAGCAAGTTTGCGTTGAGAGATAGAGTATGTAGCTTGCTCAGCGTGCATATTTCTTCTGGTATTTCGCCCGAGAGGAAATTATCGCTGAGGTCAATGAGGCTGAGCTCCTGATATTCCCCAAACTCTTTTGGTATTGCGCCTGTCAGGTTCGCCGACGAGAGGATGAGGCTCTTCAAGGACTTGAGAGATTGGAAATTGACAGGCAATACGCCTTGCAGATCCACTGATCTCAAGCTCACTTCGATTACCTCGCCATTCATGTTGCAACGTATTCCGAACCATTTGCACGGTGTTGGGTCTAGGGGATTCCATGATCTTAATGCATCTGCAGAGTTGTTCAGGCTTTTCTTCCATGTTAAAAGAGCCTGACCCTGAATATCGATACATTCGCAATATGAGAAAAGGTGGCAGTTTATTGACAGAAGTAAGGCGAAAGTGAAGGAGAAAATGTTGGGAAAGAGCAGGGGATTCCTTAGAGTTGCAGGCATTGCTGCAGAAGAAGAACAGACGATCTGCTTTGGGATTGTTGAGGGCGAAACCCCATGTTTTGTTTATAGAAGAAAGCCAGAGGATCTGGATCGGGGGCGCCTTCATTTTCGGAATATAATACTAGAAAATTGTTTATTATGGAGATGGTGATGAAGATGCGTTGTTTGCCCTTCTTTAAATCCGTCTTTCTTTTAGTTTTTCTATGAATGTGAAGGTATGTGGAGAAGGTTAATGGAATTACTGTCCGCTTTAATTTCTCACCGCTCTGCCAATTTTTATATGTCAACTAGCTTTCCCCGAAAGGGTAACTTCAAAACTGCTCACTCCTTACGCCCTGATTCATTGTATAATCATCTGTGATTTTTATATACATTGAGTAGCTTGCAGGCAAGCAACTTCGATACTGCTTGCTCATTACATCTTGTTTCCTCGTATGATTGTCTCATCTCGCCGCACTAAGTTTTCCTATCACGTTAAAGTCACTCTGCTGAGTCGGTTTACATCCGATGAGCTTGATCAATAAGGCATGTTTGAATAGAACAGTTCGATTATAGGACACTCTCCTAGTGCTTCAGCTAAATAACAAGCTTTCAAAATGACCCACCAAAAGCTGTATCATTTCTGCTTAAAAGACGCAGTCCAAAGCGATCCATAACCTGGTACGACTTGAGATGGCTCCCACCAAAGCGTGTTGTTACCGGCAGCTGATGAAATTGAATTGGAGCAGTAAAAATCAGACAGAAGAAGGGGAGGGAACCCGATCAGGTCTCGGAATGGCAAACCTGGTCTCACTAGAGGGAGTCCTTTTGAATGTTCACATTGTTTTATTAGTTGGGGGGGGGAAGGGGACTTTACAGATCTGAAGAGTGACTGTTTTGAGTGAAGGACTGAAGTTCCCAATTAGCAATTGTTTAAGAGCAATAATGCAGATCAGCTTCAGTTTGTTTATGTGTGTGTGTGTGTTGTGTGTGCATGTGGAATGAAATGGAGTGGTGAAGTGCATATGCGGGGAAGGAAAATGATGTCTCAGAGCCTTTCAACATAGCTAAACAAACAGGATCCAGATCTGATTATGCTGTCTAGTAGCTTTTGGCCACAAAAGACTACAAGAAAGCCAAAGAGAATATTAGATTAAACCTCCAGCCTTAGAGTGGAAGAGACAGTGTCCCACCGACTCCGAATTGTTTATTCATCCCAACTTGTGTTTTGGTTCGGCACAGCGATCCGGTGGTGTCGCCTTTCACGCATCAGATCAACTACACCTCTTCAGCCCGGTTGACGGGCAAGCAATTCAGTTAGGATTTGCAATGAATCAGTGGCGACTCTGAATAAAAACCGAGACTGAGACCAAGACCTTTCACTCTTCTAGACGGGCAAGATATAACTAGTCGATGAACGCTCGGCGAGCACCTTCGGGGGTAAATGTCCATCCAATAAACGCCAACTTAGAAAATATGTTTTAGGTACTGCATACAGGTGATGACCAGAACGTGGGAAGTCCCTTCGAGAGTACTTTCTGGGCAAAATTCATGTGCGTGGAGAGTCAACAGACAACCAACATGACCCCATTTGATAAAATCCCTTTGGTAATTCGGCCGTGCTCATTAGATGTCAACCCGCAACCCCAACGTGGCCTTTCGATTGTCTTCTCTTCATCACATGTTGATGGATTCTTCTTCAATTTATTCTCAATCCTAAGCTTAAGAAAGCGGGGTCGGTGTCATGGTGGATCACCTAAAACCCCATGGGGACGATCAATTTTCGACCTAATCGAATTAGACAGATTTGGCCTCGGCGCACAAGAATCAATGATAACGTGGCCGGCCAAATTGCAAAATGGGAAAAAATTGTCTCGTGGTATGGCCACTTTTCCTACCCTTGGCTTTTGCCTTTTGCTTTCCACTTCCCAAATTTTCCTTTGTTAATAGCTAAATTGGAGTTTTGTGTGCCCTTTCAATCAAAACCCTTTTATGGGGTCCTTCTAATTCAGTCTTTTTCTCTTGATTAGGCTCACGCTTTGATCATCTTCTTGACGCTTTCTTAAACAACGTCAATTCAATGTCCCATCGTCTCAATGTAAGCTGTCCCTGTCATTCCCTAATTCCAGCATTTTGGTCTCCCCGGTTATCCTTTTCTATCAATCCCTTTGGTGGTCAAATTGAACGTGTAAGACCGGCCAGAAAAGGGAAAAAGAAAGAAAGAAAGAAAGGGAAGTCCAACGTCAAAAGGACCCTTGAGGAATAAAGATCAGTTTCTTTGCTTGCCTCAGCAGAAGATGCCCGTTTCGAAAGTGACTAGCAAATTGTTCGCTTGTATATACATAATTTCACTTTAAACTTTAACTAGATATAATTCAAGTATCGAATCTTATCCCTATCGATTTCAACCACTGTGAGGTTTGAGAATTCTATTCGATTACCCTCAAACTCACTGTGATATCATCATGCATATTTCTAACACATTAGAAGTACATTATGAGCTAGAAAGTAACGATTAATCGATCAAGTAAAGTTTGAGTGCATGACATATCTAACCAAACTGAATCGTAGCACCACTAATGAAATTCGATATGAACTTTGGGCAATAGTAAAAAGTAGATTTTGCTATTCCGTCGTAATTACAAATTTTGCATAAACTTTAGAAAATTATGAAAAATAAATAAATACGAAACTTCGTGTTGGTATTTGTGCATCGTGAAGGTTCGAGTGTTTCATAGTTTAAAAAAGGTCGCAATGCCTGGACCGTAGATTCAAATTAAGAAGTAAAAAAAGTGAAAAATGAAATTCAATCTAAGCAGAACGGATCATGATCTTTAGGCTCAATCGAATTCAATCAGGAAGTCCCCGGTCCGGCCCAACAGAAGGTCGCCGGGTAAAAATAAAGGAAATTGGCCGAAGAGCGGCGAATAGCAAAATTAGGCCCAATAGAAGGCCCAAATATGGAGTCGGCCCATGTTTATGGCGCGAACCGGGTTCGACCCGTCACCGACTCGAGACGCACGGATCTGGTGATCCAACGAGGGTTCTCGCTCCGTCCTCTTTCCATCTTCATCCTCCTCCTCCTCCTTCTTTAACCCTCGCCGGAGCTTCCCTCCTCTTCATCGTCCCGCCAAATCAAGCGGCTCACGCCAGAGACCGATCGAAGCGTCGTGGACGAAGCGAGAATTTCATCGGACTCGACCGATTTGTGGAGGTAAATTAGCGGAAGAGAGAGAGAGAGAGAGAGCGCGAAGAAGGATGGGGAAGAGGAGAGAGCGTCGGATGGCCGCTCAGAGCAACGCGGGTCGCCGAGTGAAGCTCGATCTCTTCGCGGAACCCTCTGGTACGGGCGACTTGTCTCGGCTCCATCTTCGCTTGCGGTGTGATTAATTGCTTGGCTGTCTGTCTGCGTGGGGCGACGTGTATGGCGTCTGTCGAGGTTGTTTGTGGATGTCGTGTATTGGGAGAGTTAATTTTGCCGCGCTCTAGAGAGGGTTTCGTTAGGGGCTTTGGCTTGTCGTGCTGATTGTTTCTGGATTTGGAGTTGTATGGTTGGCTCGTGCGAGAAGTTCAGCTTGGTCCGGAGAGGCTCAGTGTCTACCTTTTCGGTCTTTTAGAGCTCGGCTTTCTGATCGATCTCTCTCTCTCTCTCTCTGGGGGTTACGGGAGTCACTTCTGCCGCTTACTGGTTGGGACAAATTTCATAACAAGTTACTAGGACCAATGAAAGTAAAAAGAAAAAATATATGCTTTGCTTGCGGAGCTAGGGCTTTTGTTAAAAATAGAATTTTGTTTGCTTCCTTTGCTGCCAACTGTGCACAGACGTCTTTGATTAGGACATAAATGTTGAAGGGGGAAAATTATTTAGGTATACGAGTATTTCACAAAATGGTCGGATGAGTTCACATAGCAGGGGCTTAACAAATGAAGGGATTCTGTTAGATGCATTTTCATGGGATGCTGTTCAATGGTTCTTTTCTTCTTCTTTTTTCTATTTTGTCTATTTTCCACCTAAGATGTTTGAATACCTGTTGCTGATATTTATTCTGGGAATGAATTTGGGTACAAGGCATAGCTTTGCCAATGGATATCAGTAATAAATTGGATATGATGCGTTTTCATGGCTATTGATATTTGCCAACTCATTTGGCGTAGCCTTGCCAATGGACTTTCAACCCACAAAGATCTTTGACAGAAAGTGTTGTGTTAGGTTAAAAGGCTTTGAGAACCCATTCTGGACTGCAATGCATTTGCAAAGAGGTTTCTCTCAAGGCACCTTCAGTCCAGCATTAGGAATAATTTGGTTTCCTTGCTTGAATAAATAGTGATATGGTGATATTCATTTTCAGTCTGCAAAGAGATTCCAAGTTGAATCTTCCTTAAGATTATGCTTTTATGGAAGTAAAACTTTACATGGACAACATTATAAAATTTTCAACCATGAAATCAGAAGTAGGAATTGTTCTTGAACTCCTGAATTGTAGATCTCATGCATTCTGTTACCTTTACTATGACTATTCGCTGCTTATAAATTCCATCTACTAAAATAATAACTAGGGCTTTTTTTTTAGTATTTTTTTTTTTTCAAAAAAAGCAGTTAGTTTGACAGGAAACCGAAATATATAAACATTTATAAGTGGGAGTTTTCTTATATTCAGGAGATTTGGGTGGCTCATCTGGACAAGATGAAGTTGAAGGGGATGTAAATTCAACACATCATGATGGGTTACCCAATTCAGCATCTTCTTCAGGTGGGTTCCGCAGTTTTCTTCAAAGGAATATGTAGGGGAAACATGACTGATCAACATTATTTGGTGGAAATGTGGACAATACTTTACAAGACTAGAATTTTATGGCCCTAAGTATTTGCTCTCAGACTTTGAGGTGGCCGTGGTCTTGGAAAATTCACTGTCAGATCAGATCAGGGCCCTGTGACTGTGAAATTTTGCATGACTCAATTTCTCGTGCTCTTTTTCTCAGCGCAATTGGAGACAGTCGGAAAGCTACAGCGGTTCGTATATCTCTGGCTTCACTTGCATCATGACCAATTGACAAGTTTCTTGAATCTGTAACAGGTGGATATGACAAGAGAATTTAATTCAATCGGCCAGACCTAATGGCTGCATCTCTTGGCGCCTTTTCTCCATCATATTTTCATGTTGATTTATTCCTTGTTTTGGGGCATGGAAATTTCCTATAGCTTTCTGTGCTGATTCAATCTAGCACATGAAGTCATGCTTTAAGAGTTATTGATATATAAATTTGTTGTCAGCAGGTCAACAGCAAGAGAATCCTCTGCTGTTACTTGGCCAATATAGCGATGATGAGAATGAGGAGGAACCGAGGAGAAGTTCTAATGTCCCTGGGGAGAGTTCTGTGGCTCACAATGACCAGGCAAGTTAGGACTCCGTCATAGTTGTCGTTCAGCTGTTTGTTTTAGCTGCCAGAAGGTGAAAATAACTCTTAGCTTTTGCATTTTCGACTGCCTGTGTGAGTTGCATTAGTAAACGATATCAGTTTATAAAATACACTTTTACTCTATATTTAGTGTTTGCCTGTTTAATTGGTTTTCTCTTTTTTGTTTCTGTATCATTAGTTTAAAAAAAAGATCACCTTTTGAGAGAAAAGATCTGATTTCCGTAGTAATATACAATTCCTTGAAAAATCCAGTTATGGTTTCAATAAAGATACCATATACAATATCTTCTGTTAAAAAAGAGGCAGGCTTAAACAGATGATTTTATAATGTGATAGCTTTGTTTATGCAGGTTGAAACATCAACTGGTAAACAAAGTGAAGACCCGGGAGCTAACTTGACTGAAGAATTAGATTCTGCGAAAGTGAGGGAGGAGGTGGGAAGAGATTCTCCATCTGTACATGAATTGCTGAAGTCAGAGGAAAGTGATGTTAAGGAAAGTGAAACGATTGCCTCACATGATTTGCCAAAAGAAACAGAAGCAGGCGAACATATCAATGTTGCAGGAACTTTTGATGCTCAAGTTGTTGGGGATGTAAGTTCAGGTTGGAAGATAGTAATGCATGAGGAGACCAATCAGTGTTATTATTGGAATGTTGACACTGGGGAAACTTCATGGGAAGTGCCTGAAGTTTTGTCTCAAATGACGAACTCTGCTGGAGACACATACATTGCTTCCGCAGAGACGGCCCATAATCCTGGTCATGATAGTCATGATGTAGATCCTAGTTCAGCTATGACTGTCGGAAAAGATGCAGATCATGCTTTCTTCGGAGACAAGGGTGCTGCTTCTGAAGATGCTCATTTAGCTTCTCAAAGTCAGAAGTTGGCTGAATATAGTTCTAGAAAGGATGAGATGACTGAAGAGCAGAATGTTGAGAATTTGGATTATACATATTACGGGGATGACATCAACAAAGGTAAATCTAGATTTATCTCAGCAGTGTGTGATGCTCGTTTGTGCAATCATAGTTTGTTGGAGCTATTCTGATACTTGTGCACATGACTAATCAGGTAGCAAAGAATATCCTTTGGAGACTGATAATTGGTCGTTCCTCATCAAGCAAAGTGAGTGTTTGTTGGAAAAGTTGAAGTCACTTGAAAGGTAATGAATGGCCACATCTCTAAATTTCATTCAATCTCTCTCCAAACTTTTGAATTTTGTGGATTTCCTTGTTTTTCTAATTAATTATTGAGAAATTCTTTCTTTGCTATTGTCAGCTCCAAGGAACTTCATTCTGTTCATGAGAGGATATTAAAGTACGTTATAGAAGTTGAAACTAGACTTTCAGATATGAAGTCGCTTTCATCATATGGTGTAGCTTTGCATCCCTTTTGGGTGCACTCTGAAAGGCAGCTTGAACGTCTGGAACTTGCCACTGATGAAGTTTACCGAATGTTAAATGACGAAGTTAAGGAAACAAGTGACAGCAAATTGGAGAAAACCATGAAGCTTGAATTTAGAGAAGATCGGAACAAGAATGAAGGAGGTTTTTCGACATCCCAAACTGCTGCTTTTCCGAATGATGCATCCACTGCAGCGGAGCCCAGGGCAGTTAATCATGAGAATGTCGCAAATGATGAGCATTTTGCATCTCAGTCGGGAATCAGACAATCGGGAGGTGGTTTGGAAGATGGTGAGTTAGTCGATAGCGGTTTTATTTCTGATGGAGCAATTCTTACTGCTTCAGTGAACGCTGAGGAAGACGTCGATATGGATGTTGATATGGAAGTAGAAGATATGGGTCCTGTGAGCACCAGTATAAGTGGAATGAATAGTGTAGAAAGTACTGTAGTTCCAGAAAAGTCATCTGTACTAGATCCACCTCCTGAGCCCTCATCTGTTACCTCAGAGGATCAGTATTTTATTCCACCTCCCCCAGATGAGGAATTCATCCCCCCACCACCTCCAGATGCTGAACAGATTCCTCCGCCTCCTCCAGACGAGCCTCCCGAACCGTCTTATGCTCCACTGGCACCCTATACTGAAGTTGAGCAGCCTAGTTCCTACACTGAGCAATACCCTTTAACTTATCCTAACGCTAGTTATGAGTATTATGGACAAAATGGAGTCGTGAACAATAACTTCTATGGACATGCTGAAGGATGTCAAGTTGTTTTACCACACGGATCAGTTTCCTATGTAGCTCTTCCAAGCACTACTGCTTCTATCATTGTTACCCCTGTTGAGTCGGTAGCATATTACAGTGCCCAAGATGGAGCAGTACCAGCTGTACCTGGTGTTGGTATAGTGAATACCTCCCAATTTCAAAGCCACTCAAATTCTCTCAGTTATAGTTATAGCACCACCGCAGATGAGCTTGGATCTGCTCACGCCCTTGCAGAGACTAGTTCCAGCTCAATACCACTGTCAGGTGCTGCGTCTTCAGTTGTTGGCAGTCGAAGTGAAAAGGAAACTTCTGATGTCCCCTCTACTTCATCTGCCATAGAAGCTTCTGCAACCACGTCAGAGAAAAATAATATTTCCACTCCATCGATAAACACTGCTGCTGCATCTGCAGCTCCTGTTGCCTCATCAGCCATTCCAAAGGTTCAGTCAAAAGGTATTTCCATTGGATCCTAACTTAGGCCAGGTTTGAATAGTCGATGCCTTGTTTTGATTTATGTAATTTCTCAGAAAAATGAAGATTGAATTGCATGAGATACTGAGTGTGAGTTGTTTTACTATTTTTACTGCCCAGACTCTATGGCCAGCCCTCATTTAGTTGGCTGGGCATGTCAAGTTTCACACTTGACTTTTTATTAAGTATCTTGTGAATTCTCTTTACATTCGAAGGTTATATAACTCTTCACTTGTTGTTTTATTTTCTATGGAAAAATGTTCAATTTTCTTATTCTAACTCCCCAAAACTCCTTGAGTGGTAGAGGCTAAGGCTATTTTCTTATAACACGATCATTTGATATATTCATGACTCGAGATTTTTCTTTCCTGTTGATCAGTTTTGCGTAGTAAAAAAAGGACTGTTGCTGTTGCTCCATCTTTGAGGTCTAACAAGAAAGTCTCCAGTATGGTGGATAAGGTACTATATTATCATATATGGTAGTTCTTTTAGGAATCATTTTTGGTAGTTCTTTTGTTGGTTTGCTTGCTTCTCGGGACACTTATTTGTCAACTCTGTTTGTAAATTTTCTCAGTGGAAGGCTGCCAAAGAAGAACTACAGGAAGATGATGAAGATGAAGCTAAAACTGCTCTTGCACTTTTAGAGAAGAAGCGTCAAAGGGAAATAGAGGTATACGGATGATTCTGTGTAAAGAAGTGATGGTGCTTTTGTTCTTTCTTATGGCTTTATCATCTTTTAAATTGCAGGAATGGCGGGCGCAGCAAATTGCCAGTGGAGAGGCCAAAGAGAATGCTAATTTTCAGCCACTGGGGGGTGATTGGTATTCTTTCATAATTTCTTAACCCTCTCTCCACTTCCTCCTTTCTTTACCTCCCCCATTTGGAGATGACCTCCAGGTTCTGAAAAGGATGATTCTGGTGTTCTCTCATTGTTGGATTCTGTTTGAATTGTGTTGCTCGGTCACAGGCGTGAGAGAGTTAAGCGCAAGAGAGCTCAGGCTGCCAGAGAAGCTGTACAGAATCAAGAGCAATTGAACAATGGAAAGCAGCAACCAGATATTGTAGGACTTTCTCGAAATCTGCCATCTGGATGGCAGGTAAGTTTGTTGGGTCTGTCTTTCTGCAGTAGGTTCTAATTGCTTGGCTGAGAAGTAATGGTGAGGAGTTGGACCTGTTGGTGGGGATTAATTAGCAGCTCTGATTTATCCATAAGTCCAATGAGGGGCTTTGACCTTTATTTTGGGGGCAGCAAACATTTTGTGTCTGGAATTTTGGTGTTAAAGTTACTAGTTTGGTATTTCATTAGTCATTAGGGCTTGAGTAACGGAATGAATTATTCTTCTCCACTTTCTTTGGGGAATCCATACTTTCGTCTTGGGAATCTCCTACTACTTTTGGTTGAGAAAAGTGAAATTGTTTTGCTAATTTTTATTCTTTATTTGCTTCTCTCCCCTTCCTTCTGTGATTATCAATTGAATTTGCTTATTTATTGTCTTGACAGGCATACTGGGATGAAACCTCGAAGCAGGTCTACTATGGAAACTTGGTCACCTCCGAGACAACCTGGACCAGGCCGACAAAATGACACCGATGGTCCACATCAAGCCAACAAAATTGCTTGCCAAGGAAAAATACGACGCCAAAAAGTTGAAAAATCGGAGGGTCATCCTCCGGTTTGAGCTTTTTTTGCAGTGTTCACTTTTCTTATTATCATCCCCTGCCTATAATTATGATTGTAAATATATTTTAGAGGTGGAGTAGAAAATAGTTGTAGTAGCTTTGCCTTTAGCCAGGTTAACTGAATGCTTACCTCGATCTATGCGTACCATATGATATTACCTGGCTGAGAACTTCTCTGTGTTCCCTTAAGATGTCTCGGTCATTTGCAAAATCTTAGGAACATCACTAGGACCTCAGAGCGTAGTAAATCCATCGAGAGAATTATTAACAATCCTACTCTCCAAGATGTTGTCGATTACCAGGTCAAATGCTGCGATAATCCTCCTTACAATAGCAATTTACGCATGCTGGAACTGCCATTCCACACATTCCCCAGGTGTTGATCCTGTGGAAGATGATCTCCCGAATACATAGCGAAATAATAGCGCATATGCCTATTCGAAAGGAGGAGGAATCGGTACCCTCAATTCACTTGAAAGAAAAGGGTAACCCGTTGAGACAGAAATATCAAGATTATAGTAAGAATGGATATTTACATTATTATAGAGATGAAAGTAATTGTCAGGAGACCGATAATAATGGCTCCGTAAATGGAATTGACAATAAGCTTAATTTATGCGGTAGCAAGTTGAAGAGAATTCGCCTTGGCAATTTTGCCGAGTACACAGCAAGAGCTGAAACTCAGAAAAATTGCGGGGTTCATCGATGTGACTTGCACCGTCCTGCTGGTCTGTGGGGTCTACTGAGCCTGGAGGGAGTCGCTGATGCCGTCTGACTTTGCGGCCAAGTAATTTAGGTTCGAACCGATGGAGTGGCCTCGTGGGATGCCAGTGTTGCGGTGGAACCGGCATCGGAACGAGCCGGCATGGGTCGTGGGGGAGCAGAGGCAGTTCATCCGACTGCTCGGGCTGGGGCTGCCCAACGGCTTGCGCGAGCGATCGCCTTGCCCCCGCGGTGACAACATCAGCGGCGAATGCTTCCGCATCTCCTCTACCGTGATCCTCGGCACCGAAATCTTGCGCTCCGGATGCTTTTCCTCGACCTTGGGTGGTTTGAGGAACTCTCCCCCAGCCATAGGTTTTGCTATCTATAATCAAGCACAAGCACACGATCTATCTAAACTACCGTTTCATTTCCTAATTCATGGAAACCAACGTTCTTGAAAAGATGACTCGGGACAGGGGACAGGACCTGATCTGTTCTAACATAAACATTTGGATATAATAATAATGGTTTAACTAATTGCGAATTCCTGTAGAACGGAGAAAGCAACAGCGACCATTTTCTAAAAAATTTTTGCCATATTAAAGTAAAAGGAAAGTAAACCAGCTTACCTGCAAAATCTGATCTCAGATCAGCAGAAATTGTTTCTTGCAAGCTGCCAATCGAAGGCAACCCTCCTGTGGTGCAGCAGCAGCAAAAATGTCAATAATTTGATGGAAATGAATTGCTGCTTTCCCCACCCTTCTTTTCTTCTCTTGAAAAAAGATTGGAGAGAGAGAGAGAGTGAGAAAACGTGGACAAAACTGATGAACAATGGACCCCCTTCGCAATTCTCTCTCTCTCTCTCAAGGATCTTTTTAACTGCCTCTGTTGTTTTTTTATATTTCCCCTTCTGCCGTTGCGCATTTGTGGCACCAGCATAATCGGCAGATGCAACTAAAACCAGAATTTTACTGCATATTTCACGTTCCCTCTTTTTTTTTGGGGGGGCAAAACAGGAATAGCAAAGAAGGCCTGGTTTTTCGATACTAGACCTGTTCATAGGCTGAGAAGGCCCATCAAATGACCGCCATCCTCGAGCTGTGCTGGCCGTTTATCTTAAAGAGGGTTTGCAAAACGCGCATGCCACACGGTGTTACATTTTCCTAAAGAATGACCAACTAGGTTTATCATCCTCGTAAGTCTCTATATTACTTCAAACCAACAACAGAAACAGGATGAGTGACATGTAGGATTCGATTTATAGTTTCTTGGGTTTGAACCTCTAAAGGGCCACTGAAATCAGGAGCCTGGTCTTTCAAGGAAAGATGATGTTGAAATAGCACTCTTTGAAAAGGAGGAAGAAGATTCTTTGCTAGAGACTTTGACCTTAATGCAAGTATATCAGCATAGTTTCATTTTTTTTTTCCTTTCAGAAACTTGCTTTTTATTATACCAAAAACATGTACATCATGTTTATATTATCATTTGCAGGGTCTAATAGGACTTGCCAAGTCATGACCCCTTGTAGGCAAAGACCCCAAAGCATTACCCTCTACTATTCTAAGTAAAACAGAGAAAAGAATTCGAATTTGAGTATGCTTGTGGTCACCGGTGAGCTTGGAATATACAGGCAAACTAGCTCACTCAAGTAGCCACCTTCCTCCATAATTACAAATCACGCCCGAACCAAAGAAACGGAAATCAAGTACGTTGGAGAAGAATGTCCAGTTCTTGAGGATCACGTTCCTATCTCTCGAGTTCTTTTTTACACAGAGGACAGCAAGAAGTGATCCTCAGCCATTGATCGACGCACTTCTGGTGGAACATATGTGAACATGGCAGCTGCCGAACGTCTTCTCTCTCCTTGTACTTGGACAGACATATGCAGCATTCCTGCAGCAAGAGAGACATTGCAGACTCACGTAAGTCGATATTGATTCTTGAAGAACTTTCTTAAATCTAACTTCGTGCTTCAAATTTTAAAATTAGTGCAAAACCCCTGTGGTTGAGTTGAATTATCGCAAAACGTCCTTGTTTGGGACAGCTACAATTGCCCAATTATCAAAATATACTTATCGCTTCATTCTTTTCGTGTTCTGCGAATCTAAGCATTTCTTCAAATAATGAAGCAGTGAGTTACAACATTCATGGCTAAAAGAGTGGACTCGATCTGCATTCGGTGAAGCATACAGGATAGACAAAATACAATGTTAAGGGGCCAAACTGTGTCTTTCGAAGAATAGCATGTCCATTTAATTTAACCAAGAATCAAGAAGATACGCAAATTATAGAAACAGTAATTTTCTATTCCATCTATAGTTAGTCTACTCACTTTGTCTTCATTTGCCGGGATGGATTTGTGGTTTGAGTCATCACCGAGCTCTAAATTGTTGTCCACTTGCTTATATTTCCAGCTAGGTAGCCTAGAAATCTGATCATCAGATGCTCCTCTCTCGACCGAACCCACGTTCATGTTGTATCCGAGGAAGGTGCTCATGAGCGGCACAAAGCAGCATAGCAGGAGAAATAGCAGGAATGGGAAAGAGTAGCTGATAGCATTCCAAGCAAGCAGAGAGATACAGAGCATGTGAAGCTTTGGTGCGCGTTGGAACGATCCGAACCGAGAATCGAACACCCAAACATTACCCATGACAAACCATATTGCGAAGAACAGCTCTAACGAAGTCCGACATTTGTTCATCAGATGCACGCTCCTGCACCAACAAAATTGACATTACACAATGAGAATTTGTAAGGAAAACCTCAAACTAACCGCGTTAGATGTCTCTAACCCGCTTCATCATCTATGGAACAGTCTATAAATCAGAAGAATACATCTTCCTAGAAGTTAGATCTATCTGGACCAAACAAAATCTCAAACTCAATTGGATGGACACCTAGAAATAGACTTGATCTATAGCAGTCCAAGATTAAACCGGTGCGATGAATTGGATAACTCGACGAAGATCCATTGCCACAGCTAGAGATTATTTCCTTTATTTACTTTTTGATGCCTGATCCAAATTCCAGGGGTAAGATTAAACCAAGACCATTGGTGCACCTTAGGAGTCTCAGAATCAAAATGATTCATCAATCCTCCACTCTGAACAACATCAGGTTATGACAGTCTATAGCATCTAATCTATGCGAAAAGAAATGAAAAACGAAAAAGAAAGGAAAAGAGAAGAAGGTACCTGGAGTCTTCACTGCCTCTTTGTTGCTCCAAATCCGAGATGCCAAAGCCATCTCCCTGAGCCAAATAAAGATACCTGTAGCGACCATAGAGCAGCAACACGCTGAGCATGCACCCTACGTCGTAACCCATGATCCATATCCTCATAGGCCAGACCGGCTTCTCGCTCTTCGAGATGGCTAGGGTGAAAGAAGTTATGCTTATCTGAACCATCAAGGCCGTGAGCTCAAGCACCATCCAGATGCTTGAGTTGAACGGATTCGACCCGAGATCCGACCTCGACCCATTCTGGTAGTGGAAAACTCTTCTTAGGAACGTGAACCATCTCGCTCGAGATATTCTCACAGCCATCCTCACCAAAAATGAAGAAGGCGGAACGCGGGGAGCTCGGTTCCGGGACCCTATTGCCATCCGATCATTTGTGGCTGATGAACTCGAAGAGAACGTGACACCGGCACTGGAACTGCATAACGACTCCGGTGGGAAAAAGTATCGAGTATTCATCGGGCGCAGCGACTCGAGTGAATTTAGGAAACAAACATGCTTCAGAAAACCAAGAAATAGGCCAATACTTCGCCGCTCACCGACAACTGTAGGATTGCTTTTTCTTTTTCCATAAACAGAATTACTTACGACTACAGGCTACAAGAAGAAGAGGCATGTCTCCACCATGTTTATAGGACTGCAATCATGAAAGTTGCTCCCTGAACACTAGCAGACAAAATATTGCCGTTTCTTCCGATTCGAATCTGGGGCGTTACATAAACTTCTAAGAGAACTTTTAATAGCTAAAAGCATGAATACCATGAAATTCAAACAGCTGCAAGCTCCCCGTCCACCATAATTCGAACTAAGAACGCCGAAAACTATCCCTTTAGAGCACAACCCTTCAATGGCAGATGATATCTTTATGGGGGTGTGTGGCAAATATGAACATAAACCGTGTGAGATGAGAGGAGTATATAGACAGCAACCGCAACAGAATACAGGAGCAGAAGAGGGGCGATGTTGGGTGCGAAGACGATGACAGGAAGGTGAAGTTGGGTGAGTCTCAGATGGTGACCAAAAATCGAACCGTAGAATACCCAAAAGGAGAAAAAAAAAAAGAGATAGAGGGAGAGAGAAACTTTTCTTTGATTTAAAGCGAATCAGAGAAAGCTAACCGTTGGCCTAACTTCCCTCTCTGGTTTTTGGTTCCCCATCTTTGTTTATCAAGCAAGCAAGGGAGAGCTTAGACAACCTTAAACTCAAAACCGGGTCTCCCTCTCGTCTTCAACTGCAAAAAACTGTCTCTCCATTGAAATAAAAGCAAAGTTGATACTTAAGGTGGGGGCGACAAACAGTGCAACTTATGCCTTCTCTTTTCATACAATTCAAGAAAACACGCATGGTTTAATCTACCTATTCCTTCGCTAATTTCCGGGGGGGTTCAAGATTAAAAAGATATATTCGAAATGTGGCGGGCACAGTGACGGTTTGAGGGTTGTCCGCGTCTGTAAATGGTTAGAGGTTCGGCCACCTAATCCAAGCCCCTATTCTCTTACAAATTGTAATAAGGAACAAGAGGAGAAAGGAGGGTCCCTCTGCTTTGTATTATATGCGTGAATGTGTTGCTTTGCATGAAGGCCATAACGCTATCACACCATTATTGCTGCTGCGGAGGGTACGTTGGCCCTTGTCAATGGGAGGTGGCTTGTCTCAGTTCCAAGAACTGCTACCCAAGCACAAAAAGGAAATCTTTGAGATCTATCTTTTATTTACGTCACTTTTTACGGCAAATTAGGATCCGTTTAGTATTGTTTTTTTTTTTCTCTTCTTTTATTTCTTGATAACAGAAAAAGAATAAAAACCTTTTTAGTAACGTAAGCTGATTTTTCTAGCCCTTAAAATAGAAAAGTGACTGGTTTCTAAACAAAAATAATTCCTGAAAATATAAATATTACCAAATGTACATCTAGTGATGATTCGATCCCAACGGGGTGTCGCCGATATTGCCTGCTTTCAAAATGGGACAGGCGTGCACTTTGATTACAAATCTAGTTCATGAAGCAAAATTAAAATTGATTTTGTTAGCATAACAATTTTTGAGAAATGTAAAAATAACAACTTATTATGTGTCATAAATTTTGAAAGAGTAGTTCACATAATAATTTTTAAATATTTATTATTTAATTTTTTATAAATTAGAATAAATGATTATTTTCAAAGTACGTTAAAATCTATCAGATAATCATAGCTGTTGGCAGAGACCTTGGCATTTAGTGCCTGAGGTTTCGCAAATCACATGCATGTGCAAGTCCGAAACGGACATGGACGGGGTTCCGACAAGCTTTTTCTGGCGATTTGCCTGCGAAAACACATGAAGATGGTGATCTTCATAGGGAATTAATTTCACTAGTTTTCTAACAAGACATGATCCTAATTTTTATCCTTATTCACGGCAGCGAAGAAAATGATCGATTATATCTAGCCTACTCAAAGGAAAACTTGACGTATTTTAGGCTCGGTTTATTTCGTGGAAAATAAATAATTTGGAATAGAATTTTTTTTAAATGACCGCTTCAATAATAAGTTTATGCAAAATGCATTCGTGGCCAACAACAATCTATAACTAAACATTTTCATGGACAATAAAAATATCCATTATTCATTCATTTTTGTAAATGATAAAAATCATCATTTTTAAGAAAATATATTCTAAATCATTCATTTCTCAAAAAACAAATGAAACTTTAATAACAAAAAAGCACAAGAAAAGTAAATATGGTTGCAAAAAAAAAAGATTTCTACCTATGATCCAATCTAATAAAAATCCACATACTTAATTGAATAATCAAATAATAGAATAGCATGTCTTTTTCACTGACCCGGAAACCTTAATAACTAAGGTGCTCGAGGAAATGTCTAATTTCAAATCGATCCGGTCAAAATTCAAACAAATTGTTTTTTTTTATACTTTTAGAACTTTCTCTACGAATAATAGAATAATAAGATAAATCAATTCGAGAACTCAAGTCATTTACGACAAATCACCCTATTTTTGACAGGTGCCAATCTCAATCCCGTCAATCTTTATAACGTGTTTTCAACACCGCCCAGGATGCGAAAAAGGAAGATTGGTGAATAGGAGAGAGGACCCCAAGATTTGGTCCATTTAATCCAAATCAATGCCGACACAAAACTTCCAAGAGATTCCGTAAACATCTTATCAACTTAATCAAAGATTGATATTTGGCTTATATAAAAGTCAATTGTGTCAATACACTATAATTTGCATATAATATATCTTTTTTATGAAAATCAAATGACACCAATGACTATTGATACAAAGCTTGAAGAATTTGTCGTGTCTCGAATTCACTTCCAGTTATATAATTTTGGTAAATCGAAATGAATTCTACTAATAACCCATGAGACCAAAGTGGTGTGTTCATTAGAATTAATGGTGGGAGGGGAGCTTACGATATGAAATATTCCTAGTCGAATATTCAGTCTTAATAAAGTTGATTTTATTTTACAGAAAATAAATAATCTGAAAAATATTTTCCTTAAAATAATCATTTAAAAAAATTAGTCTATTTTCATTATCGAAATAATTTATATCTAAATATTTTTATGAATGATGAATATATTTCTTTTATTCATTCATTTTTGTAAGTAATGCAAGTTATCATATTTAGAAAATTATTTTTTAATTTATTTATTTTACGTGAAACAAAAACGTTTTAAAAAGCCAAAATGAGTCGAGTGGGGCTTCCGTCTTGACAAGTACCCGAAGAAAGAAGAAAAAAGATATTGTGACGGAGATGAAAAGATAAATTAAAATTTTTGGTTTCTTATTTGACCAAACTTTGACCTTCCCCTGATGTAAGTAAGTGCAACGTGTACAGAATGTGAGGGAGATTTCTCTCTCTCTCTCTCTGTCTCTCTCTCTATTTCTATTTTTTTTTCTTTTATTGGGGGTGATACATCCCTTTCTTTTTATTTTTCGTAATTTATAAAAATGTCAATATCATTAGACTTCAAAATGACGACGTGGCATATGATGACGTGGCATCGTGCGTTCAATCTTTTTATCCACACCCTTTGGATTCACTCAAGAATCCAAGAAGCACGCAAAGCCGGATCGTGAAGTTTCAACCCCATCCTTTTGCATTGCTTGCTGCTGTTGGTGTGTCCACCGCACGTCATTCATGGCCGCCCCCCCTCGCCAAATCGATGGATTCTCCTCACCCTCTTATCCTCTCTACTCACCAATAATTTCTTCTTCTTCTTCTTCTATAAAATAGGGAAAAAAATAAAATGAAATGAACCCTTTAGGTATCGTGTCTCATGGTAATATTTAACAATCGATTTTTCAAGAAGCATCAAAACTGCAAAATGATGAGTTTGTCGATCTTGGTGATCGAGAGGTTTGAGCCTTCCTTGATCTTAAATCAAGTGTAACGACAGGTGGTTGCCTATTGGATTTAGGGCCACCTTTGTGTTACCTCAATGAATCGCCGGCTTTCAAGAAATGATGAAGGAGCACAGCTTGTGCATACAAGCTTAGTAGTGGAAGGAAGTGCACTTGATTGTCAAGAAGAAGCCCTTCACATCTTTGTAGTGTTAAATTTGGGAATATTCAAACAACATCCCTCGCTTTTCAACCCATGACAAAGGACATACCTATTCTGTCGAAACCAAAAGTTACATACCTCGGCTTCAATAAAACTGTTTGCCTATTTAAAACTTCAACATTTCACTTTCCAAAAAAACAATATACCTTCTAGGGGTGTGCAACCGGACCGGGTTTACCTGGAATCCGGACCGGACCACCCAAAAAACAGGGTCGGGAACCGGTTCCCGGTTAAACTGGTCCGGGTACAGGTTCCAATTTTTGGGAACCGGTTGAAACCAGTCCAGGAACATGGTCCAAGCAAAGACCCACCCAGAACCATACCGGTTTTGGAATTGGTTTTTACCCTGTTAAAAAAAAAAATCGTCTCTCTATATAATGCTTTTGAGTTTCTTTGTCTTCGAAGAAATGTTAAAAAAAGAAAGATGTTCTCAGAATTAAGTTAAGAGAGAATTATTTTGAAAGAATTGTTAAAAAGAACTGTTCTCATGATTTTTTTTTTTTGTTAATGATCTCACTTTCAACTATTGCTATAGCTGCAGAACAAATGCTACTAACTATTGTAGCACTAATTCTCAATCCAACTCAAAAAAGATGTCATCTTAATAAGAGCTCCGATGCATACACATAAGTAAGCATATTAGGTCATATTAGAAGTATTTATGGGAATGAGACTAATATTATATCCATATTTGTTGCTAATGCTTATGCATTCTTAAGATTTTTGCTTTGTTTTATAATGTTATGAGAATTACGTCGTTGTTTTTTCGCTAATTAATTTTAAATTCGAAGCTGTATAGAATATTGAACGATTGCAAAACAAGTTCCAATGAAAACAGGGTTGACCCTGTTCCCGGATTGGAAAAACAGGGTTGGGTCCAAAACAGGGTCTAATAAAAACAGGATAGGGTACAGGGTCTAGAAAAGATGAACCGGTTATAATAGAATCGGGTACAGGGTCCAGGTCTGAATCCTACCCACCCTGGACCCGATCACCCCTAATACCTTCTCCTGTGAAAACCCTCACCCTGCCGCAACACCTTACCATGGCCTAAAACCCTAATCACCTTAGCCCAAGTTCGACCGCCACCACCGTCCTTTGTCACTGATGCTGAAGCCTCCTAGCTCATCATCGTCCATTGGAGACCTCGGTGTCGTTGCCTTCGGTCATGTGTGATTGTAGGGAGCCCTCTCTGTGACGTCCTGAAATTCGAGCCCTCTGAAGGAGAACTGAACGTTAATTTCGCCAGTGCATTGTTGGTTGATCTCACTCGGAACTGATCACTCCTGAGATACTGACCTTGAGGGGAAAGGCTAATGAGGACAGAACTCGTGCGACTAAAGAACTTGACTTGGGAAAACGACTCGGCAACCGTAAGACTTGCGTAAGGGACGATCCCCGTAGTCGCGAGCCGATTTTAGGGACGACTAGAAGTCGATTCGCGGACAGAAATAATGGGATGACGGATGATTCCGTCTACCGTTATCGAACCCGTGAATGGCCCTATGTCGATCCTTGATAATCGTGTACTTAGAAATAAGAATCGATCCTTCGCAATTTCATGTAGTCAAGGACGTCCATGTGTCGAGAAGTCTTGAACGTGAATTGGCACGAGTCGGTTACGCGTGAATCTCGAAGCCGCCCCGTCAACTGAGTAGTATCAAAATGACATTCGGGCGAAATTGACAAGGCATGAGAATCCAATATTGGACTTCGATTTTCGGGAACGTCCGGACGGACTTTTGACGATGCTTCATAGTCGGGCCGATGTGTCGGCCGAGCCGAGTTTTTGAGAAAGGGATTTCGGACTCGAGAAAACGAGTCTACGAGGACGTGGGCCGGGCAAGAACAGTATGGGCCTCACGCCCAATGTGGGACAGCCGCCATGGAAGGCCCGAGGCAAGCGAGTGAGCCCGTTGGGCCAAACCGACCATTTTTCCTTCCGAGCCCATTGTCTAAAACCGAGCCGATTTAAGCCCAATAAATTCCCGAGCCCGTTCCTATTCATTTTCAAGCCCATTTCCTAGGCCCGCCCCTCCATTTTCAGCCCAAGGACAGATTGGGAAATGTGCAAGGTGGAAATGACCAAAATACCCTTGGATATTTTGAAGAAAAGTCAAAAAGGAAGAGAGATAAGATAAGGTCATTGTTTGGCAAGTGGGGCAAGCCTTGATGGCTTGGATAAGGCTTATCCTTCAGCCTTCACTTCACTCTCTCTCTCCTCTTCATCTTCCCCAAACCGCACACCCCTCTCTCCCCTTCTTCCCTTGCCTTTCGCAATTTCGTTTCGACCTCTCACCGAAATTGGAGTTGTTCGTTGCCTTCCCGGTGGAATCTCGGGCCGTACCACCTATCAAAATGTTCAGCACAAAAATTCCGTACTGTTCACGATGGCCGATCGCCGAACGGAGCTGTCGTCCGACCCGTACGGCCGCCGAAGTTACCGGTCCTCCGTCGGGCCATCAGAAGCGTCGCCTCTCGCACAGCTCCGCCTTTCCTTCCGTTTCTCTCCATTTCCGGCCAAACCACCACCCATCCCAGCCACAAGTGGTTCCCCTCGACCCTGTGTGCCGCCGATCGCTAGCCCGCCGCTCGCCGGAGCTCCGAGCGGCCGTTCAACTCCGGTCGCCTCCCGTCCTCCTCCCGCAAAGGTCTTTGTTTTCGAAGTTGGGGGTGTGAGCAGAAGCTTTTGCTGTGATTTCCATCTCGGGACCGCCTTGGAGTGTCGTGGGAGAAGTCCCCGGGTGTCGGGTTCATCGCCGCAGCCGCGCCGGTGTCGCCGGCCCGCTTAACGGGTGAGTTTAGCCCCTAATCCCTATTTAGTGCCTAAACTTGCTTAGGGTTGGGTTAATTAGTGTTAATGCTGGTTTAGGAGGGTTAATTAAGTTGTATTAGCCCTAAGATAAGTGGTTAGATAGGTGATTAAGATTAGCTTAGCTTAATCTTGCTTAATTATGCTTGATTATGCTTATTTGTGGATTATGTGATAATTAAGCTTGTTTAGCTTAATTGATTGATTAATTTGTGTTTAATCAATGTTTTATTTAATTTCTGAATTTAATTTATTATTAATTGAATTTCGGAAATTGATTCATTCACGACATCGTTCACTGACATCGTTCATGATTTCGTTCACGACACGTTCATCCGGAAGTGAAATTGTGCATAATTTCATGTGTCTTGATCATATGAAGTGAAATTGATGTGTCGTGGCATGAACATTCGCATGAATCGTGTGAATTTCACAAAAAGGGAAAAATGGTTTGTCCGATGGACACCGAAAATGGACCGCTTTTATGAGAAAGGTGGGAGAAATGGTTTATCCGAGGGACACCGGATACGAACCGCTTTTGTGAGAAATGATTTGAGGTTTCATATGCAAGCATGTGTGCATTGGCTAATGCTCAAAGATAATAAGTGGGTTGTGATGGTGTGCTTGCGTGATCACTAAGTTGAAACCGTCGTCTCGGGAGAGTATCCCTTGACGTTTGTTGGGCATGCGGTCTCGGGAGAGTATCCCTTGACGTTCTATGGGCATGCGGTCTTGGGAGAGTATCCCTTGACGTTTGTTGGGCATGCGGTCTCGGGAGAGTATCCCTTGACGTCTTTTGGGCACGGAAGGGCACGGTTGCGCCTCTGCGGAGGAAGGGCGCCGTAGCGCCATAGCGCCTCGGCCTGCACGGAAGGGCACGGTTGCGCCTCTGCGAAGGAAGGGCACGGTTGCGCCTCTGCGAAGGAAGGGCGCCATAGCGCCGTAGCAATAGCACGGAAGGGCACGGTTGCGCCTCTGCGGAGGAAGGGCGCCGTTGCACCTCGGCCAAGTTGTAGCCCTGTGGGGCAATAATAATCGAAACACGTGTGAATGCGAGAGTGCATGAGAAAACATGGCATGATTGGTTCCGATTATGCATGAGGTGATCATATCATTTATGGCACGCACGCACGAATTGATAACGTGCAGGGGTGGCAATGGTGGTCGTGAGATCGCTTGTGACGCGACTCGCATGTGATTGATGAACCGCATCATCTAACGGCCATGTGCATTGCGTGTATTGTGCCGACTTATAACGTGCGTGGATATGGCATACCGGGTAAGGTTGCATGCGAACCGACTATTCGATTGTTGGTTGCATTGCTTGCATTGAATGAGATTTAACGTGCGGTGGTATGGCATACCGGGTAAGGTTGCATGCGAACCGACCTCGATTGTTGGTTGAACCGTCTCCGTGGTTTGATTGCCGATTGCTTTGGGTGTTTGTGGTCGGGTTGAGTGAGGGGTGGTTCTCGGAGAGATACCCCGGGTTGAGTTGGCGTACTAACCGGGGCTTAGGGGGAAGAACTCGCTGAGATTTTATCTCAACCCGTCGTGGTTAACATTTTTCAGGTCTTTAGAATGGTGCACCCGCCGTGGAGAATCCCGCCCCCGGTTTCTCCGGTGATCGACCCGACGGAGTCGAGTCCGATGGGTCCGAGTGACCGTGGTGTTGAACCCGAGGGTTCATTCGGTATAGCTGGATTAGCCTAGTTTCTTTTGGCCTGGCTTAGAGGATGGATCGGCCCCTTTTGTCGGGCTTGTAATTCAAAAGACGATCCTCCGTTGGTTAATCCAAGAAATTGTGTAAATGAGTAGTGATGGTTGTTCTTGTTATTCATCCCTCTATCCCCGATTGATTGATTGATTGATTGTTGAACCGGGGATGGTTCGTCTTCGCTTGCGCATAACAAAAGATTAAAATGAATGGTCGTCGACGAGTCCTGGGACATCGCTTTCAATTGACCATGGTAAGGGGTTGTCGCGTGCTCGGGGTTCGGGGCGTGACATCCCCGTCGGTTTTTGACCATGGTAAGGGGTTGTCGAGTGCTCGGGGTTCGGGGCGTGACACTCTCTCTCTCTCTCTTAATTAGCCTTGGCAAGGGTTGTGCCATGGCTGTGCTAGCCCCGAATCGAGGCTAGTGCTCTCCCTCAGGCCATGGCTAACCTATGATTAAAGTTGTAAGCCTTGTTGTGGCCATGGACAACCTCGACAAGGTCATGAGCTGTTGGTGGCCATGGATAGACCTTGCCCATGGAGGTTCGTGAGTTGCATAGTGAAAATAGAGTGAGATGAGAGAGATTACACTAGAGAAAATAGAGGGAGATGCAGAGCAATTAGAGAGGAAAGAGTGTTGACGACAGCAACGATCACGGCAAGGCGATTGGTGTTGGATAGCACTATGTGTGGTGGGGGGAAGATAGGGTCTATAAGTGATGGAGGCATGTATTTGTAGTGACGTCTTTAAATGAACTCATTGGAGATATTATTCGACCTATTCAATATTAAGTCTCACAGTTTTGATAGGAATTTTCCCAGGAAGCCACCCATCGTGATAATATTCTCATCTGAGTAAGCTAAATATTGGAAATCCAACACTAAATGTTGTTGTTATGTCAAAAGTGCCTTTTGAGTTAATTCCAATTTTATCTTAATAATTCAAGAATGTTTTTCCCATATTCAATGAGTAATTTGAATAATTTCTACCCCATTCATTGAAATTTGCTGAGAGCCGCTCTTTGTTTAGGCCTTCAGCCCTGGCAATCACTTTCTGTGCTCATTGGATAGGGACATTACAAATCAGAAAGTTTGCTAGTTTGCAAAGGGATAATTTCATCTTTTCAAAAGTAAGGATTTTGCATAGGGGTAACTGTTTGGCATTGCAACAAACAAAAGTTGGAAGCGGTCATTGATTGAAAAGTTAATCATTGTTTTTAGAGATAATGCCAAGAAAGACCCCAAACTTTGCCTCTTATAACACATTTACCTCAAATTTTGCCCCCGTGTGATACATTTATCCTAAACTTTTTTTTGTGACACAAACAATTCCAAACTTTGCTCCACGTGACACATTTACCCCAAACTTTTATTTTGAATAGCATTTTCGTCTTTTACTTTTTATTTTTTCTTTCTTTTTTCCTGTTTTTTTCCTTTTTCTTTCTTTCTTTCTTTCTTTTTTTTTTTTTTTTCCCGCCGGAGGAGTCGGAGGAGGAGCGCCGGCGTCGGCCCTTGCCTAACTCAAGCAAGAGCTGCCCTCCCCAGATCCGGCGGGGGCCGCCCGCCCCCAGTAGGCGAGGACGGCCCTCGACCGACGCCGGCAAGGGCGGCCCCCACCGGATCCGGGAGGGCAACCCTCGCCGAGTCGGGCAAGGGCTGCTCTCCCCAAATCCGGCAAGGGTGGCCCTCGCCGGTGTCGATCAAGGGCCGCTCTCGCCGGATCTAGGGAGGGCAGCCCTCGCCTAAGTCGGGCAAGGGCCGTTGCCGGCGCTCCTCCGGCGGAAATAAAAGAAAGAAAGAAAAAGGAAAAAAGGAAAGAAAAAAGTAAAAGTAAAAGACGAAAATGCCATTCAGAATAAAAGTTTGGGGACACATGTGAGGTAAAGTTTGGGATTTTTGGTGTCACAAAAAAAAAGTTTAAGGTAAATGTGTCACATTAGGCAAAGTTTGGGATTTTTTGTATCACAAAAAAAGTTTAGGGACAAAGTTTGGAGTTTTTCGTGGCATTCTCCCTTGTTTTTATTACTCTTACTTTATGCTTTTGTTTTGGTCTAACAACTTTCAAAGATAGAATCTATCTAAGGATAAAATTACACAAACTGATTCTTTTAATGGAATATTCACCTTTGTCAATCATTCAGTGCATCAAAAGATACGATTTTTTCTTTACCATAACAAAGGTAATTTTCTCAAAGGATATCCTCCTGTTGGGGGCCTCATGGCCCGGGTAATTATTCTGTCATTGAAAGGGAAAATACCATGGACCGATGAGAGTAGTCGAGCAATCTACTAGATGCACATCTCCACGACCATGAAACAAGATGGTTCAGCTATAAAAGCTACAGTAGGCCATACGCTAACTCGAAACCTACTAATAATTAACCTCTAATAAGTTCAGAGTTAGTTTAAAACTTTGGTTAGATGTGGCAAATCCATGTTCAAGTAAAAGTAACATAGAGGCCACACCAACTAGGGGTGAGTAGCTAACTAGTTCACATGGGAATTGATTCAGTTCTCTAGTAGAAAAAATGGAGACTGGGCTATACCTTAAACCAGTCGGTTCTATCTAGAAAAATAATTCAAGAAGTCCTAAATTTATTGCACTTTTACCAATTCAAACTTTTTTTATTTTGTCAATAGACTCCTAAACATTTTCACGTTTTGTTAATTGAGTCTATTCGACAAATTGGCCAAAAATCGCTAACATGAATACAATCACCCTATGTAGCATAGCAGGCATTGACATAAATGATTTTTAACAATGTTCTAATATTTTCTTTATTTTTTCCTTCCCTTCCTTCTTCTTCCTTCAACCGATAATCGAGCTTGGGCAATGGCCAGCAACCAATCAAAGGAAATAACAAGCGAGGGTTGCCCTTGCTGACCTCAGGCAAGGTTACCCTCATCAAGATCTGGCGAGGGCAAGGGGCAACCTCACTAACCCTAGGCGAGGGCCACCTCACCAACTTCAGGCAAGGTCAGCCCTTATTGGCCTTTAACAAGGTTGCCTCTCACCAAATCCCAATGAGGGCAACCCTTGCCGATGTTTACCTTTGGTCAATCATCAACTATCGCCTAGACCCAATGACTAGCTTGAGGAAGAAGAAGGGAGAAAAAAAAAATTGTTGGCGCCAGTCATGCCACATAGGACAGTCGGTATTTACGTCAACGATTTTCGATAAAAAATGATCGGATTGAGTTAATTTACAAAACATGAAAATGTTTAAAACTTTTAGATAATTTTCCCTTCTTACTGCAATGCCTCTCATTTTGAAAGACATGCATACCAAGTTCAGATCTTTGCGATAGAGTAAATGGAGGAGAACTAGAGAATTTAGCAACAAGGATTATGAATCCACAATCAATCGTCAACATTTTAATTTGTTAAAATATTATCCGGCATCGCTTAATAACGGGTCTACATGCTTTTTAATATTCATGCTGTCTCTTTTCACTAATAATTTAAGCTTTTGAATTGGACTTTTTAACGTGGTATCAGAGTCAATCTTATCCCTTTCACATATGTGAGTCCATCCCAATAAGTCAAATTCCCGGTACTGCTCTTAATTCAGCTTGCACATTAAGGGGGTTGCTAGAACATTGCCCACGTCACTTGACAAGAAGCCCTATATATAACTTTATATAATCTCCTTCTATTTAATAGTTTAAGTGCCGGGGTTTGAAACGTGGACTTGGATGTCCCTGCTCCACCCTACCCTCCCAGCCACCGGGCTGGATGCCTCACTGTCACTTTCTAACACAGTTGATGAACATTACCTCCACAAAATTATGCATGGTCCTCCTTTAGTTGGCGAATGCTTCGTCATTATGGCTGAAGACATTGGAACTGTCGTTGCCCGATCCATGTCTTTGAGAATGTCGGCCTATGTTGATGAATAATTCTCGCTTGACACCGAGATAATCCAATAAGGGAACACCAGATATACAGGAAAGGCGGCGAATGCAGCTGCTCCAGGGAAATATTTGATTGTTCTGATTTCGATGTCCACCTGTTGCAGCGAACCAAACTGTCTCTAGGGAATCAATGGCAAGAAAAAAAAAAAAAGCATCTTTCTTTTGTAGGGTAGAGTTTGGCTATTCCTTTCATTGGAGCTTTGACACCTCACTGTTTAATTAGCAAGTCTGAGCAAATTCAGTGGGAACAAGTTCCTATGTGTTATGAATGGCCAATGTTTATGCTGCACTAGTCGATTCTCTCTGATATATTATCATGAAAAAAAAAAATTCACCTAAATCAATGGTCAATAGGCTCAATTTCCAATTTCAAAATTTGGGCAACCAACCCCAACAAAGTTGATACTAGGGTTTTAGTTCGAAATGTACTTACCTTGAAACGAATCATTTTTGACACCCATCACCCTATGATCCGACCCACCTGTGCACGAAGTGATTTGCATGCATTTAGGAGGATTATTCAAGTCAAATTCGGTGGCTCTTTTGGTATTGTCAATCTCAACGCCCATGGCATCTTCATAGATAGAGTGGTACGAGTGGGTCAAGAGGCACACCATGGTTGTTAGGCCGATGTCTTCAAAAGCTCTCTCATTTGAAGCAATCATTTGTTACCTCGATGCTAACTCATCACTTTTTAGGTTCGGCTTTCACAAATCAAAGGGGTTACTCGAGTTGGGTTGAGAACATCATAAGACGAATACCACCATGTCTATTGAGAGAGAGAGAGAGAGAGAGAGCAATCTAATAATCAGATGAACAGAGTTAGAGCAAGCAAAGACGTTCTTGTTAATAATCTCCTTAACAAGATCCCCTTTTTATGTTTAGGACATCACGTACCTCCCTCATCTACTGGGCCAGCTAATCGGATCCTGTCCCGTTTCCAACCCAGGTTTTAGTTATAAAGGCCAGTGGCTTGGGCCCATCTCAGGGTCCATCGCTTGCCGGGTCTCCATCCATCCGTGTTGGCTGGATTTGCAGTACTGGGCCCATCTCGGAGCCCATCTCATTCCAGGTTTTCATCTATCCGTGTCGGCTGGATACGCTGCGCAAGGGCAACCCCGCCCGAGCTAACCGACACAACTAATCTTGTATCCAAACGCCTTCCCTTCTCTTTCTCGTCTTATTTTCCAAACGCCCGAGCTGCCCTTCTCTCTCTCTCTCTCTCTCTCTCTCTGCTGTGAAGTTAAGGGCGATTTCCAATTCGAGGGCTTCCTCCTAAGGTAAGGAAACCCTAAATCCGCTCCTCTCGTTGTTGCAATACAGATTGGCTGGATGCTTTCTGGCGGTGGGATGTCCCTGTGTTTCTACTTTCCCTCGTTGTTTCCCTCCTAGGGCTCGCATTTTCTGGTTTCGTGAGAAGTTATTGAGTAGCTGTCGTCTTCTCGGCGGTGCTTTCGGTTTAGAATGTGACGTGAATTGGTGCATGTTGTTCAATTTAGATTCTTGATCCTTTTGTTCGTGCCCGATCGAATGAATTCCGAAGCAATTCAAATTCGGGCATCGCTGGTGGTTTAGACGATGACCTAACGAGTATATCGTTTTCTGAAAGGGAAATTGTGTGATTTGCGCGGTTTGAGCTTGTGAACTGTAGTTTCTTGTTGATTTGTCTGTGTTTTTGAATGTTTTGCTGAGATCCTTCTGGCCTCTTTCCTTGTGTTTTTATTTTTTCCGGGTACTATTTTTTTTTTTGTGATAGTATGATATGGTTCTCAAGTATTTTCAATTGTCTTCAGAGAATATCAGATTTAGCTAGGGATCATGACGACTGCTGCTAGACCAACCTGGGCACCTGCAAAAGGTGGAAATGAGCAAGGTGGTACTCGGATATTCGGTCCTTCACAGAAATACTCATCCAGAGACCTTGCTGCTCACACGAATCTAAAACCCAGGTATGTGTTATTTGCCTCTCCTATCTTTACAAATGAAACGATTATTTCTTGGTCTTTGGAGAGAACCACCTTTGACAGGTTCTGCTTGTGTCTTTCATGACATGAAATCCGTTAGCTTTCTGATTTCATGCAATATTTAACTGTGAAAACTAGGGAATGATGCGGTGCCCTGGAATTTTATGTTTGCTAGAAAGGTGTGGCAGATAGGATAGAATTACATTTTCAGATCTATCTTTTGCTTGAACATGATGAGGGGTGATGTAATTTTTATTTCTTTCTTTTGGTTTCTTGCTGAAAGGCAGCTGTTATTTCCTTATCCTTTGAAAACTCTTTTTAGCTTCTTCTTCTTTTTTATCCTTTTCTTAATTTATGTTCTCTTTCGAAGCGTTAGCTAAGAGTTGTGCTGGAGTGAACAATCATCTAAATGTGCGCATCAATGGGAGGCATCCTTATGTAAAGAGACTAAGAAGTGAAAGCAGAGGAGGGAACTTAGATAGCTGATCCTGTGTGCCTGCTGTAGACCGTGAGGACCTGGATAGAATAGATTTGCCCTATGGAGACATATAGGATCTTATGAGGAGTATATTTTTGGCGGCAAGAGCTGCATGATTAGCCTGATTGAGCCGAATAATTGGTTGAGTGTGCATTTGTGAAGGCTTTTAGGCCCCCTCTCCCACTTCTCCTACAAAATAGTGTATTTGGCAGTACAAACGATGTGCTTAGTGGTGCGTATGGCGTTGGTGACCTTCCTATGTGTCAAAAGTAGAGGCTTGTGCGGTCTTTCACGCGTCAATGGTTTTAATGTGTTTTGTGGTATCTCTTAGCTAGTGTAAGGGACAAGAGCTGTTAACTGTTGGCCTTTGCTAAAGAGGACATACATCGACATGGAGACCCGAGTGATCTTGAATACGTTACAAGTTTTCATAAGTTTAGAGGTGGGAGAGCTTTGTGTGTTTTCAAATGATTCTGGAACAAGTTCACGCCTTCTTTAGGTTATCTTACTCATGCAGTTTTTTTGGATATGCATTCATGCATTGTTTTTTGGTTTGGTTTTGAATTGAATGATTCCTTCTGCTTAATTTTGAGGGTTCCTTTCGACTTATCGGCATCTCTATTAAACAGGAGGGATGGACAAGACACCCAGGAAGAGTTGCAGAAGAGGAACCTAAGAGAGGAGCTTGAAGACCGTGAACGCAGGCATTTCTCGTCAAAGGACAAGTCCTACATCGGTATCTATTCGTTAAACTTGTTTTCATGCATGTATTATGTTGGATGTTGCATTTCTCTCCACTTTACACTACCATACACTACCATGTATTTAGATAATTTGATTTCTTCTCAATTTGTTACGGTAGATGATAGAGATCGCCGGAAAGGAGGGCAGCTTCTCTTGGAAGGTTAGTAGTTGCTTCCCTACTTTCATGATATAATGTTGTGCTTTATATGATATTCACTTGTGTTTGTGATCAATAGGATCAAAGAGGGAAGTGGAAGATCGCATTGTTCCCCGCACAGTGGATGCAGATGATTCTGATGTGGATGTCAAAAGCGATGATGAAAGGTGGCTGTTATTTTGAGTTTCTTTTTGCCTGCACATCGTCATTTGTGGCCTTCTTGGGTCCTTTTGGGTCCTTTCAATTTTTGTAGTTAATTACACATGGTAATTGAAGCAGAAAACTGGCATGAGTAGATTAGATTCTTTTTTGTTAGTGCACTAATTCTCTAGTATTTGTGAAACTTGGTGTAAAAGGAATGCTGCACAGTAGTTTCGTGGTATGAAAATTGCCTGTTTATTTGCGGTGTGGTGGATCTCACATCTATTTTGAGAATTGCTATCTTGTTTTGTTTTGAAATGGACTGTCTACTTAACTTTTACTGAGGAACATCTGTTGCTTTCAGCAGCGATGACGACAATGATGATGACGACGAGGATGACACTGAAGCTCTTTTGGCTGAGCTTGAACAAATAAAGAAAGAAAGAGCAGAGGAGAAGCTTCGGAAGGTTAGTTAGCATCCTTAGATTCCATCTTCTGCCTGCTCCCACACCTTTATCTCTGTTGGCTAGAATTATTTTCTGCTTGTACGCTCATATCTCGGATCTCTTTGCCTCACAATTTAGAAGAACTCCAGTGGGGGCTGTGCATGCTTGTTTGCTGGTACTTACAAAATTATATTGGGGACTTGGAATTTTCGTAGTATTTCTCTATGATTTGTGATTAATCATGAAAAACCTAAATAACAAAGGAAAAAGTGCACAAAACATGTGGAAGTTAAGAAATCGATGGAGATCAGTGGAGTTTAGAGAACTTAAGTGTAAACTGAGTTCTCTCCTCAAATCTCTCATTTTATGGGTAGTATAGATAACTATTAGCTGCTTGTGCTGCATGTCACCATCAGTAATAGCAACTGATGTTACCTTATACTCTTTCAGGAAAGACAGGAGAAGGAAGAAGAACTTAAAGTTAAGGAAGCAGAGCTTCTTCGTGGAAATCCTTTGCTAAATAATCCAACTTCTTTCAATGTGAAAAGGAGGTGTGTGACCTGAACTTTTTGGTCATTTTTATTTCAAAAAGAAAGTTGAAACTCCTTTGATTGTTCTTTCCCCTTTGACATTTTCAGGTGGGATGATGATGTGGTCTTCAAGAATCAGGCACGTGGTGAAACCAAGGCTCCTAAGCGCTTCATCAATGACACCATCAGAAATGACTTCCACCGTAAATTCTTGCAGAGATACATGAAGTAGTGGTTTAAAGCTGGTGAGCGTCCAGCAAAGGAGTGTAGCTTACGTGAGAATTTGCAAATAGTTTGTATTTGGATTATGCTGTGCAAGCAGCAATCTGAAGTCTAATTCCCGGACATGAATTTTCCTCTCCACCGCACTTCTCAATCCTGGAATGTGTTGTCCTTAGTAAATGCATTAAATCTTCAAAGCAAGCTGCAAAATTCTTTCTTTTGTTGCATGAGCGGGAACTGCCTATGGAAAAGACCAATTTGAGACCATCAAGATGAAACTTGTCGACTCCTGTTGATAAAGTACCCCGGCATTTGTCTTAGTTGCTAAATTTCGTGGTAATTGCATTTTGCAGTCTAGTATGACTACAAAAAAAAACTCCATAGGGATCTGATGTGGTACATCTTGAGGTGTCCCAAAATCGTGCTTAGATGTGCTACTTGCTGCTTCTTTTTGTGAATGTGGTACTCAGGACGACAGATGGGGGTGGAGGTCGCTGTTTGAAGGCTTAAAAGTGAGAGCCTTGAGCTTTCGAAGAGCAGTTTAGCTTTCGAGTTGTTCTGCAATCACTGGACCTATCAATCCCACTGATTACAACACAAGCCTTGCTGGTTTTCATCACTTCTTCACTTTCTTCCAAAGCTGCTAAGCAAGTAGAGTTGAAAGTCAAAATGGCACTGAGCTTTTAAAAGACGTTGGAGGATACATTAACCGATCATTAAGCTCGTCACATGAAAGTTGACCTCCCATGAGGTATTGCCCGACTTGGCCAAGTCGGTCATCAGAGACCGAGCTCCTTGAGTTCTTCTATTTGTGGAGTCACTCTTTACAGGCTAAAGAGCAGAGTTTCTTCATCCAGCCTCTTTAGTCCACCTTCCCCTTTTGGCATTTTGATTGAAAATTGAGATTTTCGTGGGCCTTGATGTGCTCGAATTCAGTGAGCTTAACCCACGGCCATCCATTTCATCACTTGAAGAAAAACCAGTCCGCAATGTCCATTTTGCTAATCGACTTTGCCTGGAGAAGCTGATACTTTGAAATTCAATTGGCAAAAATTACTTGGCAGGCAGGCCAATCAAGGATAGTCATATATTATAAAATTTTAATACTCCAGCACGAGGGGAATGAATAGGTGACCAAGAAGAATGATAAAACCACAGAAAACTATATTTATTCCAATTTAAGCATCATGATCTCTGGATAATGGATACAGAGTAATGTACAATCACGTTACAAATTACAAGAAGATATGAACAAAAAATTACCACAGGAAACCTTCTGAAAAAAGAAAAACAAGCTTTCCCTCGAGATGGATCGCCCATCATTTACAACTCACAAACAAGAGACAATAAATAAACCATACGAACGAAATTGACTTCTAGATGAACTATATCCTTTTCCTATCAGCTCAATCTCAATAAAGAGGTTCCCCGCGTGATTGCAAACAAAAATTCAAGCAGCGCAGAGAGTTGGATCAGGTATTCTAGTCATCCTTTGCTTTTGGTTCACCTAGAACAAATTCAGCGTACAAATCCTTCAGAGCAATCACGACAGTGGTTATGAGAGGGCCCATGATAGCACCCTGTAAAAGTGAAAATTCAACAACATTAGTGACAGATAGAATCTATTTTATGAAGAGAGATAATTTCACCGTGTGCCCATTCAGTCGAGTGTTAACAACATACTGATGAGGCAGCCGCAGATAAGGCATCACCTAATGGCCATGCAGAAAGAGTTGCTAACTTGGCATTTTCTATGGATAGAATTTTTCTCTTTTAAAGTATCTGGTGCTCTAACAAGATAGAGAAAGCCATGCCAATAATGAAATAGCAGATCTTTTAAGTATATAAGCAACTTGGGCGAAAGAAAATGATCTCGCAAGAAATTTAGCAGTCATAAACCCTTAAAATTCCCAAGTAGGGTCTGACAAAGTGATGCATCCTAAAAGGATGACAAGTAAAGACAGTTTCACTATGATATAACAGGACTCTAAAGTGAACCACGCATGCCAATAGAAATGCAGGTTCATTTTCATGAAGTGAAAGAGGAGGAAAAGGAAGACGAGCAATGATATAACAACTACCTCAAATGCTGAAGGGAACAATGTCATTCCACCAATGATGCTAAGCCCAGTGAGATACGCACTATGACCTGGAATGTCCTCCTGAATCTCAGATGCACCATAATCCATGAGCACAAGATGAATAATGGATAATGAAATCGCCAGTATATATCTTCCTTCAAGGATCAATTGAAATGCTGCAGGAATTGTTGCAAACCAAAATGGGAAGATGGGCAATAGAGCACTAACAAATGCAAGAACAGTGCATCCATACAAGAAATGGATTTTATATAGCCTAAACAGAAGCCAGGTGAGACATCCTTGAAAGAGAGCAATCTCAGCTGTCGCCAGAAGAACACCTGATATAGCTGTATCAAGAACTTCCACACACCTAACCCTCGCCTGATTTGGCATTGGAAGCAAACCCATTACTTGCTCTGTAACCCCTCCAGATTCTGCCGTAATGAGGTAATACAAGACCGAGAAGAACACTACTGTTTGGGACACGAAATTGAAGACCTCAGCTGCTCCATAGATGATGGAGTTCCCAACAGAGAACACAATTTTTGTCCCGCCTCCTACGACTGAGGCACTACTTGTAAAAACACTTTGCAGAACATCCCTTCCTTGAACAGCTAAGCCCTTTGCCTTCTCAACTAAATCTTCTCTTGTGATTATCAATTCCCTTAGTAGTGCATCTACTTCAGTATATATCTGTCCCCACTCATGTTTACTAAACTGTTGGCGAATACTAAGAAATTTCTCCGTGTATGGAGATGGGGCCATAAGAGATGTGGACTGCTCCGAAGATCCAGCTGATGGACTAATCACAAAGTGCTTAATCCCCGTGACAAGCTCAGTCATGTTATATTGCATTGCCAAGCTATCTATCTGGTCCGACACAGTTGCATAGAACATGGTAGTATATTTATCGACCATCCCAGGCACATCATTCTCATCCATCCACTGCTTCACGCCGATCTTCTCCGCATAATTACTTTCTTCCACGTGAGACTTCAATGAAATTACAGCATCCTTCCCTTCCAAACCAATTTTATAAGAGAAAAACATCACTCCAGCCAAAAATCCCATGATCATGCCAACAATCAGCCCAATTGCGATGATGGTCTTCAACCTCTTCAATATGCCCCCAGTGAAAAACGCACTCACTGCGCTGCGACGGAAACTGCTACTCCTAAACGACGACACAGCAGACATTGCGGAGTCCACATTCTTCGAGCTAAACAAGAAGCCTAACACAAGAATAGCTACCGACCCACCAGCGCCAATCCTCTCATATGCAATTATGAAGACCCCAAATGACACTAGCCACCGGAGCAACTTTGAGAACCCACTCCTCTTCGGCCGTAGCCGGTTAGATTTCGGCTTCTTAAGGAAAACCCTGAAACAAACTTCCTTAATATCCACAAGGGTGCCTATGAAAACCCTAAAGATGGCGACAGGGACAGCAAGCACAGTCTCAGTGAGGCCTAATTCGAGAGGCTCAGACCAAAATGCGACAAGGGTCTCTTGTATACCTCTCAAAGGGATCGAGCACAGAATGGCCCACTGAATTGGCCTCATATACTCTTGCAACAGCTTGTATATGCCGTAGAGAACGAAGATGGTGAAAGCAAGGCCAAAGTGGGCCATGGCTATGTAGAGGGCGAGCTTTACCTGGGGATCGTCGGAGAGCGAGTTCTTGTGACCCGGGTCGCCAGAGGAGGGAGCAGAGGGAGGCGGCGGCGCGTGGGCCTGGGCGGGCGGCGCGGGGGCCTCGGGGGCGGGGCGGGCTGGCGGACGGAGGCCGATCGGAACATGTCTTGCCAGGGGAGAGAGCCGGAGGAGTTGGAGTCGGGTTCCGAATTCGGATCCTTGTACGGAACGAGCTCCATTTCCCTCTCTTGATTGTTGGGTAAGTGGAGATGCAGGATTTCCAGGGGTAAAGGTCGGAGCTTCTTCAGGAAGATTATCCAATGCTAGCTTGACACGGGCGAAGCATGCACGAAAGTTCGGATCTTTATGAACTTGAGAGAGGGAGAGAAGGGGAGAGAGAGAGAGAGAGAGTGTGTCTCTAGATGGGAAATTTGTGGGAGATGGCAAGTAGGAAGAAAGAAATGTCTGTGGTGTCAGAAGAAGAAGAAGACTCTCAGATCAGAATGCCTTTGGACTTCATCCAGGCAGGGCACCTTATTAAATTCGACATGGGGACTTTGAATATTCCAAAAAAAAAAAAATCATCGAATGCTGTTTCCATTGATTACAAATCCAGTGCCAAGCCATTAAATAAATAAAAATTTAATTAACCGGTTGCCAATGTATATTTTCAAATTGCTTATATTGGTTAAGCCAGTCTTTTGGAAACCTATCAAGAACTCACAATTGAAAAACATTTTATATTTTTTGAAACCTATAAACAATTTTCTTAGTTGCCTATCTAATAAATATTTTGAGATATTTGTGAATGAAATTTTTAATAGAATTATTCTAAAGAGGAAACGGCGAATCACGACAGCAATCATGTTTCCCCTGTTTCTTTTCTTTTTTTTTCCTTCATTCCTGGAAAAGAAGCAAGCGCAGCAGCAGCACAACATCATATGAATTTCATCAATCGCTGAGCTGTTGTGGGCACTTCCTAATGTTTTTTTATTTTTTTACTTCCCTTTTCCTATTTCCGGGTTTCGTGCAGTTCTTGACATGGAATTGTCCCGTGAGTCTCCCGCACGAACTCATTCAGTCCCCCCCAAAAAAAAAAATAAATCGAGTAATTTCAGAGTCACTTCCAAAAAGGCCAAGCTAAGAAAACAAAAACAGAGAAGAAGAAGAAGCTCGCAGAATTGCAGCATGGGAAAGTACCTTTTGGCATTGCATCTATCCAGGACAATTTGAGGCTCAAAACTTAAATGTTTCTGCTGAATTTTCTGATAAAGAACAAAAATTTATATGCATGAATTAGAGTCAAGGCACAAATTCAATCCATCATATTTCGCCGGTCAATGTAAAAATTTTAGCTCGTGTCTCAACAAATTAATGAAGTTGCTGGAATACTTAGTAAATTTTTTATTTTTTATCTGTGAATAAAACGGGTGATCCGCCAAACATGGATTTTGTGGCTATGATGGCAGGACGGAGCATCAAATCCCCTCTCTTGATCTCACTCCGATATGATATCTAGAAAGAGAGGCCCCACTCTAGAGGCTAGAGAGATGCGATAGGCTGACTGTCGTTGGTTGTGTGGGAACCATATGAACGGAGTTGTTCAAGATTAGATCTGTAGTTGTCTCTTGGCTGTCAATTTGCGGATGTTGCTTTCAGGCTTTGCATGAGTTAATGCAGGCGGTACCGACAGCAGCAACTCAAAAGAAAACAGCTTGCATTTTGATTAATCCCACTTCCTAATCAAAGGATATGGAAGTCACACTAAATAAATGGGTAATTTCAAATTTCTTCACTATGCTTTAAGTTTCGATCTTGTTAGCGGGTTGACCCCACCCAAACTCTCGGTCCCATATATAAAATTGTGGTTACTCAAGCTTAGGTCACTACCAAATATATGTTACCCATGAAACTAAATCGATGAAATGGTTAATGTGTTTGTTGATCATAAAGACCATAAAAGAAAAGTTGACCCACGAGATTTATTGATGAAATGCCTAATAAGCTCAAGGAGCATGAGTTTTCAACCGGCAATGTTTTAGTAAAGAGCATGAAAAGTGGTCACAATTGATTGACTTGAAACGTGTACATAAAGATGAGTTAGGGAGAGTCCATTGATCAAGGGGATAGCCATAGCTACGAAATTGGAAACGGTTGCAAACAATCTCTAATCCAGAACTCAAATCAACACGACCAAATATTCTTATGGTGAAAAATCCAAACACATGATAAAAGTCCTTCAGTAATTAAAATATATTTAAAATAAATTAAAGATAAAACCTATGCAAAGCATAGACAAGAGCCTTAGTTTTATTTTGTAGATCAGCTTAATCCATTAAATACCAAGACTCGGTTAAAAAGTGCCTTCATGCCAAGCATCGAAATAA